>BSBK01005377.1:0-470000 GCA_027943335.1 Chamaecyparis obtusa
TATAAATAGTATATATAAATATATTATATATATATATATATATATATATATGTATATATATATATATATATATATATGTATATATATATATATACATATATATATATATATATATAATATATATATATATATACATATATATATATATATATATATATATATATATATATATATATATATATATATATATATATATATATATATATATATATATATATATATATATATGAAAAACACACAATACTGAGAGGGGGAGGGGGTGAATCAGTATTTACTACAAAATTTTAAAACTAAGAACTATAAATCAAAGAGCATAAAGCAAGGAAGACAAGACACGCAAAATTATCTCATGGAAACCCAAGACGGGAAAAACCACGACATCACTAGTCCAATGGGCAACAACCCGTTACAACTGAGAGCTACAACTCTTCTCAAAAGCTCCAGAACAGGCTCCAACCTTGTATAGTAAGGCTACAACCTTACTTGAATAAAAGATAACATGCTTACAACATAAAAGAAGTTTTTATGCCTTTACTGAGATGTAAAGACCCCAAGACTTGTGAAAAGAATTCAAAATACTTAGAAGAATTCTCAGTCACTCTTTAAGATTTCTATTTCTGAACACACACACCTCTGAGAATACGAGCCTGCAGGAGTTTTAAATATACAGACACTTTAGAGACTTTCAGTTTATAGACTTTCAGCCCACACACTCCTTTTAAGAAGACCTTCTAATCTCCCTGCATACAAACAATTTTTACTGCAGACTCCCCCTGACTTTAATCGCCTAAACTCCTCACTTGCAGTCCACTGTGCTAATTGCTTCTTAGTGTCTTAGTTTTATTATATCCATGCCTCAATGCTCATCGCATTTTTCCAGCCTCCAAAACTTTTTAATGCATTGCACACTGTGTACTTCCCATGTGTCCCTGTTATTTTTTCTACACTTCAAGGCTTAGCTATTACACACCACCCAACCTTATACGCCTGTGTCCTTGTTTTTTTAAAAGTGACTCCCTTTTGCGATTGATACAAGACTCGTCAAAAAATTCCTTGTATTCACGATATATAGAGAACGTTCAACCTCTCATTTTTGAATGCTGCTCACCTGATAATTCTATGTTTTTTAAAACATTGTACATTTTCTTTAAAACTGCTATATTCCCGATAATGAAAGAGAGCACTTTTTACTTAGGAAGCCCGAAACCTCATATCATGATAGTTCAGTGAATACTCATTACTCGAAACTATTACCCGACACCTCATGTTTGAAACCGTTACACTTCTCTCTTCTTCTACACTTCTAGTTCACAAGTGGGTGATGCCGCATACTACCTGCCGCTATTTTTTTAAAACTCTTCACACAGGATGGATTTTATTTTTGTATGCTATATTTTTATCCACCTCACATTATGTTCATTATTTTTCTATCCACCGGTGCCAACACTCGAAAGTTTTTTAACTGCCGATATCACCTGCGCTATACCACTGACCCGTGTTCACCTTTTGTTTTTATCGCAAAACGCATGCCGCAGGGAATCAAGTATATAGACTATACACCGAATGATTACTGTTATTAAAAATGTTTCGTATGAAGCCACTTCAAGAACTTACTGGAACTTACTGGCCCTGAGCATACACACTGTCATATAAAAAAATGCCAACAATTTATGGCAGTAGAAAGATATAATACAGTGCCAGCCGGTACTAAAAAACTACAACCGTTACACATGTTTCCTCAACGCGAGCATACTCGCAGTGGTTCTGTCCAAATATTCTCATCTCCCTAATCCACTTTTTGTCTTGACATGGAAGCGAGGAATGACACCAAACATATACAAAACACGATAAGACAAATTGTTCTCAACACAACAGGTGTCACACATGGAAGTATCTTCATCACATGACAAAAACTCAACAATATCTCCATTTTTGTCATTGATGGAAAACCAACAAAACACAACTTGAAGTAGTTGGTAAAACTCAAGGACTCCCCTGAGCAAGTATCTGAGAGCACTTTAAGTCTGAAACCAAACTGAACACAACTCCCCCATAAAATGATCCATTTGAAAAACACTTGTACTAAAACTGAACAGATCTCCCCCTTTAGCTCTACTCCCCCTTTGTCATCAATAACCATGAAACTGAGACATACCAATAATCTGAAAGATATAGCAATGAAGTGCTGGAAATGAACCTGTCATTGAGGTGAAATAACACCAAGTTTGCTTCGAAGATACTCGAAGCGATCTCGGGGTAGAGGTTTAGTAAACACATCTGCAATTTTCTCCTGAGAACAAACATAATTTTAGTTTAACAACATTATTTGCAACTTGGTTCTTCAGATAGTGATACTTAATTGGAATGTGCTTGGTTCGAGAATGCATCACTGGATTCTTTGAAATGTCAATGCCGCTAGTGTTGTCACAGAAAATGCAAATAGGATCAGTAATTTCAATCTTATAATCACATAGAGTATTCTTCATCCAAATTACCTGAGTACAACATGAAACTACTGCAATGTATTTAGCCTCAGCGGTGGATAATGAACTGCAAGACTGTTTCTTGCTTAGCCATGAAACCAAATAGCCACCTAAAAGAAAAGCACACCCACTAGTGCTTTTCTTATCATCCACTGAACCTCCCCAATCTGCATCTATATATGCTATAAGAAGAAAATTAGAACTCTTTGGAAACCATACACCAAAATCAATTGTACCTTTTAGATATTTAAAAATTCTCTTAATAGCTGAAACATGTGTTTATTTAGGAGAAGCTTGAAATTTGGCTACATATCCCACAGCCTACATGATATTCGGTCTAGTGGCTGTCACAAACAACAAACTTCCTACCATGGATCTATAAAAAGACTGATCAATAGAGGGGAGGACATATCCTCCTTACTTAATTTACATCCGGTTTCCATTGGAGTGCTAACCGGATTACAATCTTCCATTTTAAATTTCTTAAGTAACTCCCTAACATACTTAGCTTGGGAAATAAAAATACCTTTAGAGGATTGATTAATTTGCAGCCCAAGAAAATATGTTAGCTCACCCATCATAGACATCTCGAACTCATTTTTCATACACGCAGCAAATGTCTTGGACATCTTGACACTATCACTCCCAAAAATCAGATTATCAGAAATCAGACCTTCCAGTTGTTCAACATAATTTTCTTCAACTAGATCTCCATTTAAGAATGAAGATTTTACATCCATTTGGAAAACTTTAAAGGCCTTAAAAGAAGAAAAAGCAAGAAAAATTTTGATTGCTTCTAACCTTGCAACTCGTGCAAAAGTTTCACTAAAATACACACCTTCAATCTGAGAATAACCTTTGCAAACTAAGCGTGCCTTATTTCAAATAATCTTACCATCTTCATTTACCTTGTTCCGGTATACCCATTTTGTACCTATCATGTTCTTGTTGGTAGGTCTTGGAACAAGTTCCCAAGTATTGCTCTTTTTTATTTGATCCACCTCCTCTTTCATGGCAACCACCCAATGTTTATCTACGACTGCTTCTTCAAAACACTTAGGCTCAATCAAAGAGATAAGTGAGAAATCATCACCCTCAAAGTAGTTGACATCTTTCCTAGCATTTCTAGACTTTCTTTCACCTATGACCTGATCAATAGGATGATTCTTTTGCACAAACTTTGAAGGAGTTTTGAATGTAGAAACATCATGTTCATCTTGAGAGTCATTTCCAGTATTATCATGTAGATTTTCAACATCAATAAAAATAGGGACTAATTCTTGATGAGTTGATTGCACTTTACCTTGGTCATTCTCACCACTCTTGCTAGTTGATCCAACTTGAACATGTGGAGGGGAGGAGGGTAAAACAATGCTAGATTGAATTTTAGAAGCTACCACAGTGCTGGTTTGAGTTTTACTTTCTTCGGGGCTGTCATCATTCTTATCAAATTGATTAGTACCTTCATGAACCTTGACATTAGCACTCTCTACTAATTTATGCAGCCTTTTGTTGTAGCATTTGTATGCCTTACTCTTAGAAGAATAGCCAAGAAAAATGCCTTCATCAGCTCTAGATTCAAACTTACCCAAGTTATCTTCATCTTTCCTAATGTAGCATGGAATCCCAAAATTTTTAAAATACTTAACAGTGGCTGGTTTACCTTTCCAAAGTTCATAAGGAGTCTTCTTGAGCTTTGGTCTCAACAATGTTCTATTTTGAATATAAACAACAGTGTGAACAACCTCTCTCCAAAAAGTATCTTTTACCTTACTTTCATTCATCATGCAATGAGCCATTTCCTGGACGGTTCTATTTTTCCTTTCCACAACACCATTTTGTTGTGGTGTTCTTGGAGCTAAAACTTGTTTCTTAATGCCATGTAGCTCACAGAACTTTACAAACTCATTAGAGGTGAATTCTCCCCCATTATCAGAATGCAAGCATTTGATTTTCATGTCTATTTCATTTTCAACTAGACTTTTAAAAATCTTAAACTTCTCTAAAGCTTCTGATTTTTCTTTTAAGAATGTAACCCAAGTCATGCGTGTATAGTCATCAATTAGAAGCATAAAATATTTCTCACCTTGAAGACTAGCTACCCTTGCTAGTCCACAAAGATCCCTATGGATGAGCTCAAGTGGCCTACTGCTGAATTCATCTTTTGGTTTGAAGGAAGCTCTAGTTTGTTTGCCTTCTTGACAATTTTTGCAAACAATGTCTACTAGTTTTTCTAGCATAGGCATATCTCTAACAACCTCCTTTTTGCTGATCTTAATAAGATGGTCAAAGTTAACATGCCCAAACTACTTGTGCCAAAGCCAAGCATCCTCTACCTTGCTTAAACAACATGTCTCAACATTAGAATCATCAAGAATGTAAAGATTATTTGCAGCTCTAGTAGCTTTAGCTATGACATCAGTCCCCTTTTTAATAGAGCAAGCATTAGAGTTAAAATTGAGATCATAACCTTGATCACATAGCTGGCTCACACCTAGAAAATTACGTTTCAGCCCTTCTACATAAAGAACATTCTCAACAATAGTTTCATCATTGTTAATTAGGACTGTACCTATACCAACAACCTTAGCAGAAGAGCTACCACCAAATCTAACTTTACCACCTTTCATTTTCTTAAGAGAATGAAACTTACTCAAGTCACCTGTCATATGTCGGGAGCAGCCACTATCAACATACCAAATGTCATTCTCACTACTAGCTAGAAAGGCTGTTTGAACAACAAGAGCTCTAAGAGGAGTCTCTTGAACCTTTTTCCTCCAAACCTTAGTCACTTTAGCTCTTCTTTTAGGCTCAGTATTATAAAATGAATCTGCATAGTAGCTGTTACAAAATCTAGATGTATGTCCAAACTTATTGCACCTGTAGCAAATCAGATTGGACTTCCTAAACACATTTCTTTTATGCTGATAATAATTCTTGTATGGAATAGTTCTACAATCAGCAGCTCTATGACCAAAGTAATTACAAGCAAAATAGTAGCCATAGAAAAAAGGTTTATTTACCTTGTTAGGAGTAGGCTGATTACTTTCCAGTGGTGAAGTGCTTGATTCAGATTGCATGCCAACTCCATGTTTATCTTTGGTAGGTCTTTGAGAACCAAGAACATCATCTAAAGTGACTTTACCATGATTGAAAGATAGCTCTTCACTAGAGAGCATAGAGGTTTTACCAATGTTCCTCATAGCAACAATTTCAGCTTCCAACTTGGCAATGTTATCTTCCTTTAATTGAATCTGATTTTCTAAATCTTCATGAATCTTTTTGGCCTCCTCATTCAGAATTTTAATATCTACAAGCTTAGTTTTAGCCTCCTTAAGTGATGTAGCAATCTTTAATTTTTCAGGACTCTCAACTTGAAGAAGATCCACAAGATTCAGATTTTTCTTTTTCAATTTTTTAATTTTTGATAGGGCTAAAATCAACTCAAGCTCAAGGTCTACTTCATCATCTTCATCATCTCCAACATCTTTAGAACTAGCATCTTCAATAACCACATCATCAATAGCCATGAACATGACTTCACTTACCCTTGAATCACTCTTGCTGCTTGACGAATCATCGCTGTCATTTTTTGATAACATCACCTTCTTACCCTTTTCGGACTTCCAATTTTTCTTGGTAAACCTCCTAGATTTCTGATGCTTGAATTCCTTTTCATCATTACTATCCTCATCTTTATCAAATGGACACTTAGAGGCAAAGTGACCAAACTTTCTGCAATTGAAACATTTCAGACCAGACTTGTTTCTATTTTTGTTAAAGCCCTTTTTCAACCTTCTAATGAGGTATGCTAATTCCTCATTGAGTCCTCATCTGAGCCTTCACTTAGATTGGTTTCTTTGTCCTTGCTTCTTTTAGAAGCCTTGAATGCAGATTCAATTTTAGAAGAACCTTCAACCGTAGTTCTCATTTCATATGCAGTCAGGATGCCATGTAGCTTATCAATAGTTAGATTGTCTAAATCAGACATTTTTTCAACTACAGAGACTTTAGCATCAAGTCTCATGGGAAGAGATTGAAGAATCTTTTGAACTACAATATTCTCTTCAACATCTTCACCTAGAACTCTTAAAGTTTTGACAACTTCATCAACATGTAGAAAATATGCAGCAATGTTTTCGCTGTCCTTCATTCGAAGACCTTCAAAAATAGCCCTCTGAGTTTGAACCTTAGCTTTCCTGACTTTGTCATCACCCTAATATGCACTGTGCAATTTATCCCAAATTTCTTTAGCTGAGTCACAGTGCATGACCTTTAGAAACTTAGCCTCATTTAGACCACACAAGATTGCATTCATGGCTTTGGCATTATTCTCAAATTCTTTCTTATCATCATGATCTGTAAGAGGAGTAGCAGGGATTTTATAGCCATTAACGAGAATGAGGTACACATTGCAACCAAGAGACATAATATAGGTTTTCATATGAACACTCCAGAAAGCAAAGTTATTTCCATCAAAGAGAGGAGCACGATTTGTAGCTAGACCTTCTAAGGCACTCATGATGGACACAAGGATCAAACTCTCAAGCTTTTAAGCACAAAAAAAGAGTGACCAGCTCTGATACCAATTGAAAAATGCACAATACTGAGAGGGGGAGGGGGTGAATCAGTATTTAATACAAACTTTTAAAACTAAGAACCAGAAATCAAAGAGCATAAAGCAAGGAAGACAAGACACACAAAATTATCTCATGGAAACCCAAGATGGGAAAAACCACGACATCACTAGTTCAATGGGAAACAACCCCTTACAACTGAGAGCTACAACTCTCCTCAAAAGCTCTAGAACAGGCTCTAACCTATCTAGTAAGGCTACAACCTTACTCAAATAAAATATAACAGGCTTACAACACAAAAGAAGTTTTTATGCCTTTACTGAGATGTAAAGACCCCAAGACTTGTGAAAAGAATTCAAAATACTTAGAAGAATTCTCAGTCACTCTTTAATATTGTTGTTTCTAAACACACACACCTTTGAGAATATGAACCTGTAGGAGTTTTAAATATACAGACACTTTAGAGACTTTCAGTTTATAGACTTTCAGCCCACACACTCCTTTTAAGAAGACCTTCTAATCTCCCTGCATACAGACAATTTTTACTGCAGACTCCTCCTGACTTTAATTGCCTAAACTCCTCACTTGCAGTCCACTATGCTAATTGCTTCTTAGTGTCTCAGTTTTATTATATCCATGCCTCAATGCTCATCGTATTTTTCTAGCCTCCAAAACTTTTTAATGCGTTGCACACTGTGTACTTCCCATGTGTCCCTGTTATTTTTTTGCACTTCAAGGCTTAGCTATTACACAACACCCAACCTTATACCCCTGTGTCTTATTTTTTTAGAAGTGACTCCCTTTTGTGACTGATACAAGACTTGTCAAAAAATTCCTTGTATTCACAATATATTAAAGAACTTTCAACCTCTCATTTTTTGAATGCTACTCACCTGATAATTCTATGTTTTTTTAAAAGGTTGTATGTTTTCTTTAAAACTGCTATATTCCCAATAATGAAAGAGAGCACTTTTTACTTAGGAAGCCCGACACCTCATATCACAACAGTTTAGTGAATAATCATTACTCAAAACTATTACTCAACACCTCATGTTTGAAACTGTTACACTTCTCTCCTCTTCTACACTTCCAGTTCACAAGCGGGTGATGCCGCATACTACCTCTCGTTGTTTTTAAAAAACTCTTCACACAGGATGGATTTTATTTTTGCATGCTATATTTTTATCCACCTCACATTATGTTCATTATTTTCTATCCACCGTGCCAACACTCAAAAGTTTTTAACTGCCGATATCACCTACGCTATACCACTGACTCGTGTTCACCTTTTGTTTTTATCGCAAAACGCATGCCGCAAGGAATCAAGTATATAGACTATACACCAAACGATTACTATTATTAAAAACATTTTGTATGAAGCTACTTCAAGAACTTACTGGCCCTAAGCATACACATTGTCATATAAAAAAATGCCAACAGTTTATGGCAGTAGAAAGATATAATACAGTGCCAGCCGACACTAAAAAACTGCAACCGTTACACATGTTTCCTCAATGCGGGCATAGTCGCAGTGGTTCTGTCCAAATATTCTCATCTCCCAAATCCACTCTTTGTCTTGACATGGCAGCGAGGAATGACACCAGATAGATACAAAACACAGTAAGACAAACTGTTCTCAACACAACAGGTGTCACACACAGAAGTATCTTCATCACATGACAAAAACTCAACAATATATATATATATATATATATATGATCTCTTATTATTAATGAATGTACATATAAATTATTATTATTATTATTATATATCTATTTATTATGTCTATATTAATTTATATATTTATACAACCTTATGATGGCCCTTTCTTTAATAGCATAGATACATAATATATATAACCAGATATAGACTGGCCATTTATTCCTAATAGAATTCAAATATACTATCCTGTAGATGTAGAGCAGTATTGATTCATAGATAAGTTACAACATGCTAATTTTCTATCACATGATGTTTGCCATCAAGAAATATAATTTATCCTTTCCGTTCTCTTCCTTATGATGAACACTGAATATATCTGAATGGCCTCTTATATCTTGTGAAGATGGAGAGAGGTGCACCCCTTCTTATTTGATGAGACATAACATTAATAAAGACATCAGTATTTGTTTTTTACCAGCATCGCGTCTCCTGCGATTAAGATTAGTAAACATCAGTATAAATGATATAGATATATATTTTCTCACCAATTATTATCAAATCTTCCTTGCCACATCATCACAGACATCTTACCATGGATTGGCATAATTATTTGAGACTTATTATTTATTGTTGTCTCACACTTGGTGACTTATGTGAGGTATAAGTTGATTTCACCAATGAATATTTAGAGTTGGGTGTATTATTGTTTCCATGTAATTGTTGTAGACTGCATCTTTCCAAATCGTTAATCCTCACAAGAACAATATTCTTATCTCCATTGTCTTATGATTGCTGTGTATGATAGTAATGAGTTCTAGATACGAATCAAGCTATTCGACTACTGGATAAGGTACCATAGGAAGAATTAATATTAACAATTGATAATTAATGATTATTTATTATTATTAAATACTTAGGTACTAAAGTTTTTTGAGACAATTTATATAAAGGATTAAATATCTTATATTTACTTGAAAAATACTATTTCAGAGAGGGGATATTACAGTCCCACCCTCCCCAAAATTGGTTGTCCTCAAGCAATAATTAAATGATCAGAGAGACCTATCCATTATCCACCTCCCTATCATACATCATGGTTATGTTCAACAGTCCTTATACATTTGTACTATTGTCTTATAAATCATATTCATAGATAGAAGTTAAACATATTAAATATTAACATAAGGCATGAAGTAGTACATGAATCATTCCAGCTTGTATTGAATGAGTGCTTTGGAATAGAGTATGGATTTCCATCAAAGATTGAATGAATGTGGATGCTTATTAGATGTTAAATTTTCAAACAATTGAGTAGAAATGTATACAAGATGCGGAAACCATAGACATGATATGTGAAGTGTTTAAAAAATGCCTCAAATAATGTCATCTCATGGAACATTATCATTGTATGATATGCACAAATTGGCTTTTAATGAAAACATGTTCTTAACTTGTGTGAACTAATGAGACACTTTGGAGCATACCCTGATCATATAAGTTTCACTTATGTTTTATTCTCATGCAACCATGCTAGTTTTAGTGGGTGAGGGATCTAAGTACTTAGACAGAATGGCCGACTATTCTTCCATTGTGCCTACAACTGAACATTATTTTTGCATAGCTGACCTTCCTAGCCATTATAACTATCTTGAAGTGATGCGGGAGCATCTCAGTTCCTTGGCAATCCCATGTCATCAAAAAGATGTTTGTAGTTTTCTGCTTTGTTCGGTTCCTTCTTTGACCGAGTTGGTTCAGTGTTGCTTTGTTTCCTTTGTTCACCGGTGTTGGTCGGTTATCTCTCTAGTGCTTGGTGAATTTCCCTCGTGCTCGCTGATGCTTGTCTAGTGCTCGGTTTCCTTTCTTACTGAGTTGTTTGTTTTGGATTTCTTTCAAGGTCGACTTGTGCATTTAATTTGGGTCACAGATTTAATGTTGGTATCTATCATTGGGAAACATGTGGACCTAGATCTATTCATTCCTTTTGTTGATGGTGGATATGAAGGCCAACTTATTTGGTAGCCTCTTGTATAAATATAGTTGTTTGGTTAGAGTTTAGGAGTGAGTTTTTGGGGGTAAGTTTTGAAGATAAAAGATAGAAGATTAGAGATTGTTGGAAGATCCTCGCATGTTTGAGAAATTTTGTACTTGATTGTAATATCTAGCCTAAACTGGGAAGGCCTTATAGCTTGACATGTATGAATCAATTGAAGATAATATATGAAATTTTCTACATTCTCTCTCTCACTTGTTGTGTTGTTTCTTTAGCGTGTGATCTCTACAAGGTGGACCTAGTTAGGGTGTGCCCTAGCCCCTCTCCCTATCCTCCCTTGCATCAGGTGGTATCAGAGTGAGGTGAGGTCTGGATCTAGGTTTGAAGGTTCCTTCTTGTGAATCCCTAGTTGAATTAGTTGTGGGGTAGCAGATCATGATCTAACCTGCAATTGCAAAGGTTTTTCAAGATGGTTCATGGGAGGCAAGATGCAGATCTAGGATTGGTAGACATTTTAAGACAACTTGCTACTAGATTAGAAGCTATTGAAACAACTAGAGAAGAGGAAGACATCTTGAAGATGTTAGTGGTGATGAAATTGAGGTAGAACAAGGTGATGTAGAATCCGCACCTGTGATGGATCAAGGTGAGGAAAAATTCGTGAAGGCTTTGACAAGTCTAAAGTCTACACCACACTTTAATCCCCCTGAGTATAGTGGAAAATTAGATTCTGATGAATTGGTGGATTTGATCACCGAGATGGAAAAGTATTTTGAATATGAAAATGTACCTGAGGAAAAGAAGGTGAAAATTGCAAGCACAAAGTTGAAGAGTCATGCATCCTTATGGTGGGAACATCTGCAGTTGGACAAAAAGAGGAAATGCAAAGAAAAAATCAAGGTATGGAATAAGATGGTGAATAAATTGAAAAGAAAGTTCTTACCTTGTGATTATCAGATTAACCTAGTTAGGCGAATGCAAAGTTTGAGGCAGAAAGATAGCTTGGTAAAGGAATATACTGAGGAATTCTATAGACTAGATATCAGATTTGGACATGATGAAGATGATGTGGAAAGAATTGCTAGATACCTGAATGGTTTGAGAGCTTCCATCCAAGAAGAAATCAGTTTGGTCAAATTGGAGAAAATTGAAGAGGCTTATCAATTTGTATTGAAATTTGAGGAGAAATTAAACAAGAGACATGAGCAAAGACAAAGAGGTAGAGGTGGTAGATTCCCTAGAGGAAGAGGTAGATCTCATGGTGAAAATAGTAGATCTAAACCTTAAAAGACAACTCTGGATAAAGGCAAGACTGAGTGGAAAGGTGAAAGTTCATCTAGAGGTAGAGGTAGTAACTACCGAGGTAGTTATAATAGAGGTGGTTTCTGAGGAAATTGTTACAATTATGGAGAAGGAAATATATCATTTGAGTGTACACATGTAAGTAAGAAGGCTGGTAATAGTAGAAATGCTTTGGTGCAAGAAGAGTCACCAAATGAGCCTAAGAAAGAAAATAACTTGATGGTAAGGAGAGCACTTTGGAATGAAGGTAAAAAGGAAGATCGAGTAAGGAAAAGTTTGTTCAAGATTAGATGTAGAGTTTCTGATGAAGTTTGGAATGTAATCATTGACAGTGGTAGCTCGGAGAATCTGGCATCTAGGAAATGGTCACAAAGTTGCAGTTGAAAAGGTTGGAACATCTGAAGCCCTATAAGATTTCATGGATCAAAGATGAGCATACACTCTTGGTAAGTGAACAATGTTATGTGAATTTGAAAATTGGAAAATACTATAATAAGGTGTTATGTGATATCATGCCTATGAATTATTGCTATATTTTGTTGGGTAGACCTTGGCAATATGATAGACATGCTATATATGATGGGAGATTGCATAAATATACTACTTGGGCTGATGGGAGAAGACAAATCTTGTTACCTTTGATTGAAGAACCTGTTAGTAATGTTTACACATCTATGAAAGTTTTCTTGATGGAAGGAAGAAATTTTGTTAAGGACTTGAAGAAGAATGATGTACGTTTTGCTGTGATTCCTAACAAACCAAGTAAGAAAATAGAGGATAGTACCCCTAGGGAGATTGATAAGTTACTCACCGAGTATAGTGAAATCATTTCTAATAATGTACCTAATGGTTTTCCAACGAAGACAAGCATTGATCATTACATGGATCTAATCCCTAGAACTAGTTTACCGAATAAGGCACCACATCGGTTGACACCTATCAAGAATCAGGAATTGAACCGATAGATTCAAGAATTTTTGTAGAAAGATTTTATCAGAGAAAGTCTGAGTCCTTGTGTAGTACCTATTGTATTGGCACCGAAGAAGAATGGAGAATGGAGAATGTGTACTGATTCTAGAGAAATCAACAAGATAACAGTGAAATATAGGTTTTCTATACTGAGAATGGATAACATAATGGACAGTTTGACTAGAGCAAAGTATTTTACCAAAATTGATTTGAAAAGTGGGTGTCATCAAATCAGAATCAGAGAAGGTGATGAGTGGAAGACTTCTTTCAAGACAAAAGAAGGTTTGTATGAGTGGTTGGTTATGCCTTTTGGTTTAACTAATGCACGAGTACTTTTATGAGATTGATGAATGAAGTTTTAAAAAAATTCTTGGGTAAGTTTGTGATTGTATATCTTGATGATATTCTGATATTTAGTAAGACCAAAGAAGAACATTTGTTACATGTTAGACAAGTTTTGCATATGTTGAAGGAAGAAAAGTTGCTGATAAATCTAAAAAAGTGTTCATTCATGAAAGAGGAGATTGTGTATTTGGGATTTGTGATTTTAGCTAATGGTTTGAAAATGGATCCTGAAAAGGTTGAAGCTATTTTGAATTGGCCTACACTTGAGAGTGCTAGTGAGGTAAGATCATTTCATGGTTTGGCAAGATTTTACCGAAAGTTCATTAGGAATTTTAGTTCAATATGTAATACTATGACTGAGACTATGAGAGGAGATAAAAGGGAATTCAAGTGGACACATGGAGCTAATAAAAGTTTTGAGACTTTGAAGTAGAAGGTTGCTGAATTGTTTGTTTTGGCGTTGACTAATTTCAATAAGGTATTTCAAGTGGAATGTGATGCAAGTGGTAGTGCAATTGGAGCTGTGTTGAGTCAAGAAGGTAAACGTGTTTCTTTCTTTAGTGAAAAGTTGAATGATGCAAAAAGGAATTATTCTGTGTATGATCAAGAATTCTATGCTATTGTTCAAGCACTGAAGAAATAGAGACATTATTTGATACCAAGTGAATTTAAGTTGTATACCGATCATAAGGCTTTGTAGTATTTGGGCAGTCAGAATAAGTTGAATCAGAGACATATAAAATGGGTTGAGTATTCACAAAGTTATACATTTGTGATAAAGCATAAGAGTGGAGTCACTAACCAAGTTGTTGATGCATTGAGTAGAAGGAGATCTTTGATGACCGAGATGAAAATTAAAGTTCTTGGCTTTGATGACATGAGAGATTCTTATGAATTTGATCCTGATTTTTCTAAGTCATGGAGAAAGTGCAGAGCACCTATTCAAGATCAACCGAGTACAAAATGACATGAATAATTTATGCAAGGAGGTATTTTGTTTAGGGGTATTCAGTTGTGTATACCGAGAGGAGTAATGAGAACTATTTTGATAAAGGAGAAACATAGTAGTGGTTTGGCTAGACATTTTGGTGTTGATAAGATATTGAATTTTCTTAAGGAGAAATACTTTTGGCCATAGTTGTATAAAGATGTTCAGAAATTTGTAAAAGTTGTGGAATTTGTCAAGTTGCAAAAGGAGTAAATAAGAATACTGGATTATATACACTAATTTCTGTTCATGAAAAATCTTGGATTGACATCAGTATGGATTTTGTTCTTGGCTTACCGAAGATAGTAAGAGGTAATGATTCTATATTTATTGTTGTGGATAGATTTTATAAAATGGCACATTTTATACCTTGTAGAAATATATCAAATGCAGTACATATAGCATATCTTTTCTTTAAGGAAATTGTCAGATTGCATGAATTATCGAGGAGTATTATCTCTAATCGAGACAGTAAATTTGTTGGATACTTTTGGAAGAATCTTTGGAGAAAGTTTGGTACCGAGTTGAAATATAGTTCTACATTTCACCCACGGACCGATGGACATACATAAGTTGTGAATAGAAGTTTGGGAAATCTTTTGAGATGCTTAGTTGGAGACACACCAAGTAATTGGGATTTTGTGTTGGCACAAGAAGAGTTTGCATACAATAATTCAGTGAATAGGAGTACTGGAAAAACACCTTTTGAGATTGTAAATGGCATACAACCGAGAGGTATATATGATTTAAGGGATATTGCTGATGAAGGAAAGAGAAGTGTTGAAGGAGTGAAGTTTTCTGAGTACATGAAGATATTGCATGAAGATGTGAAATACAATTTGGAGAAAGTAATCAGAAATACAAAGATAGAGCTGATAGATCAAGAAGACAAGACTTTTGCAGTCGGTGATGAAGTAATGGTTCATTTGAAGAAAGGCCGATTTCTTGTTGGAACATATGGGAAGCTCAAAATGAAGAAGTTTGGCCCTTGCAAGATACTAAGAAAATTTGATAGTGGAAATGTATATGACATTGAGTTACCTATTGACATGGATATATCACCTATTTTCAACATTTCTAATTTGTATGAGTATCATGAACCTGATGAAGACATGACAGTACCGATGGATTATCCTAAGAAATAGATGGAAGAAGTTGAGCAGATTTTGGAGCAAAGAATTAGCAGAAGTACAAGAGGAAAATATTATATGGAATATCTGGTAAAGTGGAAGAATAGATCGATTGAAGACAGTGCATGGATTTCACAATCTGAGCTGGATGTAGCTCAGATCGTACCTATTTCATGATTCAGAGAATCATTTCAAATAACCCAGGTGTCTGATGTAGGAGCATCTCAGGTCCTTGGCAATCCTATGTCACCAAAAAGATGTTTGTAGTTTTTTGCTTTGTTCGGTTTCTTCTTTGACCGAGTTGGTTCAGTGGTGCTCAGTTTCCTTTGTTCGCTGGTGTTGGTCGGTTATCTCTCTAGCGCTTGGTGAATTTCCCTAGAGCTCGGTGATGCTTGTCTAGTGCTTGATTTCCTTACTTACTGAGTTCTTTGTTTTGTATTTCTTTTGAGGCCGACTTGTGCATTTAATTTGGGTCATGGATTTAATATTGGTATCTATCATTGGGAAGAGTGTGGACCTAGATCTGGTTGTTACTTTTGTTGATGGTGGATCTGAAGGCTGACTTGTTCGGTAGCCTCTTGTATAAATATAGTTGTTTGGTTAGAGTTTAGGAGTGTGTTTTTGGGGGTAAGTTTTGAAGATAGAAGATAAATGATTAGAGATTGTTGGCAGATACTTGCATGTTTGAGGACTTATGTACTTGATTGTAATATTTGGCCTAAACTGGGAAGGCCTTACAACCTGACATGTATGAATCAATTAATATATTAAAGTTTCTACATTCTCCCTCTCACTTGTTGTGTTGTCACTTCCATGTGTGATCTCTGCAAGGTGGACCTGGTTAGGGTGTGCCTTGGCCCCTCTCCCTATCCTCCCTTGCGTCATGAAGAAACTCCAAACCTTACCATCAAAATGCCAATCAAACATGTGGCTGGTGGGTGGATATGTTTTCTTGGTTTCTATCTATCTCATACCAATATAAGATCATTTATGGAAACTCTTCTTTTGAGCTGAATCCTAAATATGTTGCAAGTTATGTTCTTCTCTCAAACATCCATGTTGAAGTAATCAAGTGGGGTGAGGTTCAACTATAGAGGATATTAGTAAAAGATAAATGAATGAGAGATACTGGTTTTACTTTTTGAAGATCATATAGTGGCACATGATTTTGTGCATAGGAGACAAAAAACACCCATAGACAAAGAATATATTTTTATAGTTGGGTAGATTTTCATCTTAGATAAAGTGAGTAGGTTAATTTCAAGATTCAAAACATGTTATTTTCCAGATTTCTCTTTGAATGTATACCCTAGGTTATGAGGTATTGGAGATTACAATTTTTTTGGGAGAGGGAACATGCAAATGTGCTGGTTGTGGCACACCATTATACAAATCTTCCACTAATTTTTTTTTCAGATTGTGGTTGGCCATCTTTCTTTGAAGATCTTCTCAGAGCCATCAAGCGCACTGTATGTATTACCTCCACCCATGATCATTTTGTGGATTTATATTGTCTTCAAATGCTTAAAATCATGTTTTAAAGTATACATATGACTAAGTTCATTCACATTTCATTCCATTTATTATTCTTACTTTGAAACTTTTAACATCCTGATCCAGATGGGTGTTGTGTTGAAATAAGATGTGCTAGCAGCCTGTGGTGGCCACATGTGTCATGTGTTCAAGGGAGAGGGTTTTCCAACACCAAAAGATAAAAGGCACTTTGTAAACAGTGTTTCAATCTAGTTTACACCTAAAAATGAGTAAATCTCTTTGGTTTGCTACCACATAATACTATTAGAAACATGTAAGTTTGATAATGTCTAGTTATATAACTCATGTAGCTCACTTGTAATAAAATATGAGGTGCAAATTAGCTAAATTATAGTCTATATTTGTCAGTCATCAAATTTCTTGACAATGGCTTTTTCCTCATACCATTTACACATATATTGGTTGTCAAAGTGGTGTCAAATTGGAATGAGTTAGTATCTATTATTTTACTACCTTTTCTTTATTTCTTTTCACCTACAATCATAATATAGTAGTGGGCACTACTTGGTTTTTTATTAAAAAGAATCATTTAAATGTTGTGTGACATTTTAGTTTTATAGTTTAATTGAATACCATTAAATCTTACATAAAATTTATAGCTTGTAGACAATATGATTATGCATGTGAAAAATTAAGGCAATCATTCTAGGGAGGTTCTACTATATTCCTTGCATGGTACCCTAATGCTCACGGGCTATACATGGAGAAGGAAAAACAATGACCAAATTTACATCATGTATGCCCATATCAAAACTCATGGGCCCCAAGTAGTGAGAAAACAAGTAATAAATGGATGCCCTAGCTTCAAATTAGCTCATGGGTCATAAAAAAAAATGGCATAAACCAGTGAAATACAATGCCATTTGAATCTACAACAGATACACATAAACATCAAAGAATGCAGAGAAGATGAGGAGCGAAACTTGAATGCCTACCTCAAATATGTGTAGAGTTAGGACCCAGTTTGTGCATGCAAATGTCCAGCTCCCTCTTCGTGCACGGTGCCCTCTTTGCACACATAAAAGTTTAGTGCACTCTTCGCGCATAGTGCCCTCTTCGTGCATGCAAAAGTCCAGTGCCCTCTTCATGCACAATGCCCTCTTTGCGCATGCAAAAGTCTAGTGCCCTCTTCGCACACACAAAATTCCAGTGCCCTCTTCATGCATGATGCCCTCTTCACGCACATAACTTGATCATGAAAATTACAAATGAGCTTTTCTTTCTCTTTTTTTTTGTTTATATCATGCGGGTGTTGAAATTACAATGACACCATCGCTATTACGACATCATCAGGGGCACTTGCAAAAAAAAACACAAAAAACACACACAAATGGTAGTGCCATCTCAAATTGGCATTGAAATTTGACCCCAAATGTTGTAGTGTCTATTAGTTATGAGGTTAAAAAGGATGTTGAGAAAGAATATTTTAAACCATAGACTTGTGTGAATACTCCTAATGAGATCAAGGCTTTT
This sequence comes from Chamaecyparis obtusa, assembly GCA_027943335.1. Lineage (NCBI taxonomy): Eukaryota > Viridiplantae > Streptophyta > Pinopsida > Cupressales > Cupressaceae > Chamaecyparis > Chamaecyparis obtusa. The sequence continues at coordinate 18,474 of BSBK01005377.1, forward strand.
GAAGATAATGTTAAGACAAGGTATGCTATTTTTAGTAGTCTCTCTAAATCTAAGTTAACAAAAGTTATGTCTTTAGAAACTGCTCATGGTGTTTGGAAAAAGTTAGAGAATATTTATAAAGGTGATGAAAAGGTCAAACAAGATAATTTTTGGAATTCAAGAGCTAAGTTTGAATGCTTGAAGATAGAAGAAGATGACAATATAAAAAGCTATCTACAAAAGGTGGATGATGTTGTAAATGAGATTAGAGGTCTTGGATTTAAAATTTAAAGAGGATGAAGTTGTGAAAAAAGTACTTAGAACTCTTACTAAACCTTATTGCCATAAGGTCTCTGCTATGGAAGAATAAAATAAATCGGATAAGTATACCAGAGAATATATGTATGGATCCTTACTTTATTTTAAGATAAGGCAATTTTATTATAATAGTGTGAAGACATAAACTACGTTTAAAGTTACCAAATCTTTGAAGGTTGAGGACTTTGATGAAGAAGACTTTGATGAGATTGAGGTAAAATTTTTGATGATGATGAAAAAAGGAGCCAAAAATTTCAAAGGTAAGTTACCCTTTAAATGGTTTAGTTGTGGCAAGATAGACCATTTTAAGCTTCTAGATGCCCTGAAGAAGTTGTGAATCTTTCTATAAGAATAAGGAAAAAAAAGGAAAGATAAACAAGAATGGTTATTTTGTTAAAGAGGATGCTAGTACTTCTGATTATGAATCTAATTATGAAGAAGATAATGAATAATTAATCTTGGTTCTAAAGGAAGAACCTTGGTTTGCTAACCCTAGTAAAATTGTGAAAGGACAATCTCCAAAAGATGATGATACAATTGAAGATATTATGGTGTCTTCTTTTCATGCTAGAAAGGGTAAGGATGATTGGATTATTAACAGTGGATGCTCAAATCATATGACCGATAACAAGATTAAGTTTATAAATCTTAAGAAATATGATGGAGGCGTTGTTAGGTTTGGAGATGATCAAACTACTAAGATAGTTGGAATAGATTCAATTAGTTTTGATGGATAGCATAATACTGACAATGTTTATTATGTTAAGAGCTTGAGACATAATATTTTGATTGTTGGTCAAGTGTGTGGAAATGAATACAATATTTTTTTAGGGTGATGGTTGTTAAATTAGGAAAAGGTCCAAAATTGTGATTCTTGTTGGAATGAAGATAGATGGGAATGTTTATTAGTTAAAGGATTCAAGTAGATACTGTCTAATAACTCAGATCAATTAAATATGATTATGGCACCAAAGGATGTGTCAGATTGATTTTGATAATCCAATGAGGATTAGTTGAGTTCAAGCTGTGAGGGATTTGTCGAAGCTTATAAATTTTGTTAATGTCATTTGCAAAAAGTGTTAATTGAAAAAACAAACAAAGAGGAGTTTTAAGAATAAAGAATAATCTTCTACGAAGCTACTAGAATTAGTGACCACATGATCTTTGTGTCCCAACTAGAAGAATAATTCAACAAGGTGACAAGTATTTTTTTTTCTTTTAATTGATAATTAATCTAGAATGATTTGGGTTACTTTCCAAAAAGAAAAATCAAAAGCTCAAGAAAAGTTTAAGATATTCAAAACTATGGTTGAGAATGAGTTAGACAGAAGAATCAAATGCTTAAGATCTAATTGAGGAGAATAATTTATTTTAGATGAGTTTAATACTTTTTATGAGAATCACAAGATAAAGAGGCACTTGTCTACTCCTAGAACACAAAAATAAAATAGTGAGGTGGAGAAAAATAATATAACAATTTAGGAAGCTGCTAGAACAATGATGACTGAAGAAAATCTACTAGAGAGAGGCAATGCATACTATAGTGTAAACACTAAACATAGTGCAAATTAGAAGAAACTTTTCAAATAAATCTTATGAGCTATGGTATGGAGGCACTCCTATGAAATATTTCAAAGTATTTGGAAGTAAGTGTTATATTAGAAGAGATGAAGAAAATTTCAGAAAGTTTGACACAAGGGGTGATGAAGGTATATTCCTTGTCTACTCCACTAAAAGAAAAACTTACAGATGTTATAGAAAGAGACTGAGAATGATAGTTGAAAGCACAAATGTGAAGGCTTATGAAGACATTCTAAAGAATACAAAAGTTGAAGTTGGATATGAATCAGATAATTTAAATGGAAAAGAGGAAGAAGAGAAGGTCAAAGAAACAAAAGAGAAAAATGACAAACAAGATGCTCCAGTAAATGATCATAAAATTCCTAAGTATGTAGAGTAGAATCCTTAAAAAAAATAAAAATTAGAGACAATAAAATATGTGTTATCACAAGAAGGATACTAAAGAACATGAGAACTAATGCTTGATTTATATTATTGAACTAAAGATTGTGAAATAAGCTTACAAGGATTAGCATTGGATGAGAGCCATGAAAGAAGAACTAGAATAGATTGAAAATAATCAAATTTGGGAACTTGTCCCAAGACCACCATGAAAGAATGTAATAGGAACTAAGTGAGTATTTTGGAACAAATTAGATGAAGATGGACATATAGTGAGAAATAAGGAGATTTGTGTGTAAGGGCTAATCATAAGAAGAAGGAATAGATTTTGAGGAGACTTATTCTCCTATGGAAAGAATGGAGGTGATTAGGATGTTTGCAAGTTATGGAGAACATACATAATTCAATTTTTATGAGATGGATGTGAAATCTACATTCCTAAATGGAAAATTTAAATAAGTATATACAAAGCAACTAGAAGGTTTCAAACTATCTGACATGTCAAATATGGTTTCTAAATTAAAGAAGGCATTGTATGGATTGAATAAAGCTCACAAATCTTGGTATGAAAGACTAGACACATATTTATTGAAGAAAGGATTTTAGAAAGGTACTACAAATAGAAATCTTAATTTTAAAGATGAAATCTTGATTCTAGTAGTGTATATGGATGATATTAGCTTTGGAGGAAATTATGGCTTGTGAAAAAAATTCTAATGAGATGCAAGATGAGTGTGAAATGTCTATTATTGAGGAGCAAAAACTATTTCTTAGTTTACAAGTCCATCATAAAGACGATGGTATCTTTATCTCACAATAAAAATATGTCAAGGATGTTAGAAATAGGGAATACTGAGAGGGGGGGGGGGGGGGGTGAATCAGTATTCTGAAAACTTTTGCTTTCTCCCAATTATGGATATAATAGATTATCTTAATATATGCATAACATAGTAACTAAATAACTTGCATAGAAATAAAGGAAATGAACTCATAACACATTATTTGTTCTCGAGGAAACCCTGGCCAAGGAAAAACCCCGGTGGGGATGGTACCCACCAAGATCCACTAATCAAAAGTATCATGTTAAGGATGTTGACCCTATTAGGAGCCTGTTACATGCATATAGTGTCTTAGTCCTGATTAAGGGACTATAGGCCTTGTTAGAAGCCTCAACCCTGCTAAGAGTTGGTAGTACTGATTACAAATGGTTACAAGATGAGCCCACTTCCAAAACAAGTAATGTACAATGATTACTGATTAAAAAGGGTAAGGTTCATAACCTTATACTTCTTGATTGTCTTTCACAACTTCACATCAATATCTTTCACTATATCATTACACTTGCATATGTTTCCACATTCCATATGCCTTACATTTATACAAGTTATTAGGAATAATAACTTTTACAGTCGGCTTTACATAACATAAAAATTTACACAAAATACATATTTACCCAAGGGTTAACATATAGGATGTCATCCCTTTATATTATTAAGACATTATTTTGATAAACAAAATAATCCCTTAACTCTTTACCAATTTTGTCTTCATATTCTATCTTGTCGGCTTAACACTGTCTTTGGTAAAACTGCCATAACTTCTTCTGTACATGCCATACAGACTTGCATTCTCAAGTGAGTCTTCAATAGTCATCATAGTATCTATTTTCAAGTGCACAATCATTGAACTTACTCCAATCAACATCGCCAATCAAAACTATCTCCTGGGTACACTGGGAAAATACTGCACATACTTAGACAATTTTGCTTTGCGCTCTGTCATACTTGCTCTCTGTCATATGCGGTCTTCATGTAGATTATATGTTTCCATAATGACAAAATCTAGATATATAACTCAGCCAAATTTCCAACAATCTCCCCCTTTGTCATTGTTGGCAACATATGAGAAAATTGGCTAAGTCTCAAAACTTCAAAACTCAAAATTATGGCCATAACAAAAAAAAAATATATCCGCTATCCTTATAACTCCATAATCTTATCTATATTCTATACTCCCCCTAAGAATATACTTCCTTATCATACATACATCAATTTTCTGCTATATCTCCCCCCCTTTGACAAAAATGACAAAAAAGGGTGCCAAAACTATGTTAAAAAATTTATATACCTTGATTTAGTATTGCAGAGCCTGTAGGCTTGCAACACAATCTAAAAAATTTACTTTAATGCTCTCTATCTCCTTCTCCCATGCCTTCTTGATGGAATCTGCAACACTGAGTAGTGCACACAATCCATAAGATGCGATCTCACATGCTTGAAGGTTTGCAAAACTAAACTTCTCAAAAGATGTCTTCAATGCAAGACATTCTTCCAACTGTCCTTCAAAAATGCTTATCTTTATTGAAATGTGCTCTCTTAGAAGAGTGAATCTTTTAAATTTCCTATCCTTTTCATCATTGAGAATCCTTATTTCATCATTTACTTTGCTGATTCTTTTCTCAATATCCAATATCTTCACATTAGGGCTAGCTAAAAGATTTGTTTTTGACTGAATTTCTGCTTCTTTAACCTTAATCTTCTCAACTACTTTATATACATGGTTTTCAGATTTTGTACACTGAATATACAAGGTTTTACCACTGTCCAAATTTCTTCTCAAGTCTTTTATACAAACATCCAAATTGTTAATACCATTTCTGATATTTTGACTTATATCATGAAACATTTTGGCCTCATAGGCTTCCTGAACCTTTTTTTTAGCCATATCTAATAAGTTAGTGAACTCATTATCAAGTGCATTCATAACTTTCTTAGCTCTTTCTAGTGGGTCTGCTTCTGCCATCTGGTTAGTCACAATACTTTGTAACTTCTCTATTATTTCCAGCAAAGATCCTTCAAGGCTTTTCACCTTCTTGTTCTTTCCAATTATTTTGTTCAGGGATGTGATCAATTCCATTTGATCATCATCATCTACCTCTTTCCCAAAAATTTCAAATATTGATCTAATCTGTGATTTCTTTGCAATCTCAGGTGTAAGACTGATTTCTTCTTTGTTAGGGACCTCTTTCTGTCCTTGAATTTTTATGTTTTCTTGATTCTGTGTTTTCTTTTCTTCCTCTTTCCTTGATTCTTTCTTTCCTTCTACAATAGATTTGTCATGTTCTTCTAGGGCCAAATTGTCAACAATGTTTTCAAGATTTTGAAAAGGATTATCATCACTGTCCAATGTGATCTTAGTTCCTTCTACATGCATTGACTCATCTTCAATGTTAATTGATGGTGGAGAGGGACTCTTCTGATGCTCAGCTTCTTCTACGTGTTCTGCTAGCTCTGTTGCAATAGAGTGTTTTTCAACACTAGATGCCATTACCTTTATTATTGCTTGCTCTATTTCTTTGTTTATCTCTTCATAGTTTCCTCCCATTATCTGAATGGTTCTTTTCTTTGTTCTCAGATGGGTTCCAAGATCTTTTATTATTTCTTTAAAGTGATCTTCATCTCTGACATCACATAATTTTCTCACAAGATTTTCTTTGATTTTATTGTCTTCTTCAGTTGCTCTCTTTTTCCTGTTAACTTGCTTCTCAAACAAATCATCAGGTATCTTACCTTGAATTGAGTCAAACTTATTATCTGCTAGGATCATATGTCTCACAACTGAATTCTCCAAATTCAATCTTTTTGAATAGTTATAAAGATCATAGTACTTTTTCATCTTTGAAAAATCTCCATTATGAAAAATTTATTCATTTACCTTCTCAATCTTTGGTTTCCATGTCTTCTTTTTCACTTGAATATCTTCATCATCTTTTATCTCTACTATTTTCCTTTGTATTGGTGGCACTATTGTCTTCTATCTCTTACCTAGTCCAGTAGCTATTTCTTTCACTCTTTTCCCTGGTGGAGTTGATCTTGTAGATTTCCTAACTTGTTCTTCTTGCTCTACTTTCACTTTATGCATCAAATTTCCAGTTTCAACCACTGATAGGGGTGGAACAAAAAAAACTTCCTTTTGTCCAATGTCTCTAATTGCTGCTGATGTATTCTTTGCAATTATAAACTCCTATTATGTCATTCTTGAGTCCTTCAAAATTTTCTTATTTGTACTTTCTACTCTTTTCTTTGACTATTTCTCTTCCTGAATAGACTTTGCAGAGTTGAAGTTCTCCTCAAAAGTCCCAAAACTATTTTTGTGTATATCCAACTTGCTCTTAAGAAATCTGTTCACATATTCTTCTGCTTCAGTTTCAAAAATTTCATAGCCAAGAGGGTCTATGAACTCTACTCTTGGTTCAATTGCTTCAATAAATGTAAAGTCAGTGTCAACCATAAAACATATCTCATTCTTATACTTTTCAACAATTGACTGAGGGATTCTTGATCTATTTTTCATCAAATTCTGAAATGTTTTAATCACTAAAACTGCACTCTCATTGACCTTGTCAATAAGATGTCTCCTGAATACTATGTTTATCCTTTCCATTGTGGTCTTACCATCATTCCAATCATCACCAATTGTAAATGGAAATCTTCTTAACAAATGAAAAAACATATAAGTGATCAATGATGAGAATCTAAACTGGGAGTTCTTAGCCTTCTTTATCTTCTCCAAGTTCTCAAATAATTGAATTCTCAAAATTTCACACATGTCTACTTGTATCTTGTCAACACACATCAAATAGGCTGCATGAATCATTCTAGCTACTATGTCATCTTCTCTTGAATTAGCACAAAATTTAGCTGTAAGGATCTTTGATGTAGGAGCATCTTGGGTCCTTGGCAATCCTATGTCACCAAAAACAATTTGGAGTTTTGTCTGTGTTGCTCGGTTTCTGCTTTGACTGAGTTGGTCGGTAGTTGGTCGATTTCCTTTGGTTACTGAGTGTGGTCGGTTCTCTCCTGGGTGGTCGGTTATTTCACTAGCGCTCGACATTGCTTGTCTGTTGCTCGATTATCTTGCTTACCGATGGGTCTAGTTTTATTTCTTGTTGTGGCCAACTTATGAATTTATATTGGATCATAAAATTAATGTTGGAATCCATCATTGGGAAGTGTTTGGTCCTAGATTTGACTGTTACTTCTTTTGATTGTGGATTTGAAGGCCGACTCAGCTCGGTAGCTTCTTGTATAAATGTAGTTGTTTGGTTGTAGTTTAAGGAGATAGTTTTGATGGAACATAGTAGAGATTAGATTGGAGATTTGTAATAGATCCTCACATGTTTGAGGACTTCTGAGATTCATTGTAATATCTGGCCTAAACTGGGAAGGCCTTACAACCTAGCATGTATGATTCTTTTTGATGATAATATATGAAAGATCTGGCATTATCTCTATATTTGTTGTTCTTTATTGCTTCCACATGTGTGTTGCAGGCTTGGATCATTAGGGTGCACCATTTTTGGCCCCTCTTGACCCCTGCCTTACATCAGGTGGTATCAGAGTGAGGTGAGATCTTGATCTAGGTCTGTAGATCTAGGTTTATAGGTTCCTCTTGAAGCCCTAGTGAATTGTTGTGGGGTAGCAAATTGCGATATGACCTACAATTGTAGAGGGTTGTCAAGATGGTTCATGGGAGGTGAGATGCAGATCCAGGATTGGAAGATATGCTAAGACAAATTGTTGCTAGGTTAGAAGTAGTAGAAACAACCCAAAGAAGAGGCAGACATCTTGAAGATGTTAGTGATGATGAAATTGGAGAAGAACAGGCAAATGCAGAACTTGCTCCTATTATGGATCAAGGTGAAGAAAGAGTTTTGAAGGCTTTGACAAGTCTGAAGTCAACGCCACATTTTAATCCTCCTGAGTATAGTGGAAAACTAGATTTTGATGAATTGGTGGACTGGATCACCGAGATGGAAAAGTATTTTGAATATGAAAATATCCCTAGGATAAGAAGGTGAAGATTGCAAGCACAAAGTTGAAAAGTCATGCATCCTTATGGTGGGAACATCTACAGTTGGATAGAAAGAGGAAAGGCAAAGACAAAAACAAGGTATGGAGTAAAATGGTGAACAAATTGAAAGGAAAGTTCTTACCTTGTGATTATCAGATTAACCTAGTTCGGTGAATGCAAAGTTTGAGACAGAAAGATAGCTCGGTAAAAGAGTATACTGAGGAATTCTATAGATTTGATATTAGATTTGGACATGATGAAGATGATGTGGAAAGAATCAGTAGATACCTAAATGGTTTGAGAGTTTCCATCCAAGAGGAAATTAGTATGGTCAAGTTGGAGATCATTGAAGAGGCTTATAAATTTGCTTTGAAAGCCAAGGAGAAATTGAACAAGAGACATGAGAAAAGATAGAGAGGTCAAGGTGGTAGATTCCCAAGAGGAAGAGGTAGATCTAATGGTGAAAATGGTAGATCTGAACTAGAAAAGACAAATTTGGACAAAGGAAAGACCAAGTGGAAGGGTGAAAGTTCTAGAGGTAGAGGCAGTAACTACCGAGGTGGTTATGGCAGAGGAAGTTTCTGAGGAACTTGTTATAATTGTGGAGAGGAATAACATATATCTTTTGAATGTACACAGGCTAGTAAGAAGGCTGGTAGTAGTAGAAATGCTTTGGTACAAGAAGAGTCACCGAATGAACCTGAGAAAGAAAATAACTTGATGGTAAGGAAAGCACTATGGAATGAAAGAAAGAAGGAAGATCTGGTAAGGAAAAGTTTGTTCAAGACCAGATGTAGAGTTTCTAACAAAGTTTGGAAGGTAATCATTAACAGTGGTAGCTCGGAGAACCTGGCATCTGAGGAGATGGTCACAAAAATGAAGTTGGAAAGGTTGGTACATCTGAAGCCCTATCATATTTCATGGATCAAAGATGAGCATACACTCCTAGTAAGTGAACAATGTTATGTGAATTTGAAGATTGGAAAATACTATGATAAGGTGTTATGTGATATAATGCCTATGGATTGTTGTCATATTCTATTGGGTAGACCTTGGCAATATGATAGACATGCTATATATGATGGGAGATTTCATAAGTATACTATTGTGGTTGATGGAAAGAAACAAATCTTGTTACCATTGATGGAAGAACTTGTTAGTAATATTTTCACATTTGTGAAAGTTTTCTTGATGGAAGGAAGGAAGTTTGTTAATTCTTTGAAGAGGAATGATGTATGTTTTTCTGTGATTCCTAATAAGTCGAGTAAGAAAATAGAGGATAATGTCCCCGAGGAGATTGATAAGTTACTCACTGAGTATAGTGATATCATTTCTAACAATGTACCTGATGGTTTTCCACCAAAAGAAGCATTGATCATTGTATGGATCTAATCCCTGGAGCTAGTTTACCGAATAAGGCACCTCATTGATTGACACCTACTGAGAATTAGGAATTGAACCGACAGATTCAAGAGTTGCTGGAGAAAGGTTTGATCAGAGAAAGTTTGAGTCCTTGTGTAGTACCTACTATATTGGCATCAAAAAAGAATGGAGAATGGAGAATGTGTACTGATTCTAGAGAAATCAATAAGATAATAGTGAAGTATAGGTTTCCTATACCGAGAATGGATGATATGATGGACAGTTTAACTGGAGAAAAGTATTTCACAAAGATTGATTTGAAACGTGGGTATCATCAAATCAAAATCAGAGAAGGTGATGAATGGAAGACTTCTTTCAAGACAAAAGAAGGTTTGTATGAGTGGTTGGTTATGCCTTTTGGTTTAACTAATGCACCGAGTACTTTTATGAGGTTGATGAATTAATTTTTGAAGAAATTTTTGGGTAAGTTCATGATTTTATATCTTGATGATATTATGATATTTAGTAAGACTAGAGAAGAACATTTGTTGCATGTTAGACAATTTTTGCAGAGATTGAAAGAGGAGAAGTTGTTGATAAATCTAAAAAAGTGTTCATTCATGAAAGAAGAGATTGTGTATTTGGGATTTGTTATTTCAGCTGATGGTTTGAAGTTGGATCCTAAAAAGGTTGAAGATATTTTGAATTGGCCTACACCTATGAAGGCTACTAAGGTAAGATCATTTCATGGTTTGACAAGTTTTTACTGAAAATTCATAAGTAATTTTAGTTCAATCTGTAATTCTATGACTGAGACTATGAGAGGAGACAAAAGAGAATTCAAGTGGACACATGGAGTTGATAGAAGTTTTGAGACCCTGAAGCAGAAGGTTGCTAAATTACCTATTTTTGCATTACCTGATTTCAGTAAAGTATGTCAAGTAGAATGTGATGCAAGTGGAAGTGCAATTGGAGCTGTGTTGAGTCAAGAAGGTAAACCTATTTCTTTCTTTAGTGAAAAGTTGAATGATGCTAGAAGGAAATGTTCTGTGTATGATCAAGAATTCTATGCTATTGTTCAAGCACTGAAGAAATGGAGACATTATTTGATACCGAGTGAATTTGTGTTGTATAATGATCATAAGGCTTTACAATATTTGGGTAGTCAGAATAAGTTGAATCAGAGACATATAAAATGGGTTGAGTATTTGCAGAGTTATACATTTGTGATAAAGCATAAGAGTGGAGTCACTAATCGAGTTGATGATGCATTAAGTAGAAGATCTTTGATGACCGAGATGAAAATTGAAGTTCTTGGTTTTGATGAGATGAGAGGTTTGTATGAAAATGACCTTAATTTTTTTGAGCCATGGAGAAATTGCAGAGCACCTATTCAAGATCAACAAGACACTAAATGGGATGAATATTTTATTTAGGAAGGTATGTTGTTTAAAGGTATTCAGTTGTGTATATCAACAGGAGTAATTAGATCTAATTTGATAAAGGAGAAACATAGTAGTGGTTTGGCTAGACATTTTGGTATTGATAAAACATGGAATTTGCTTAAGGAGAAGTACTATTGGCCACAGTTGTATAAAGATGTTTAGAAATTTGTGAAAAGTTGTGGAATTTGTCTAGTTGCAAAAGGAGCAAGTTAGAATACTAGATTGTATATACCGATTGCTGTTCTTGAGAAACCTTGGATTGATATCAGTATGGCCTTTGTTCTTGGCTTATCGAAGACAGTAAGAGGTAATGATTCTATGTTTGTTATTGTGGATAGATTTTCTAAGATGGCACATTTTATACCTTGTAGAAAGACATCAGATGTATTACATGTAGCAGATCTTTTCTTTAAGGAAATTGTCAGATTGCATGGATTACCGAGGAGTATTATCTCTGATCGAGATAGTAAATTTGTTGGTTATTTTTGGAAAACACTTTGGAAGAAATTTGGCACTGAATTGAAATATAGTTCTACATTTCACCCACAAACTGATGGAGAGACTGAGGTTGTGAACATAATTTTGGGAAATCTTTTGAGATGTTTAGTTGGAGACACACCAAGTAATTGGGATTATATTTTAGCACAAGAAAAGTTTGCATATAACAATTCAATGAATATGAGTACTGAAAAGACACCATTTGAGATTGTGAATGGCACACAACCAAGAGGAATATCTGATTTGAGAGACATTGCTGATGAGAATAAGAAAAGTGCCGAAGGAGTAAAATTTGCTGAGTACATGAAGACATTGCATGAAGATGTGAAGCTGAAGCTGGAAGACAATAATTAGAAATACAAAGACAAAGCTGATAGATCAAGGAGACATAAGAATTTTGATGTTGGTGATGAAGTGATGGTTCATTTGAAGAAAGGTCGATTTCCTGTTGGAACATATGGAAAGCCGAAGATGAAGAAGTTTGGACCTTGCAATATTCTGAGGAAATTTGATAGTGGAAATGCATATGAGATTGAGTTACCTGATGACATGGACATATCACTGATTTTCAACATTTCTAATTTGTATGAGTATCATGAATCTGATGAAGAAGTGATAGTACCGATAGAGTATCCTAAGAAGTAGTATGATGAAGTGGAACAGATTTTGAAGGAAAGAGTTGGAAAAAGTACAAGAGGAAAATAGTACATGGAATATCTGGTTAAGTGGAAGAATAGACCGATGGAAGACAATTCATGGATTTCATGGTCTAAGTTGGATGCAGCTCAGACCAGACCTACCAAATGATTCAGAGAATCATTTCTAAATAACCCCAGGTGTTTGATGCAGGAGCATCTCGGGTCCTTGGCAATCCTGTGTCACCAAAAACAATTTAGAGTTTTGTCTGTGTTGCTCAGTTTCTACTTTGACCAAGTTGGTCGGTAGTTGGTCAGTTTCCTTTAATTACCAAGTGTGGTCAGTTCTCTCCTAAGCGGTTGGTAATTTCACTGGTGCTTAGCATTGCCTGTCTGCTACTCGGTTATCTTGCTTACCGATGGGTCTAGTTTTATTTCCTGTTGTGGCCGGCTTGTGCATTTATATTAGATCATAGAATTAATGTTGGAATCCATCATTAGGAAGTGTGTGGTCCCAAATTTGACCATTACTTCCATTTATTGTGGATCTGAAGGCCGACTCAGCTCAGTAGCTTCTTGTATAAATGTAGTTGTTTGGTTGTAGTTTAAGGAGGCAATTTTGATAGAACATAGTAGAGATTAGATTGGAGATTTGTAATAGATCCTTTCATGTTTGAGGACTTCTAAGATTCATTGTAATATTTGGCCTAAACTAGGAAGGCCTTATAGCAAGGCATGTATGATTATTTTTTATGATAATATATGAAAGATCTGGCATTCTCTCTATATTTATTATTGTTTTTTGCTTCCACATGTGTGTTGCAGGTTTGGATCATTAGGGTGCACCATTGTTGGCCCCTCTTGACCCCTACCTTGTGTCAATCTTGCACAAATACCTAACATCATCCTGTTGTATCTTTCTAATCACTATACCTCTACCATTGTAAGATGATTTAGTGTTGTCTGATACAATTTTCTTCACATTATTTTCATTAAACGGCATGACTCCAGATTTAGACAAACTAGTTACTTCATGAATTAGGTCTGCTGTAATTTCTATCACTCTGTCATCTAACCAAAACTTTCCATTATGTATTCTACTCAGAATTATCTTAGTGCAATCTTCATCATCAAATTCATACTGTAAAGAGTACCTTATGATTTCATTATCCTTCAAATGTTCAAACCCTACTCTTAATGACATATCCTAATTGTAAAGTTTCTCATATTCCTTAGTAAAATCACTATCACTGAGGGTTTCAAGTTTACATCCCAAATAGCTTCTAACATTCTCTAAATGTAGAACTCCATCTGGTATGGATGATAAAGCTAATTTAGGGTCTTCTTACAAGGGTTATACTAGTTCCCTTTTAGTCTTAGGTCTGATCTTATCTCTTACATTGTGAATCAATGAAACGTCCATATCTTTTGCAAATTCTCTAACTGACAGATAGATTTGCTTAGTAAAATACCTCAATTCCATGATTTAGGGTTTGCAAAGATCCGACATGAAATTCCTTCACCAAATCCTTGCAAACTACTTCAATCACTACTCCTTTGATCTCCTTATCACTTGTATTCTCTTTAATGATCAAACAATACCGATCATAACCTTTTAACCTTTCAATCTCATTAGATTCTGACATCGCATTCAATTCTTTTTCCGCTTCTTTCCAAAAAGTTATTCCTACTTACTTGCAAAACTTAAAACTTCTTGTGATCTCGCATAACATCATATTATCTTATGTGCTCTTAACCATAGCATCACTACATCATATACTACCTTGCATCAACTGCGCAAGACTCAATTCATCCGATACTAACTTCTACACTATCCTAAGTTCCTATTCTACTGCATTTTTCATGAATTAAGTACTTTGAGATGGGTTAGGTAGAGATTCACTCTTACCATTAGATACTTCACCTTTCTAATTACCTTTAGTGCTAAATGTGTCTCCTTGATCCGTGGCTTTAATAAACTTCACTTCTTTTGAATTACTACAGCAACCTCCATGACTGTTGCTTGCATTTTCATTTCTCCTTGCATGACTTCTAGGGTTAGGGTTTCTCATATTATTCATCTAGAAAAACCTTGCTGTATGACTAAATTTGTTGCATATTTGACAAACTACTCCATTATTTCCATATCTCAGTCTAGTCTGGTTGATTTGTGATATGCAATTCTTGCTAATGTGTCCAACCTTGTTGCATCTATAACATACCACTACATTTCTTCTATTCATATCTTCAGTAGGTTTCTTATCTACATGGTTAGTATTTCTAAACATTCTACTACTATTATTATGCTCATTAAATTTAGGCTTCCTACATTCAATAGCTCTATGTCCAAAACCATGAAAATTATAACAATAACCATTAAGAGGTTTAAATTGCTTACCTGTACAATCTTTCTTCATATGACCAAAAGTATTACATGCAAAACATCTACTTTTAAATTCTCTTTGCATACCTTTAGGTGATTCTTTTTGTTTAGGTGTATCTTCATATATGTCAACTTCATTAGATTTATTTTCTTCTATGTTTTCAGAAACTTTCAGATCTGGTTCCTTGCTTTCTTCACTCACTTTAGATGAGTTAAATCCAAGACCAGTTTTATCATAGAATGGCTTTTGATAAGAAATTTGTTAATAAATCTTCTCACTAGTAGAATATAGCTTCTCAATTTGTTGTTTAGACTGAGTCAATTCACCTTTCACAATAGTGTTGTACTTTTCAAGTTCAGCATACTGCAATTTGGTTTTCTCAAGTTTAGATGTCACTTTACAAAGTTTAGATTTTAGATCTTCTTTCTCAGTTTTCATATTTTCATTCTCAGATTTTAGATTTGCTTCATTCTTTCTATTTTCATCTTTCAAACTCAACTTCAAATTTACTATCTTCAGTTCATGTTTAAGGATCTCATTTTCTTTTTCCAGATTATCATCATAATCTTCAACTTGAATTGTAGATTCTTTTTCTGATTTTAATTCCTTTAGCTTATTCATCAGATTTTCAATGAGGTTCTTTGCATCATCATATTTTCCTTTTAGAGTATCTCTTTCTTCAGTAAGTAAATCAATTTGTTCAAGAGCTTCTTCAAGATTCTTTTGTAGTTGATCCATATCCATAGAGATCTTACTCAAGCTGTTAGGCTTTTTCTGAATAATTCTTTTCCAAGTAACTAAGCTCTGATACCAATTGTTAGAAATAGGGAATACTTGAGAGGGGGGGATGAATCAGTATTCTGCAAACTTTTGCTTTCACCTAATTATGGATATAACAAATTATCTTAATACAGGCATAACATAGTAAACTAAATAACATGCATAGCAATAAAGCAAATGAACTCATAACACATTATTTGTTCTCGAGGAAACCCTGGCCAAGGGAAAACCCCGGTGGGGATGGTACCCACAAAGACCCACTAATCAAAATTATCATGTTAAGGATGTTGACCCTGTTAGGAGCTTGTTACATGCATATAGTGTCTCAATCTTGATTAAGGGACTATAGGCCTTGTTAGAAGCCTCAACCCTGCTAAGAGTTGGTAGTACTGATTACAAATGATTACAAGATGAGCCCACTTCCCAAACAAGTAATGTACAATGATTACTGATTACAAAAGGGTAAGGTTCATAACCTGATACTACTTTCTTGTCTTTTACAACTTCACATCAATATCTTTTTCTATATCATTTCACTTGCATATGTTTTCGCATTCCATATGCCTAACATTTATACAAGTTATTAGGAATAATAACTTTTATAGTCGGCTTTACATAACATAAAGCTTTACAAAAAATACATATTTACCCAAGGGTTAACATCTAGGATGTCATCCCTTTATATTATTAAGACATTATTTTGATAAACAAAATAATCCCTTAACTCTTTACCAATTTTGTCTTCATATTCTATCATGTCGGCTTAACACTGTCTTTGGTAAAACTACTATAACTTCTTTCGTACATGCCATACAGACTTGCGCTCTCAAGTGAGTCTTCAATAGTCATCATAGTATCTATGTTCAAGTGTGTAAGCACTAAACTTACTCCAATCGACATCGCCAATCAAAATTGTCTCCTGGGTACACTAGGAAAATACTGCACATACTTAAACAATTTTGCTTTGCACTCTGTCATACTTGCTCTCTGTCATATGCGGTCTTCATGTAGATTATATGTTTCCATAATGACAACATCTAGATATCTAACTCAGCCAAATTTCCAACAAAGGAACTATTGAGGAAATTTGGAATGGAAAATGCTAAATTGGCATGTACTCCTATGGATACTTGTTGAAAATCGAGTAAGAATGTTGAATATTCTAAGACTGATGAGAGTAGATACATATCAATAATTGAAGGATTATTATATTTGATTGCTACTAGACTAGACATGATGTGTGCAATTTTTCTTGTAGCTATATTCGAGAAAGATACGAGAGAAACACATGTTGTTGTTGTGAAAAGAATCTTTGGATACTTCGGAGGAACTAAAGACTATGGATTATGGTATCCAAAGAAATATGACTTTACTCAGATTTCCTTATTAATATAGATTGCACTAGTTTTATGGATGACAAGAAAAGTACAAGTGGGGGTGCATATTTCCTTGGGCCTCGATTGGATTCTTGGTCAAGTAAGAAACATGACTTAATATATTTATCTATCATGGAAGCTGAATATATTGGTGCCACATATTTTTGTACATAGACATTATGGATGAAACAAACTTTTAAGGATATTGGAATATTATTTGATGAGCCTATTTCTATATTTTGTGACAACACTAGTGCAATTTAAACATTTCAAAGAATTTGATTCTACATTGAAGGAAAAAACACATTTTTATTCAATATCACTTTTTGATAGAGATTTTTGGAAAATAAGGTGAAACTTGAGTATGTGTTTAAATAAGAATGTTTTAAAAAGAATAGATTACCAACATCTTTACCACGGCTCTTTCTAAGGATGCTTTTGAATATCTCTGGGAGAGATTGGGGATTATTTCCCCTACCTTTTAGAACTAGATGCATATAGAGATGCCTTAGTCTTAATATAGACTAATGGCAGATGCTTCCTCTTAGGGGGAGATAAGTGTAATTTTGAGTTGGTGTGTGTTCTTCAGGTGGAGTTGAGCAGAATGAGCAAGTATCTTTGAGTTTGACCTTTTCCATAGATGTCAAAGGGGGAAATAATTAGACATGAGAGAGGTTTTCTTGGGAAAGAATAATGCATTAGGGAGTTTCTATTGTTGATGTGTTTCCATAAATGACAAAGATGGATATTGTTGTAGGTTTGAGTAGAATGATAAGTTGGATGAGTTATTGATGTTGTCATTGATGTCAACATGTCTCTATTGTCATTAGTGACTAGTTATTGCAAATGTTCCTAAGTTTTCTATGTAATAGTGTTGAGAGTTATGCTCTGCATTTATTCTATATTTAAAATCTATTCATGTGGTTTGGATATGTTGTTGGACATTATTTAGAGGTATTTGGTTTGGGTTACTTTTCTCTAGACTGAAATTCAAGAGGAATTTATGTTCACTAATGTGTGATAGTGTTTGGAAGAGTTTCCCGTGAGAAATGAATTCTCCATATTTATTTTCTTATTAGTTTTTGGTGCCATAGATTTATAATTGTGATTATAATATTCTTATCTTTGCTTAGTTCAGATGGTGTAAGTTTTTATATTTTGGAGACATGTGTTCAAAATTAGATGGCGTTTACTCTAGTTTTTTCCACCCTTAAATGTTTACACTTTCACATAAAAAGCTTTGGTGAATGTAAATTTAAGAGTAATGTGTATGTATATATTTTGGTACTAGTTAAGACATTGTGTGGTCCACTTTCTCATTCCCTTCCACCATGGGAATGCTTAAGTGTCGGCCTAGTTTGAATAATGTTTGGTTAAGATGCTTAGATGACCTTGGAAGATTTTGCAAGTGTGAGGATGGTATAAATAAAGGATGAATTATTGAGAGAGTGTGTGATGAGGATTGGTGAAAGAAAATCTATATCCACATATGTGTGAATATGAATAAGTATGAAGTGTTGTGATATGAAATATGGAATTTCATGTGTTAGTTATCAAAAGTAGTGACCAAAAGGTATCTATAAATCTGCTAGTCAAGTTGCAGAGGATAACTAGCAGTGGATCTTTTCTCTTTTATTCTTCTTCATCTAGGTAGTGATCCCTCTGTAAATGAGCCTTGTTCTAGGAAGTGTACCCTTTGATAGAGAGTGTTTTCTTATAGCAATAATTCTTTATAAAAATCACCTTACTCAATGTCACCCTAATAAGTGTTTATATAATTAAGAATTAATATTATTGGTGTTTTTTTTTCCTTAATAGGGGTTTCCATGTAAATATGGTGTTTCATTGTGTATGATGTTTCTTGATTTTGACATGTTCCTTTCATATTTACATTATTTTTTGATTAAGGATTAAGATAATTTTTTTGTAGATTTGATTCATGAGGAGATTTATAAGTTTATTTGACAAATAATTCACCACCCTTCTCAGTTGTCTTGTTTATTTAACAATTGGTATCAAAGCTTTGGTTCCTTGGATAAGAGATTAACTGCTTGATGAGATTTGGGATAGTGTGCAAACTAACCATTCCTATGTTTGATGGATATGAATATACTTATTGGAAGATAAAGATACAAAGGCATTTGATGTCTCTTAGTCATGAAGTGTGGAAGGTTGTTGAAAAATAATGTTAAACCACAGACTAGCATGAATACTCTTGATGAGATCAAGGATTTTAAAGATAATGTCAAGGTAAGGTATGCTATATTTAGTAGTCTCTCTAAATATGAGTTAATAAAAGTTATGTCTATAGAAACTTCTCATGGTGTTTGGAAAAAAATGGAGAATATTTATGAAGGTGATGAAAATGTCAAATAGGCTAAGTTGCATAATTCAAGAACTAAGTTTGAATGCTTGCAGATGGAAGAAGATAACAATATATCAGGCTATCTACAAAAGGTGGATGATTTTTATAAATGAGATCATAGTTCTTGGCTTTGAATTGAAAGAGGATGAATTTGTCAAAAAGGTGCATAGAACTCTTACTAAGCCTTGACTCATACAATTTAGATTAGTATATTAGAGAAAATATGTATGGTTCCTTACTTTCTTTTAAGATGAGAGAATTTTGTACTAACAATGTGAGAAAGAAATTACATTTAAAGTTGCTAAAATAGTAAAAGTTGAGGAATTTTATGAAGATGAATTTGATGAGATTGAGGTGAACTTTGTGAGGAACATGAAAAAGGGAACCAAAAAGTAAAAATTTAAGTTTCCCTTCAAATGTTTTAGTTGTGGTAAGATAGCTCATTATGTTTCTAGATGTCCTAATAGAGTTGTGAATCATAAGAATAAGGGAAACAAATGAATGATAAACAAGAAGGATTACTTTATTAGAGAAAATAGTAATATTTTTATGATGAATTTGACTATGAAGAATATAATGATTTATTTTTCTTGGTTGTAAAGGGAGAATCTTGTTCTTCTAACCTTGGCAAAATTTTGAAAGAAAAATCTCTAGAAGATGATGCTAAAGTTGAAGATACCATGGTATTTTATTTTCATGCTAGAAAGGATAAAGATGACCAGATTATTGAAATCAAATTCTCAAATCATATGACTTGTGACAAGAGTAAGTTTGTAAAGCTTAAGAAATATGATGGAGGTGTTTTTAGGTTTGGAGATGACCAAATTGCTAAGATAGTTGGAATATGTTCAATTAGTTTTGATAGCAAGAACAATAATGAAAATGTTTATTATGTTAAGGCCTTGAGACATAATCTTTTGAGTGTTGGTAAAATGTGTGGAACCGGATACAATATTTTTTTTTGAGGATGGTGGTTGTGAAATCAAGAAAAGGTCCCAAACTATGATTCTTGTTGGAAAGAAGATAAACAAGAATGTTTATTAGTTAAAGTATGGAAGTGGATGTCATTTGATAACTCTGATAAATGAAAGCTAGTTATGAAACTAGAGGATGTGTCACATTAATTTTGATAATTTGGAGAGGATTAGTTTAGTTCAAGCTATATGAAGGATCTACCAAAGGTTATAAAGCCTACTAATTCTATTTGTACAGAGTGTCAAGTTGGAAAGAAAAAAAACACAAGTTTTAAGGATAAATAACAATATTCTACCAGGCTATTGGAATTAGTGCACATTGATTTTTGTATTCTAACTAGAACAATAAGTCAATAAGGTAAATAGATACTTCATGCTTTTAATTGATGATTATTCTAGAATAACTTGGGTTAATTTTATGAAAGAAAAATTAGAAGCTCTATAAAAGTTAAGATATTCAAATCCATGGTTGAGAATGAGATAGACAAAAGAATCAAATTCCTAAAATTTGACAGAGGAGAAGCATTTAATTTTGATGAATTTAGTACTTTTTTATGAGAATCATGGAATAAAGAGGAACTTGTTTTCTCCTAGAATGTGACAATAGAATGGTGTGGTGGAGAGAAAGAATAGAACAATTTAGGAAGCTGCTATAACAATTATGAATGAAGACAATCTATAAAAAATCTACTAGAGAGAGGCAATACATATTGTAGTGTACACACTTAATAGAGTGCAAATTGGAAAGAACTTTGAAAAGACATCTTATGAGATATGGTATGGAGGGACTCCTTTTGTGAAATATTTTAGAGTGTTTGGAAGTAAGTGTAATATCATATGAGATGAATAAAATTTGGTAAAGTTTGACACGAAGGATGATGAAGGTATATTCCTTGGCTAATCCACTAAAAAAAATATTATAGATGTTATGTAACAAGAGACTAAGAAGGATAGTTGAAAGCATAAATGTGAAGGTTGATGAAGACATTTCAAAGAATACATAAGTTGAAGTTAGAAATGAATAAGATGATTCAATTAGGAAAGAGGAAGGAGATAAGATCGAAGAAACAAAAGATCCAAATGACAAAGATGATGCTTTAGTAAATGCTCCTAGAAATCCTATGTATGTATAGAAGAATCATTTAGAGAAACATATCATTAGAGACAAGAATAAAGGTGTAATCACAAGGAGTAAGGCTGCTAAAGAATAGGTGAGCTTATGCTTGATTTCTAAATTGAAATGAAGACTGTGAAAGAAGATTGAAAAGATTAGCATTGAATGAGATCTATGAAAAGAGAACTGGAATAGATTGAGAAGAACCAAACTTGGGAACTTATGCTAAGGCCAATAGGAAAGAATGTGATAGGAACTAAGTGGATATTCTAGAATAAATTATATGAAGATGGAAATATAGTTAAAAATAAGGTAACACTTGTGTGTAAGGAATACTCACAAAGTGGAAGGAATATATTTTGAGGATACCCCTATGGAAAGAATAGAGGCAATTAGGATGTTTTTGGATTTTGTAACACAAAGACTTCAAGGTTTATTAGATGGATGTGAAATATGTATTTCTTAATGAAGAATTGAAAGAAGTACATATAGAGAAACCAAAAGGATTCAAAGTATATAACATGCTAGCTATGGTTTGCAAATTAAAGAAGACATTGTATGGATTGAAGCAAGCTCCTAGAGCTTGGTATGCAATACTAAACATGTATTTATTGAAGAAAAGATTTCAAAAAGGTACCACATATAGAAATCTTTATTTTAAAGTTAAAGAAGATGAAATTTTAATTGTAGTTGTGTATTTTGATGATATAATATCTGGAGAAAATGATGTTACGTGCAAAAATTTTGCTGATGAGAGGAATTTGAAATGTCTATGATTAGGGAACTAAATATTTTTCTTGGTTCACGAGTCAATCATAAAGATGATGTTATCTTTATTTCACAATCAAAATAAGTAAAGGAGCTATTGAGAAACTTTGGAATGGAAAATTCTATACTAGTATGTACTCCTATGACTACTAGTTGCAACTTGAGTAAGGATGTTGAATCTCCCAAGGTTGATGAGAGAAAATATAGATCAATAATTGGATGATTATTATATTTGAATTCTACTAGACCAAATATCATGCATGTAGTTGGATTACAACAAGATGCTAGAGAAAAAATCTTGCTACTCTAAAAATAATTTTTAGATAATTTAGAGGCACTAAAGACTATGAATTATGGTATCTCGAGAAATTTGACTTTAATTGCCTATACTTATGCATATTGGGCTAGTTGTGTGGATGATAGGAAAAGTACAAGTTGGGTGCATTTTTCCTTGGACCCTAGTTAGTTGTTTGGTCAAGTAAGAAACAAGACTTGGTATATTTATCTACCATGGAAGCTAAATATATTGCTACTTCATCCTATTGTACATGGGTATTATAAATGAAACAAAATTTGAAGGATATTGTAATACTATTCGATGAGCCTATTTCTATATTCTGTGACAACACTAGCGCAATAAATATTTCAAAGAATCTGGTATTGCAATCAAGGAAAAAACATATTTCAATTTAGTATCACTTTTTAAGAGAGACAATTTTGGAAAATGATGTGAAACTTGAGTATGTATCTACAAAAGAACATACTATTGAGATCTTTATGAAATATATTTCTAAGGATAATTTTCAATATCTCTTGGAGAGATTGGGGTTATTGTCCCTCCCTTTTAGAACTTGATGCATTAGTCTAGTGGACTTCATGTAAAATCTTAATCTAGACTAATGGTGGATGCTTGCTCTCAGGGGAAGCTAAGTGTAGTTGTGAGTCAGTGTGCACTCTTTAGGGGGAGTTGAGTAGAATGAGAAAGTATCTTTGAGCTTGGCCTTTTTCATTGATGTCAAAAGGAGAAATAATCAAGCATGATATATTTTCTAGAGCGAAAGAATGAGTTGTGAGGAAGTTAATATTGTTGATGGGTTTTCATTAATGACAAAGAGAGAGATTGTTACATTTTTGTGTAGAATGAGAAGTTGGATGAGTTATTGATGTTGTAATTTATCTCAACATGTATCTATTGTCATTGGTGATTGGTTGTTGAATATGTTCTTGATTTTTTTATGTAGTGGTGTTGAGATTTATGCTCTGCATTTCTTTTATATTGAAAATCTATTCATGTGATTTAGATATGTTGTTGAGTAGTGTTTAGTGGTATTTAGTTTTGTTTTTTGTGCTTTGAATTGTAGTTCAAAAGGAATTTGTATTCACTAGTGTGTGGAAGTGTTTGAAAAAGTTTCCAATGAGAAATACATGCTTCGTATTTATCTTCTCATTGGTTTCTTGTGCTATGGATTTGGAATTGTGATTATGATGTTCTTATCTTTGTTTAATTTAGATGTCACAATTTTTTTTGTTTGTTTTGGAGGCATGTGTTCAAATTCTGATGGTGTTTACTCTAGGTTTGGTCAACCTCATGTATTTACAATTTCACATAAAAAGATCCGGTGAATGTAAATTGAAGAGTAACATGTATCTTGTATATTTTGGTTGTAGTTAATATGTAATGTGGTCCAATTTTTTATTTCTTTACACTACATGAACACTTAAGTTTTGACCTAATTTGAATTATGCTTAGTTAAGATGCTTAGTCAACCTCGAAAGATTTTGCAAGTGTGAGATGGTATAATTATAGGATGAATTGTTGAGGGAGTGTGTAATGAGGATTGGTTAAAGAGAATCTATCTCCCTATATGTGTGGATATGAGTAAGTGCAAATTGTTGTGATATGAAACTGTACGGACTTTCATGTATTAGATATCCAAAGCAGTGATGATAAGACATCTACAAATATTTTAGTCAAGTTGTAGAAGTGAAAAAGTGGTGGACATTTTCTCTTTTATTCTTCTTCTTCATCTAGGTAGTGATCCCTTTGACAATGAGCCTTATTTCAAGTGGTGCACCCTTTCATAGTGAGTCTTTTCTTGCAGTGATCATTCTTTATAAAAATCACCTTAACTGATGTCAACTTAAAAGGTGTTTATATATAAATTGAGAATTATTCTTCTCTGTGGATTTTCCCTTAACAAGGTTTTCCACATAAATCTTGTGTTTCATTGTGTATGATGGTTCTTGATTTTCACATGTTACTTTCATGTTTACATTACTCTATGATCAAGGATTAAGATAAGTTTTTTGGATATGATTTGTGAGAATATTTATAATATTTATTGATAATTGATTCAACCCCCCAGTTGTATTATACATTTTAAAAAAATTCTTTGAATGCATGTACTGAAACTGAATCTTAAAGGAAAGCACTTATCATTTTTTTATAGTCACATTTCCTCCATTATAGTTGTATCCACAACACTCTATATGTAATCATGGTGAATCTATAGGAGAATTAACACTCATTAGATATTTGTGGATTTAGATCGGGTTCCCCTATATCCACAACACTCTTGTTCCCCAGAGCCTCCCCCTATTAGTCCCAAGCTTGGATTCAGGGTCTCACTCTGAAGGTGAACATTTTCTTCTGGATTCTCTTGTAGAATAAAATTCTTACTAATGACAATTTTTTCCATAGGGGATTATGTTTTACCAAAAGGTGTTTTCTGTGCCTGAATGATGCATAATCTATCAACCATATCTATATCCATTGTGCCTTCTCTTCCCAAATTTGGTCGCACATATTTTGTAGAAGCTAAACCTATGCTAGATCTTTCCTTCATCTATTCAAGAGTACTTCAGAGGTTGGACTTGTCATTATTATAACAAAAAATTAAGAAATCGTGGACCTTCAATTTTCCTAATGTCTTATGGGGAATTTGGAAGGAAAGAAATAAGGTTCCATTTGGTTGCTAGAATTAAATAACATTGGAATTGTCAAATTCTAGTATTTGATAATTCTAGAAAATGGTTGGAATCGTTTGGTTCACCTGGAATTCATAATGAGAAGATGGAAAATGTTGTTGTCATATGGATTTCAAAATATTATAAATTCTACTTTACCCCCAATTCCCATTTAAGTGCAAATGGAATTGATTTTCCATTTCCACCAATTTAGATGGAAAATTCAAATGTTGGTTTTGAAGGTAAATGGGAATTAACAAATCCCTATTCCAGTTTCACGCTTTAAACAAAAACATCAAAAATGTCAATTCTAGGATTTGACAATCCCAATTCCAATCTAATTTCATCAAACAAAAAGGCCCTAATAGAATTTATAGAGACATTAAAGCCCCTCTTGATGTGGTGTGTGGTAAAATAAAAAGAGCTATAATGGAAAATCTGATTGTTTTAAGATCCTCACACCCTCCTTGCAATGATCCTGACAACTACATCTTCAGATGTTGGAACCTTCCTGTTGATTCTTTGAGGATTTTGAAGCCAGATTGAAGAGATGGTTGTAGGTGGAGCTACCCACCTTCTAGATGGGTTAAAGTTAATTTTGACAGGGTGACTAAGGGTAACGCTAGGCTGGCTAGGTGTGGGGGAGTGATAAGAAATGAATTTGGCTAGTGTGTTGGACCTCTCCTTGGGTTATCAAACTAGCCACTTAGTTGAGGAAATGAAGGCTCTTCAATCCCTCATGCTTGCTAAAAAAATGGGCTACACTAAGGTTTGGCTTGAAGGAGATTCCAAAAACATAATTAGATATTTAAAGGAATTTCCTCCCCCTCATGGACCATAAATAACATTATATATAAGGAAAGGGAAATTATTAATTATTTTGAAAGATGTTTTTTCTTACATGGGTTTAGGGAAGTTAATTCCATGGCGGACTAGATAGCTAATGTGGCGGTGAGATCTAAAAAACAAGTGATCTAGAAGGGTGAGTTGGACTTCCCCTATGATGCCAGCTCCATCTTAAATCATGACATGATATATGGAGATTTGGGAGTATTTAAATTTGATTATTATGCACTATCCAATGACCCAAACAATAATGATAAGTAAAGGTGGTTGTATGACTAACAGTTTGGTTAATAATTATGAAATGACTTCACACACTTTTTGGGTGTTTTTTTACCCTATATTGGCTTAGATTTTATAAAAGTTGCATTGTGTATCAAGCCTTCATTATTCCTCTGGTTTCTTTGTGAATTTTACTTATTGGTTGTGTTAGAGGTGCTATTAGGGGAAATAGAAAGAGGAGGGAGACCTTATCCTACAAGAATTGGAAGAAAAATCCCAAATCTTGGGAGATCTTGGAGGTGAGTAAGATGACAAACTTCATGGAATGTCTACATGGTCGAAACCATTCAATTAATAGAATGTTTAAGAAGGATTGGAAGGAGGGGAAAATGACTATTGGTGGGAGAAAGGTCAAAATTGGTGAAGGGATTATTTTGGAAGTTACTGGTATGCCCATTATGGGGAAGAAATTCTATAGAGATTAGAAGCTTACTGATGTTTCCATCAATAAGTTTCTAAAAAATCAGAAAGAGAGGGAAAATTTGGTCAAAATTGATAAATCTACTACCCCCCCATGGATATCAAGAAGATTTGGAGGTTGGTGCTCTTCGTTATCATGCAATATATTATGCTGCATGGGAGATTCTCTCATGCTTATGGCTATCATTTCATTTTACTGAACCACTTCTGGCATAAACATAAGGCATCATTTCCATATTATCTCTTTTGTTCTCTGAACTCAAGTATTAAGAGTGCTAGGGTCAATCCTGATAGAAATCCATCCCTTCATGAAGGGATTATGGTTTTTATTATTGATCATTTTAAAGAAAATTCTATTGAGAAATCTACTTCTAAGCACTCAGCCTTGGATGAGGATTCTCATGAATTTGATGATTCTGAGGAGGATGGGGAGTCTAATATTGAGCTAGAGGAAGATAATGATTCTGATACCCCTAAGAAAAGTGATAGAAAGGGTAAGGGAAAATATGTGGACTCCAGTTTTGGTAAGAAAAAGAAGGGGAAGATTTCCAAAGGAAGGAGTAAAAATAAAATTAAGGAGGAGATATGGGTTGAGGAAGATGTTGATGGTAGCGAGGATATGGAAACTGACCTTGAAGAAGATGTGAGGTCTTCCCCTCCTAGAAAGAAATATAATACTTCAACATATGTGTCTAGAAGCCCTGGGACTAGTGGAAGGAATACCCCTCCTCCCTCCCCACCCTGTGTCCCTAATAGCGCTATGCATTTGATTCCTGTGGACTCTGCTATCCCTTCCCCGCCTTTTCCGCCCAACACTATGCTTGAGATTGTGTTCAAGAAAAATGTAGGTCAGGATAGTGTTTTGAAGAATGTGATTGGTGGTGGATCTCTTCCTCAAAGTGATCTTGTTAATACTGATGTTGATATGGGCACTCGTAGGGAGAAATCTATCTTTATTGGATTTCTTTATTGTATCAAGGAGCCCAATATGAATGTGTTGCAAATAGACAAGGAAGGAGCAATACATTTTTATGGGATTTTTAAATGGGTCTTCCACGAGGTGAACAAAATTAAGATAAATCAAAGGGCCTTCACCAGTAAATTGGAATTTTTGGAGGATATTAGTGCTAGTAAGGATAGCTCCTTTCCTAAAGGGCTTAAAGATCTCATTAAGGCTATTAATGATGCTAAAGACATGACCAAAGCCTACACTTATAGGTTTACAAAGGTGGATGATAGGATTTCTCTTATTGGAAAAAGAGTTACTAGTTTGGAGGATACTCTAAAGAATATCATTGAGAAAAGTTATTAGATCCTTAAGGCTTGTTTAGAGTTCCTTAGGATATTCATATCCAAGTTGGAGAACACCAACACAGAGAAATCCATTGTACAAGTTTATGGTGACAAGGACACCAATCCTATTGATGTTCTTGATGGACCTGGAAAGAGAACATGTGCCAACATGAAGAAGATGGTGCAAAATGCTAGCAAGGATATAAAGAACTTAAAGAAAGCTGTAGAGCCATCTTAAGATGGAAGTGACATAGCTTCTTAAGAATTTCACTTAACTCTATCTTTACCTGGGGGTTCTACTGTCCTTTTTTGTTTCTACCTATTTTCCCTGTAATGGTTGTTGTCCTTTTGATGGATTTTGTTCTTAGTTGCTAGCTACTTTGTCTTTGTTGTTTGGTTCTTCTATGTTATGATTTGATGATCTTTGTTTCTCCTTAATGGTGTACAGGGTTTCAGAACCCCTTCAAAACTTATTTTCACTTAGTCAAAAACATCTAAACCATTAAATCTCATCTCTAAAAACCTTTTTGGAACAACTAATACAAAGAGTATACAAGGTGAAAGTTACTTTATGTTGTCAATTGATGATTATAAAGATTTACATGGGTAATATTTTCAAAAAAATATTTGAATCCCTTAATAAGTTTAAGATCTTTAATTCATTAGTTGAATAATGAAAAAATATTTAAAAATAAATGTTTAAGGTTAGATAAACATGGTGAATTCACCTCAAATGATTTTGAGGAATTATATGAAATGCATGGGATTACGAGATAATTTTCAGCTACAATAACACCACATAAAAATGGATTTATAAAGAGGAAAAACAAGATAGTACAAGAGATGTAAGTAACCATGCTTAAAATGATTCCAAGTTATTATACTCATTCTAGATAGAAGCAGTGCATATAGAAATTTATATTCTAAATTGAGCACAAATCAAAGTCAATCATAGTAAGACTCCATATGAGCTTTGGAAAGGTAGGCCTTCTATTGTTAAGTACCTTAAAGAATTTGATACAAATTCTAGGTTATTAGACTCATTCTCGATAGAAGTGATGCATATAGAAATTTATATTCTAAATCAAGTACAAATCAAAGTCAACAATAGTAAGACTCCATATGAGTTGTGGAAAGGTAGGCCTTCTATTGTTAAGTACTTTAAAACATTTGATATAAAAATTTATTTAAAGAGAGATGAATAAAATTTAGGCAAGTTTGATGTTATATCTAATGAAGGTATATTTATTGGCTACTCTTCAGAGCGAAAAGCCTTAAGGTGATAAAATAAAAGGTTGCACAAAATAATTAAGAGTATAAATGCTCATATGGATGATAGCATGCATCAAGGAGAAATAACTTAAGAAGTTGATCACAAAGAATAAGAAAGATACAAAGAAGAAAAAGAGGAAGAAGTTGAACATGAGAAATCTATAACACCAACAAATGCACCTAAAAAATGATCAAGATTTTTTCATAAACATCATATGAAAAACTTCATTATTGGAAACATAAATATAGAAACCCAAACAACAAAGAAGATTGTTCACCACAACAGGACATGATAATGTGCATTTACTTTCTAAAATTAAACCCAAATATTTTATGGAAGCTAAAAAGACACACATAGGGTATGCTGTATAAAATGATAATTAAATCAAATAGAGAAAAAAACTTGAGAACTTGTCCCAAGACCCAAGGATAAAAATGTAATTGGTACCAAGTGGGTGTTAAAAAACAAGTTAAATATAGAAGGTCAAGTTGTAAAGAATAAGGCAAGGTTGGTATGTAAAGGTTATGCTTAAGTAGAAGGGGTTGATTTTGAAGAAAATTTTTTCCAAGCCAAATGATAAGAGGTTGTTAGCATGTTCCCAAAAATTTTCTTGATACAAAAATTTCAAAGTCTACCAAATGGATGTTAAATCATCTTTTGTGAATGGAAATAGAACATTGAGTAATCCAGATGATTTATCTTGTCACAAAATAATGAGTATGTGTGTAGGATCAAGAAATATCTTTATGGGCTAAAACTATACTCCTGGGCTTGGTACTCTAGCTTGGAAAACTACTTACAAGAGCAAGGTTCAAAAGAGGTGTTGTATATAGAAATCTATATTTTAAAAATTGAAGATGATCATCTATTGATTGTTGTAATATATGTGGATGATATTATCTTTGAAGGCATTTATATTAGAATGTGTAAATGATTTTCTAAGAAAATGCATGAAGAATTTGAAATGTCCATGCTTGGTAAATTTTCTTCATGTCTAGGACTATAAATTACTTAATTTGATAAAGGAATTTTTATCTCAAAAACTAAGTATGCTAAAGAAATTTTGAAAAGGTTTATAATGGAAGATTGTAGTCTTGTGAGTACACCAATTGTCACATGATGCAATTTGAGAAAAAATAATGAATATTCTAATGTAAACCAAACTCTCTAAAAATCAATGATTAGAATTTTTCTTTGACATATGACATATAAAAGACTTGACATTATGTACGGAGTTTGGATGGTAGCAAGGTTTCAAGGTGCTCCTAAAGAAACATAGGTATTTGATATCTTTCATATATTAACTTCAATTTGATTCATACATGTCAGGCTATAAGGCCTTCCCGGTTTAGGCTAGATATTACAATCAAGTACATAAGTCCTCCAACATGTGAGGATTTGAAACAATCTTCTATCTCCTAGCTTCTATCTCTGATGTCCTAATACTGATAATCGCAAAACTACAAATAAAGATTACATTATATACAAGAGGCTACCAAAAAATTCAGCCTTCAGATCCACCATCAATGGAAGGAACGACCAGATCTAGGTCCACATGCTTCCCAATGATAGATACCATCACTAAATCTGTGACCAAAATTAATTGCAAGATTCAGCCTCAATAGGAAACTAAAACAAACAACTCGGTAAGCAAGGATAACCGAGTGCCAGACAAGCATCACCGAGCGCGAGGGAAATTTACTAAGTGCCAAAGAGATAACTGACCAACACTAGTAAACAAAGGAAACTGAGAAACACCGAACCAACTTGGTCAAAGAAGGAACCCAACAACACAAAAAAATACAAACACATTTTTGGTGACATAGGATTGCCAAGGACCTGAGATGCTCCTGCATCAGACACTTGGGGTTATTTGAAAATGATTCTCTGAATCATGACGTAGGTACGATCTAAGCTGAATCCAAATCAGATTGTGAAATCCATGAACTGTCTTCAATCGATCTATTCTTCCACTTTACTAGATATTCCATATACTATTTTCCTCTTGTACTTCTACCAATTCTTTGCTCCAAAATCTGCTCAACTTCTTCTATCTGTTTCATAGGATAATCATTCAGTACTATCATTTCTTCATTCGACTCATGATACTCATACAAATCGATAATGTTGAAAATAGGTGATATATCCATGTCATCAGGTAACTCAATCTCATAAGTGTTTCCACTGTCAAATCTCTTCAAAATCTTACAAGGTGTAAACTTCTTCATTTTTAGCTTCCCATATGTTCCCATAGGAAATATGTCTTTCTTAAAATGAACCGTTACTTCATCACCGACTACAAAAGTCTTATGTCTTCTAGATCTATCAGCTCTGCCTTTGTATTTATGATTACTTTTCTCTAGCTTATATTTCACATCTTCATGCAATGTCTTCTTGTTGCTCTGATACCACCTAATGCAAGGGAGGACGGGGAGAGGGACCAAAGGCACACCCTAACTAGATCCTCCTTGAAGAGAGCACATGTGGAAGCAACAAACACACAAGTGAGAGAGAGAATGTAGATATATTTCATATATTAACTTCAATTTGATTCATACATGTTAGGCTGTAAGGCCTTCTCGGTTTAGGCTAGATATTACAATCAAGTACATAAGTCCTCCAACATGCTAGGATCTGAAACAATCTTCTATCTCCTAGCCTCTATCTCTAATGTCCTAATAGTGATAATCCCAAAACTACAAAAAAAGATTACATTATATACAAGAGGCTACCAAACAAGTCAGCCTTCAGATCCACCATCAATAGAAGGAATGACCAGATCTAGGTCCACATGCTTCCCAATGATAGATACCATCATTAAATCTGGGACCAAAATTAATTGCAAGAGTCACCCTCAACAGGAAACTAAAACAAACAACTCAGTAAACAAGGATAACTGAGAGTCATAAAAGCATCATCGAGCGCCAGGGAAATTTATTGAGCACCAGAGAGATAACCGACCAACACTGGTAATCAAAGGAAACCGAGCAACATCGAACCGACTTGGTCAAAGAAGGAATCGAGAAACACAGGAAAACACAAACATGTTTTTGGTGACATAGGATTTCCAAGGACCCGAGATGCTTCTGCATCACAACTAAAGATTTTACCTTCTCTACATGTCTCTCCATTATTTTCATATGTGGAAGCAACTCAGCTTGTAGCTCGGTGACCTAATCACTTATCGTGTCTTCCTGCTTCCTCAATTCTGATCTCAACTGCCTAAGTTCTTAAACTTTTAATATATGCTTGTGAAAAGCATTTGGCTCACTTAGAGAATAATTAGCACTAACCTTTATTTCTTCATCCATTTTCTTTATATTTTCACTGACCTCGGTAGTGAATTGGTCAACAATGCATAATTTAAACAAAATTTGAATAATCTTATGAATTATAGATTCTAACTCGGTTATTACCTTAGATAACTTAACCTTATTAATTGTCACTTCTTGGTTGATCTTTTTTGAAAGTTTCAGTTGTATCTTTGCTTCTACCCTTTCCTCTATTCTCTTTTTTGCATCTATGTCTGGGGCATCTATGTGACTAGTTAGACAAGCAAGTTGATCAAGTATGGGAATATCCTCATTGACATTGATCTCAAGAACTACTTGTTGTAGGATATCTCTAACATCCTATAGAATTTGTTTAATTTTTCTTTCCTTCTTTATCTTTTCTTGTGCAGCCTTCCTTGTGCACAATTCCCCATATTTTCTAAGTTTCTCAGGGTCTAAAGTTCTAGGGTCACATTCTGGTATCTCAATTACTTCATCCAGTGTAACTGGTCCTTTACCATGTTTCTTCTTCTTCTTCTTCTCCAATGGTGATGATTTGATAAATGGAACTAGAGCTTTAGTCTCCATGTTTGTCTTATAAGGCTCGGTAGACACACTTTCCTCTTTAGGTTTCCCTATGACTGGTGTCTCAGTGGTTTGTCCTTGGGCATCGGTTGTGTCTATTGTAGATTCTACTGGTTTAATTTCTTTTAGTGCTTGTGATGTTGTCTTTATTTTCTCAAGCTGATGTGAAGTATCTTGCTTTATTGTTCCCTGTTCTATTGTCCCCTGTTCACTTGTTGTATATTTTTGTTTCTCGGGGGTTGAGCCTTCGGGTTCCTTCTATGATATGATCTCAACTGCTTGGACCAAAATCGGTAAGTCACCCGATATCTCACTAGTTGCTGCCTCAGTGGGTGCAGTTTCTTCATTTGTGTTTGCAAAAATATTCACATCTCCATCATCCTTTATATCATCAAGATCTCCATGTGTGATGTCTTCAATAAGTACATCATTTGTCCCTCTTATTACCAATTTCTCTGGAGGATCCTTGTACTCTTCTCTATAGCCTACTAGAGAAAAATCAATAGAAATGGTAGTGTTTGGTACCTTGATGTTGGATAGATCAAATAGTTCCTTAGTAGCCAGATCTGCATCATTTGACTGTATACCTTTACCTTTCCTTTTTTTTCTTCTCCGGGATGACTGCTAGTGCCAACTCATCAGCTTCTTCTTGGGTAGTAAGAATTGTAGTCCATAAGAGTTGACTATTCTCATCAACATCCTTGAGTTTACTTTCCAAAATATTCAGTGCTCTAATTTTCACTATAAATCTCTTTAAATATTATGTCATCAATTCTTCAATCTTGGGAACTGATAGTGTAGGAATAGCCAATATCAGTGAATGTTCCCTCATCTTTTTCTCAGTGTGCAAGGCATAAGTCCATCTTGCAGACACTTTATCATACAAAATTTTATTTACATATTTTGCAAATTCAACTAGTACCTTTTTTTAACTTGATCATCATTTGTATGATTGCTTCTTCTATCTTTTGATGATCCTCGGTAGACATATGTACATACTGACTCATTTTGGGGTTGCTAAGACCACCAATTTCCTTTATTGCCTCAGCTAATTCATCAACTGTTTGATTTTTATTTACAACTACTTTAAATTTATCTTGGTCTCCCTCTTCATCTTCTTCATCAATGTCATCCTTGGCCCTTATTAACTTCCTCCTCTTCTTTGGTAGCTTAGAGGTGGCTTGTGCACCTCTCTTTTTCTTTTGATATATTTTTCTAGGAGTGGGCCTAGAGATTTTTACAACTCCTTTCTTTAGAGGCGGAGAAGAAGCTATTGTAGACCTTGTCCTTGATCTTATCTATACTTATGCTTGCTTCCTCTTTCATGTGGCCTTGACTGGTGTAGATTGAATATCTTTATCAAACTTGGTTGCCTCCTTGTCATGCTCACTATTACCTATCAATAATTTTTCCTTGGTTGCTACTTCAACTAGAATATCCTCAAATGCCTTGTCTTCTTCTACATCATCTCCAAATTATTTTAGTAATGTGTCCATAATTTTCTTAGACATCTTAGTTACCTTGACTCCAACAAGATCCATTTTAATTCTTTGTTTGGCCTCTTCATAGGTTCCAAACCTAGTTACCTGAGGATCTTTGGGATCGGCTAGTAAAGCCTTTATTGACCTAGAAGCTCAGTCAATGTCAAGTTCATAGCCCATTGGTGCCAACCATACTGTTCTCGATTCAACCACCTTTATTAGAATGGTGTTAGTGTCCACTTACATGTGCTATAATTTTCCAACTTGATGGTTCTCATGTTTTCTTCCAACTGTTTCAATAAGAGCTCAGAAAGGTCCAATTGAAAACCTTTCTTTAAAATCTTATATGCTATGTCCATAGCTCCACATGTCACATTGTTAGGTCTTCTAGATTGAAATATTTTGTATCCAATTACATATGCACAAAACCTAGTCTCAAGATCAACTATGGTGTTGATTTTCATGCCTCTACCATCCCATTCAGCTCCTGCAACTTTTTCAATCTTGATTCTCGGTGCACTGCTGAGTTCTTTAGCCTTGTCGATTATGGGGTAACCAATGATTGCGTGTATTATATCCTTGGTGATTTTCACAGGTTCATCCAACCATAATTTACCCTTGTGCATACAACTCAATATGAACCAGATCCATTTGTTCTTGAAAACCCTTAGAAAATACATGGCATTAACCAAACCTTTCACCTCCAAATGTGTGTGCTCATCCTTGAGCTTCCTATCGACACTTAGCTCCTAGAAGGTGGACTGGAGCTCAAAATCACCTATTTTTCCAATATTGCAGTGTATACATGCACAAATATCTTAACCAACAAAATCCTAGGTGGTGTGCTTGAAAATGCTCCAATTTTGTTGATTTGTGATGCAACCTTGGGATGTAGTTTATACTTCAGCTCATTATAGGTTGTAGACTTGATTAAGTTAACATTCTTATCAATTCTAGTCTTAGATTTCATAGCTTTTGATGAGGACGCCATTTTTCTTCAAATTAGGGCTTTGAGAGATAACAACAAAATAGCTCGGTGAGGATGAAACTTACTTGTGACTGTGACTAATCTACTTGAAAACCTTCAAATCTATGCTCAAATTGTTCTTGAATCTTTCTACTCAATTCTCACTTGAAATCACTTTGTTCTTCATCTTCGTAATGTGAAAAAAAAACTAAGTCCACCGTGTATCTATAGAAAAATTCAAATTCTCACTCAAACTTTAGCATTAAATGCTTGACCTAACACAACTCAGTAAGAGTATTTGCGCTCAGTGTATACTTCAAAAATCATAAGCTCGGTTAACACTAAGATATCACTCAGTTAATACCACAACTCGGTTAACCTTGCCAATAGTTACCTACTAGAAAATACATACTCGGTCTTGCTTATACTGATTTTATACAATTAAATCTCAAAACACATAAAACCATAGTGCATCTTGTTTCTTGCAAATTTGGTATTTGAATACTTAGATATAAGGATCTATTTGTTAGATATAACCGATTTGAAATTTAGTTCCATACATACCTTTTATGACTTAGGTGGATGTGGTGATGTCACCCAATCCAATGGACGAGGTGTCACCGACTGCATTTCTTGATCCAACATTATCACTTGGTGCTTTTCTCCATATTTTGTTTCTTATCCTCATGATTTTCTCAATTATATTTCCATTTTCATATGTTTGTGTCTCTGGTGCTCGGTCTCTGCAATCCTTACTTAAGTGACTGACTTTGTGACTATGTAAACATGCCATATCAATGCTTGTCTAGTTGTGAGATCTACCTCTCCAATTCTTTCTCATGCAAATTTATGCTATATGTCCATACCTTCCACATGTTGTGCAATTAACCCGTGTGTTGTAATCCCAGGTGCATGCATTACCTTACCTTCTCGGTTGATAGGTTTTATCTATTCTATCGGTGTCCAGACTTGCTTCATCTTTATCCCACATTCTTGTGATTTGTGTCCATGCATGTTGCAAGTGCTACAATGTTTCTCCATGTAGGGTTTCTTAGGATTCCTATTCAACTTAGATCTTCACTCATGTGCCTAATATCCATACTTGTTACAGTTATAATAATAACCATTAAACTTAGGAGTGGATTTAGGAATACCTTTTACTTTGCTCTTGCAAACATTTGTTGTGTGGCCCAGTTTTCCACAATGATAACATGATAACTTCTTTGGCCTTTGGTTACTGTAGGCATTATTCTTTTGTTCAGCTTGTCTTAATGACTCTCCCTGCTCGGTCTAGCCTAAACTAGTAGTGCTGCCAAGTCCTCTTTGACTAATCATAAATTCATCTATTTTCTTAGAACTATCTTCAGCCTTTTTGATCATCTCATTATGTTTTTGTTACATTTTAACCTTATTCTTCAATCTTTTATTTTCTTCTCTTAGTTCACCGATGTCTTCTAGTTTCCTTGTAAGCTCACTATTTACTTGGTCAACTTCCTGAATTATGACAACCATCTGATTGGAGATTTCAAAGTGATGCTTGGTGAGTCTCTTTATCTCAAATTCCTTCTCTTGTAGCTTCTCAGTCATTTGTCTCCTGTCTTCAATAGCCAAGTTTCTTTCTTTTTCTACTTTCCTATTATTGTTCATGACATCAATCATCCTAACCATTTTTGTCTCTTGACCGATATGAAAAGCTTTGACTTGTTCAGTAAGATGTAGGTTTTTTTTAGATAAATGAGATATCACTCCTTCAAATGCATTAGATATACTACCAGATCCAGATTCAAATGTCTCAAATGGGTCATCTATCTCTTCTTCATGATAATCAATTTCACTATACCGAATTGCCATATCCTTCCTTTGAATCAGTAACTTATTCAGTTCATCTTTGGCTTGCCTAAATTTTTCAATGAATATTTGCATCTGTGTCCTTTAATTGATTCTCAATATTCATCTCCAACCTATATCTTCCATCCTTAGATCTTTTCTCTTCAGTGGTTAAACTTCCTTAACAAGAGATCTAGCTTTAATACCAATTATTAGGATGGGAAAGATAAAGTACTGAGAGGGGAGGGGTGAATCCATACCCTCAAAATTTTTTAACATTTAACACTTTGCAATATTAGATATCTATTAACCGACTCATTCTATTTTTTGTAACATACATTCATATTACTAAAAATGTAAAGTGCATGTAAAAAAAACAATAAATCATGCATGAAAGTAAATACTCATGACATAGATATTTTGCTTATGAAGAAACCCTTGTTAGAAGGTAAAAACTACGGTGGGGATGACACCCACAAATTCTTCACTACTACAATAAATAAAGTATGCCGGTTAAGGCTACAATTGTTGATCACTTCTGATGATCTTACCCTTTTAGGAGTAACAAAAAGATTGACTAAATCTACCTGGTTAAAGGATTTAAACAACACAAAGTATGTGTGTACTTAATTAAGATATTTAAAAAAGAACTGTTAAGTCCACTTTGTTAAGAGATTTTGATATGCTACAATGGTTAAATTGATAACAGTAAAGTATCTGTAAAATGACAACTAATACTTGTCTGATTAAAATATGTGAAGTATTAAAGAAATATCACCTCAATGTGATGTATATGCTCTTCTATTTTGCTCGGTAGCCTTGTATGTTGTTCTGATAAACTGATTATGCCTCTCATAAACCTTCTGTCATAAAATCATGTATCTGATCTCTTGATGTCCTTAGTGCAGCCACTACTTCATGATATATGATCATAATGACATCTTTACAATTATATATCAAACTAAGTTGACCTAATCAGGGCTTACATAATCTTAGAAAACCTAAGATCAATGGTATACAAAAATAACCTATACCTACCATTACATAGGAATCATCACAAAAGTTAATGATTACATCCATATTAAATATGTCTTGATATTGGTAAATCATTTATATGATCAATGTAAACCATTTGCATAGATATATGTGCCATTCCTGATTACTATATCATTTCCTAGATAACTTGATAATCATTGCATTCATTGTTCAGTAAATTACAGATGCTCGGTGATCACTAGCTTGGTACTCGGTAATTTACCGACGCTTGGTATGTGTGCTCAGTCAAACCTGTATTCAGTTAGCTTGAAGTTTTGTCTTGTCTTTTCTCGGTGTGAAGGCTTTGTCTACTTGACCAGCTGACTTGTTGTCTCCTTATACCAACCTTTACCGATTGAATAACTTATTGATACTAATGGCAATCCATTAATGTTCAAATAGAGATAACAATTCTACACTCAAGCATCTAAAGAAACATTTTGTTGTACGTTATAACTACATGTTGAAGAGAAAGTTTCTTTTGTGCTTCACCCTTGGAGAACACAAGATGATTTTTGAGAAAAGTGTTCAAAATTAATGGACATAATTTTTGTAGGAATATCTTTATGGTAGCATAAATGGTTAATCTTGATGATGATATATTATATTTTATTGGTCATCATTTCAAGCTATGCATGCAACTAGTTTCAACTATGAATTGAATTGAAGGGCTTTAGAAGGAACTCCATGTTTTGAACAATATCATTTCAACATCCTTGTGAGGGTTTTCATTATTTGAGTCATTATATGCAGCCTATCAAAAGAAAAAGAGAGAAAAATAAAAAATGAACAAAAATGAAAAAAAAGACACAAGGAAAAATAAAAGTAATAAAATCTAACAATGAAAATATTTGGGTGTTGTTAGCCACCTACAATTGTAAAGCTAATTTATGATAGATTGTAGTTGAATAAAATCATTAGTGGTGAAAACTATTTTGCAACACCACTAAGCACTAAGTGATTAAAATTGGCTTGTTAGTGATCACTTGTCATTATTAAAAAAATAAACAAATAAAAGAGAAAAAAAATGCAATTTTATGTGTTCTTTCTGTAGGAAAATCATTTTTAGGTACACTCAAATGCTTATATGGTTGTTTCACTCTCTTTGAGTACCTTTGGCATCTGGAGTAGCTTACTAGTGTAACAATGCTCCTATCTTCTACCATTACACTTAATTTCATCCATTAAATTATTTTATTATTATTTTCTTTAGTCGGGTGAAAGTTCTCATAAATATTGGTTAGCGATCAACCAAAAATAATATTATTTTGTTTTAACCTCTACTAGTCATAGACCAAATAGAGTTTGGTTGTTTTTTATCTATAAAACAAACAACAAAAAATGTAGCAATTTCTAATTAAACACCAACTAAATTAATATGCTACTATCTCCAATATGAGAAACAAAGTGACGAGGAAAGGAAGGCAAAGTGAAAATAGTAGAGAGAAGGATGTCCGAATAGAAAACATCATGCAATTGTTTTTTATACATACTATTTATTATATAAAGAGTAGAAAATAAAATATTAAGTGTAGTGCATAGAAAGCAACATAGGGTATAATATGTTCATTTTAAAAAAATATATATATATAAATAAAACAACACTTTGCATGATCAATCCAATATAACCAACATTTTGATTTCTTCACCTGGCAGACAAAGAAGGTAGGGCCCACTTCTTGGGATGTTTGGTGATTTCCAAGCTTTTATGATTACACTAATAAGTTTATTGTTTATGCTTTGATTAAACCTATTTATGAATTATTCACAAAGTTTGTTTGTCATTTGTTTCTTATGAATTAATTAGGAACCATAAGTTTGTGACGATAAATGAAACTTTAAGTTATCTTGGTTAACTATTTTTTCTCTTTTATATCACATGGTGATTTTTTGATTTGAACATTTTGAGTTGGGATTTTAAGTTTTAGACTTGTTGATTGATACAAGTTGTTGATTTTCTTACCTCAGAACATTGTTGTTCTTTTCATAGAACAATGGAATTCCCATAATAGTTCTTGTCATAGAACATTATTGATCATGTAATAGTTCTTATCACAAAACACTATGGTTCCTGTAACATATCACATTTCAAAAGAAGAATAGAGAAACTAGATCAGATTTTTACTTAAGTAGTTTTTGTGATTTTAAGATGCATTTTCATCCCCACTCACCTCACTACATAAAACCCTTGTGCATATAGTCACAAAATCTTTCAAAAGTTTACACCCTGAATTGACATTTAGACCAAACTAAATTTAGTTCTTAAGCATTAAATCCACTTCATTCTTTATTAAAATTCCAGCCTATCACTTTGGTGGACCTTTACAGTGATATGAATTGGGAAAAAGGTTTCAAGAAAACTAAATATGGCGGGGTTTCAAAAAAAATTATAGTTTCAATTTGCAAAAAAGAGTTTCCCACTTTAAAAAGGTAGGGACTTGGAGACTTAATAATGTAAATTTACATATATCTAAGTTGATTCTAGAAGTCTTCCATTTAAAAAAAAGTGAGGAATCATGGATTTAGTATTTTAGATATATTTAGTATTTAAAGAAAAAAATGATTCTCTAGAAAAATAAATTTTTAACTATAACATCAACAAATTGGACTTGATCTTTGCATTGGGATGAGGATTTTGTTGATATGGATCAAGAGAAGGATATGGGGTAGGATGTCTCTTCTAGCCTTAGAAAAAGGACCTAGGCCAACATGAAAAAAAAAGGTAGGGAGTCTTTCTCAGGCTATTCTTGACCTTAGGAAGGTTGCAAAGAACATGAACCAGATGGAAATGGAGGAAGCTAAAATGTTGAAGAACTTGGCTTAAGTATTTCTTGGTTTTCGATGCTAGCTTTTCTTTGTGCTAGCATTTTGCCGGTGTTTTGGTTTGTGCTAGATTTTTTCTTTTGGCTCCTCTAGTTTTCTTTCTAGCTTTCTTTTCTAATGATTTTTTGTCATGTTTCTTCTAGTAGTGCTCTAATGCTTTATCACTTGTTATCTTCTTATAAAGGGTTTCGAGTCCCTTCAAAACTTGTGTTTTCCTTAATAAAAAATACACTAGACTTGATCCAATACACAACTCTTAATTAATCCTAATAATATTAAAATTATAATTTAATCAATCTAATCTATATTATTCTAATATAAACCCAAGACTCTAATTGTGTGTGTGAAAATTGTACCTGATCTGTAAACACAACACTCAGTAAAACATTAGAGGTTAGTGATATCAAAATCATGCAAAATTGAAAGCTATCTAACCAAGCGATTTACTGCCTTCTAATAGGTGCGAGATTAATGTTCTCAGACTGTAATCGAGATCAGTGACCTAGACGACACCTAAATGAAGGATTTGAATGCAATTCTAGATATGGAATAAATGCAATTAATCTATATTTTTGATATTTTCTATGCAATAAGAATGATAAAAACTGATATGATATGAATGCTATTGAAAACTGATATGCTATGAATCTAACAATGATATGTAATATGAATGCAAAAATAAGATTGATCTCACAAAGATGTCGATTCGCAAGAGCTTTGATTCTTCAATTCCAATTCTCCAGCGTGATTGTGCAAAATATGAGATGATTTGTGAAGAGCTAAAGCCTTAATTTATAGAAATCCAGGGCTTTGGAGGTGCATGAATAAAAGCCATAAATCACTCAAATTAACTCATCTTGATTTTTGAGTTATCTGATCATAAAAGATAGTTAATTCTCAAAATCATGCAAAAACATGCAAAAACAGTTTTTTAACTCAAATTAGAGTTTAGATCAGCTTTTTGAACTCCAAAAGGATGTTGAGTTCCAAAAAGTCAATAACTTGCATTGATTTTCTGATTTGGAGTTTAACTGTTTCTTTTGAATATGCATAATAATTAAGAATTAAATAAATAAATAAAGTGATTTATCCTCAACTCAACTGATTTTTGAAAATAAATAATTAATTTATGGGTTAATTAACTATTTATTCAAACTTTTATTAAAAATTATACTATTAAATAATGACAACATGCTTTAATTAATTAAATAAGAATTTAATCAATTAAAGATAGGAATTTTGATTTATTGTCAAAATTAAATAATACAATTAATAATAGATAGAATTAAATTTAATTACATAATTAAGTGGCAAATATTAAATCTAATTAATTAAATATGAAAATATTCAATTAATCAAACTTAGGATAAATGTGATTTATCGCCAAATAATCATTAAATTAAAGATAATTAAGATAATTAGGAATATTACTAGGAATATTCCCCGATGCAAAATTTAAGATAATCAATTATGATTCGATGATGTTTAGATGTGCCTTAGGTTAGGACTTTGATGTCGATTTTGTTCGAATTAAAGATGTAGGAGATTAATGAACTTATAGCCCATTTTTGGGGTATTACATTTTGCCCCTCTTTGAATTACTGTGCGAAGCGCAGTGGTTCAAAGATAGTCTGTGTTTGATAAAGATATGAAACTGATTCAAAAGATAAACCGATCTCAAGATAGAAACCGATTGAAAGATATTGAGATAGGAGTTGATTGATATTGAATTAAGATGGAGATAATAGGTCTTGAATGACCAAAGATAATGTTCACTGTAGCAGCGATGAACCTATGATTGCGAAAAAGTGTCAAAATGCCTGATTCTGAACCTTAGGATTGATAAGAAGTGAGTGACCCGTTCTAGACTCGATTGTCTTAGCAGAACTAGCAGGTATCACATCCGAATCCTTCAGTTGCCGAAGAACCAAGGAAAG
Organism: Chamaecyparis obtusa; assembly: GCA_027943335.1. Lineage (NCBI taxonomy): Eukaryota > Viridiplantae > Streptophyta > Pinopsida > Cupressales > Cupressaceae > Chamaecyparis > Chamaecyparis obtusa. Next base: position 61,292 of record BSBK01005377.1, read on the forward strand.
AACACTATGATCCGATGGTTGCAAAAATTGATACAGTTTACAAGATTAAGAAAATATCAGATTGATATGGATCTTGATGAATCTGATATGCCCCAAGTGATGATAGATTTGCCCCGAGCGATGAGGACTTTTGATGAATCAGCGACTAGACATGATTGTTTGTCTTGATTACTGATGAAAGATATTGATAGATTTGATTGACAGACTTTGAATGATGTGAAATACCATGCCCCCTTCGGGATTAAAATTGAAATCTGACAAGAAAAGTCAACGTTATAATTAGAAGCATGTTAATTGATTTGAGAAGTGGTTAAACACGTCCGAGAATGCATTCTGCATCATTTGGAGGTCCTGCAGACCGAGTTTGACTAGGTTTGACCATGAGTTGACCATGGTTGACCAAGTTGAAATTTTGATAGTTTGATGTTAGATAATCAGTTAAGTTGAATACTAGATTTCTGTGATGATTGAAGGTTGATTATGCAAGTAGTTAATAATATGAATGATCTCAGATTTGAATTTTGATCCCGAAAAAGGATTCTACTTGCTATTTCATTGGAGGAACCTTCGTGTGAGATTCAGCTCTTGTTAGACTTGAAGATGCGATTTGAAGAATCATTTAAGCATTGAAGTTCGTTTAATCATTGTGAGATCATGTAAACATGCAAAATGCAATGAGACATGCAAAATGAAATGCAACCTAAGACCTAGGACCTAGTCACTGATCATGTGTCGATTTGTTATCATCATTGAACTTTTAGGTAACCGGATAAATCAATACAATGCCCACTAGCCATGAAACCATAGACATATGAATATCAATTTGTATGCGCAAGAATCAATACAACACCCACTGGTCAAACAACCATGGATATATGAATATTGATTTTGTTTTCGAAATGTCGGATTAGATATAAGCACCAAGGCACAAGCGCCAGGATGACCTAAATATCATGTCCATTTTGATATAGCAATTTGTACAAGCATCAAAACATACACGTCGTGATGACCTGAGTACGCCTTGCATTGCAAACACATCAAACAGTCAAGAGATCATTCTAAATCCAATGTGAATTACCCGTAGTGACCCTTTATCGTTCACATCCTTAGGCAAGATTGCGTTCCACAGTAGGAGAAAGAACTTACTCAAAAAGATAATAGTTAGATCAAACTGCCTTGAAATTTTTTTTTTGGGTATCAATGGTCGAGGTACACATGGCCATCCAATTCGAGATAGAGGCTCTTACAGTCGGACACCATTTCAATCCAAAATTTCCAAAGTTGTTAGATTTTCACATACAAGCAGAAGACAAAGAAAAGATTATGCCCCCAGTCATCACTCTCTAAATCCTGTAAAGGACATCATTGAAGAGCTCGAAGGGACACAATATGCAAAAATCTCAATGCGAATCAGTAAGCATACAAGGAGATAAAAGCATGAAAAGCACAGATTGTTTTCAGTTTGAGTTTGATGTTTGATTGTTGTTGATGCAAAATCCTTTCTGGAGACGAGACAGACTGACTGACTCAACTTGAAGCTTCAAAGGACTCTGAGTGGATATGACACCTCTAAAGTATACTAGAGGCCATAGGATATGACATTGATTGCCCCCAAGTTTGAACATTGATAGGATACAAACGCTTTAGTTGATTGGTGTACAGACTGACTTATTGAAACCAAGATATGCAGAAACAAACCGGGAGATATGTACAAACTAAAGCAAGACTGAAAGCTGGGAAAGACCAAGATTGTGCTGATAGATGGAGCATTTTGGAACAAGTGGCACCTGTTTGCCAGGTTTTCACCATCTTGGCAGAGATTCTATTTTTGCTACCAAGGCGCCTGTTTCCAGGTTTTCACCAAGGCACTTTTTCTTCTTTTTGATTTTTTTGTATTTTTCATTTTTTTAATTTTTTTTGTACTTTTGATATTTTTCAATTTTTTTGTACTTTTGATATTTTTTGATTTTTTTGTACTTTTGATATTTTTCAATTTTTTTGTGAATCATCAAGGCGCCTATTGCTAGGTTTTCACCAAGATGTTCATTTTTTCAGGACTTTTTCCGATTTTAAAGATTTTTTTCAGGACATTTACCAAGCACTGAATGCCTTAAGCATAGAATTTCTTCAGATGGAGAATGTTGATTGGTTCTCAGAGCTGTTCTCCTTCAGTCGTTGAGAGTTGATAGGCACCAGAGCCAAAAGTAGCAGTGATTACAAAGGGACCCAGCCAGTTGGGTTCGAACTTCCCCTTGCGTTCTCGATGTGATTGATTTTTAGGATTTTCTCTCAACACTAGATCGCCAACCTGAAATTCTCTATGTCTGACTTTCTTTTTGTAGCCTCTAGACATTCTTTTCTGATACACTCTGAGATGATCATACGCTGCTTGTCTGCGCTCATCTAGTAGTTCAAGTTCTTGTAACCTCGACACTCTGTAGTCTTCATCAGTGACAAGTCCATGCATTTTGATTCTGAGTGATGGGATTTCAACCTCAATAGGCAATACCGCTTCAGACCCATAAACTAAAGCAAAAGGTGTAGCCCCTGTAGGCGTTCTGATACTAGTTCTGTATGCCCAGAGAGCTAGATTGATCATCAGATGCCAGTCTCTTCCTATTTTATTCACTGTTCTGTGCAAGATCTTCAGGAGATTTTTGTTTGAAGCCTTAGCTTGTCCGTTCCCTTGAGGATAGTAGATAGATGACCAATGTTGAGTAATTTTGAACTTGGCACATAAGTCATCTAGGTCCTTGTTTTTGAATTGTCCCCCGTTATCTGTGATTATAGAGTGAGGGATCCCATATCTGCAAATGATGTAATTCAGGATGAACATAGAGATCTGTTTCCCCGTTGCTTGTGTTAGAGGAACTGCTTCTACCCATTTTGTAAAATAATCTGTAGCTGTGATTATATGGGTATGTCCATTAGAAGAGTGCGGATGGATAGCACCTATGAGATCAAATGCCCATTGTTGAAAAGGCCATTGTGTAGTAAAAGGAATCAGATCTCTCCCTGGAGCATGAATCAAGTTGCCATGTACTTGACACTGTTGACAGTTTTTAGCAAATTTAATAGCTTCTTTTTCCATTTCAGGCCAATAATACCCAGCCCTAATAAGTTTTCGAGCTAACGTTAACCCATTCGAGTGTGACCCACATATACCCTCGTGGACTTCCTCTAATGCACGTTGAGACTCTTCTCGTTCTAAACATCTAAGCAGTGTACCATCTAGACCTCGTTTGTACAGATCATTACCAATGATGACATATCGGGATGCGGATCAGATAAGGTTTCATTTCTCAAAACGGTTAAAGGACTCAGGGATGATTTGGTCGTGGAGATAGGAGAACAAATTTTTGTAGCGAGATGAGTCATAACTTACAACAGTGCAGATCATGCGGGTTTCAGGGGAGTCATATGCAGGATAGGATAGGGCTTCCACCAGGAACTCGTAGCGTAGTTCATGTTCAGGCTGTTGTAAAAGAGTAGATAATGTTGCCATTGCATCAGCAGCCTTATTCTCCATTCTGGGTATTTGCTCAAATGTGATAGAGATGAAGTATTTCTTTAGATCATCGACCATTCTCTTGTAAGGAATGAGCTTTTCATCTTTGGTTTGGTACACATCATTGACCTGGTGGATGACCAGTTGTGAGTCTCCATGAATGTGCATCTCTGTAACTCTCCACTGTATTGCCATTTTCATACCATTGAGAAGTGCCTCATATTCAGCAATATTGTTTGTGCAAGGAAACTTTAATCTGAATGCTTTGGGTATCGAGTATCCTTGAGGAGTAATGAACAATATGCCTGCTCCGGATCCATTCTGTGTGTAGGAGCCAAAAATGTGTGTGTGAAAATTGTACCTGATCTGTAAACACAACACTCAGTAAAACATTAGAGGTTAGTGATAATCAAAATCATGCAAAATTGAAAGCTATCTAACCAAGCGATTTACTGCCTTCTAATAGGTGCGAGATTAATGTTCTCAGACTGTAATCGAGATCAGTGACATAGATGACACCTAAATGAAGGATTTGAATGCAATTCTAGATATGGAATAAATGCAATTAATCTATATTTTTGATATTTTCTATGCAATAAGAATGATAAAAACTGATATGATATGAATGCTATTGAAAACTGATATGCTATGAATCTAACAATGATATGTAATATGAATGCAAAAATAAGATTGATCTCACAAAGATGTCGATTCGCAAGAGCTTTGATTCTTCAATTCCAATTCTCCAGCGTGATTGTGCAAAATATGAGATGATTTGTGAAGAGCTAAAGCCTTAATTTATAGAAATCCAGGGCTTTGGAGGTGCATGAATAAAAGTCATAAATCACTCAAATTAACTCATCTTGATTTTTGAGTTATCTGATCATAAAAGATAGTTAATTCTCAAAATCATGCAAAAACATGCAAAAATAGCTTTTTAACTCAAATTAGAGTTTGGATCAGCTTTTTGAACTCCAAAAGGATGTTGAGTTCCAAAAAGTCAATAACTTGCATTGATTTTCTGATTTGGAGTTTAACTGTTTCTTTTGAATATGCATAATAATTAAGAATTAAATAAATAAATAAAGTGATTTATCCTCAACTCAACTGATTTTTGAAAATAAATAATTAATTTATGGGTTAATTAACTATTTATTCAAACTTTTATTAAAAATTATACTATTAAATAATGACAACATGCTTTAATTAATTAAATAAGAATTTAATCAATTAAAGATAGGAATTTTGATTTATTGTCAAAATTAAATAATACAATTAATAATAGATAGAATTAAATTTAATTACATAATTAAGTGGCAAATATTAAATCTAATTAATTAAATATGAAAATATTCAATTAATCAAACTTAGGATAAATGTGATTTATCGCCAAATAATCATTAAATTAAAGATAATTAAGATAATTAGGAATATTACTAGGAATATTCCCCGATGCAAAATTTAAGATAATCAATTATGATTCGATGATGTTTAGATGTGCCTTAGGTTAGGACTTTGATGTCGATTTTGTTCGAATTAAAGATGTAGGAGATTAATGAACTTATAGCCCATTTTTGGGGTATTACACTAATAACCTTAACATTCAAATAAAATGACATAAAAAAAACATGGAGAAATCCCCATTACCATCTTCTAAGTAATCAAATCATAGAAAATAAAAAATAAAAAATAAAAAATAAAATAAGGCTCCACAACTCTAAAAGTATAGGATCATTTTGTGAAGATAATTTCATCATTTGGTTCTATAAATATGGTAGGAGAGGTGGATTTATTGAGGGGTGGTTTAGAGATTTTGAAGAGATGAGATGAAGGAGAAGAGAAGGAAGAAGAAGAAAAGAGAATACACATGATAAGATTGGTGTCAAATATCTTGTTCTCATTGTCTTAGAGGCTAATAGAAATAATAGAAACTAGAAACTTATTAAAGAATATATGTTCCTTTATTTTTGGGACAAGCTTATCAATGAAAAGGAATTATAACTCATCACTAAGGAGTTTATTTTTCATTTTTGAAAGAAAATAGTGTTCAAAATCATACTTGACAAATCCATTTACATAATTAGTGAAGGTTTTCATTCATTAAAAAGGGATGAGAAATTGAATTTGAAGCAAATATTTACTTGAAGTGTTGCATAGATACATGTTTGATAGTATGACATGTGTGAGATTAGTTAAGAAGAAGATAAACCTACGAGAAAAGGAGTAGAAGTACTTAAGGGAATAATATTTGAGGGTACATGAAACAAGTTTAGAAAGATAAATCATCATGCATAAGTTAAGGCATCCAATATTAAAGGATTAGATATGAGTGGTAGATCATTTGAATGTACACATGCAAGTAAGAAGGTCGGTAGTAGTAGAAATGCTTTGGTGCAAGAAGATTCACTGAATGAACTTGAGAAGAAAAAGAACTTGATGGTGAGGAGAGCACTTTGGAATGAAAGTAATAAGGAAGATCTGGTAAGGAAAAGTTTGTTCAAGATTAGATGTAGAGTTTTGATGAAGTGTGGAAGGTAATAATTGATAGTGGAAGCTCGAAGAACTTGGCATCTGAGGAAATGGTTACTAAGTTGTAGTTGAAAAGGTTGAAACACCTGAAGCCCTGTCAAATTTCATGGATCAAGGATGAGCATACACTCTTGGTAAGTGAACAATGTTATGTGAATTTGAAAATTAGAAAGTACTATGATAAGGTGTTATGTGATATCATGCCTATGGATTGTTGTGATATTTTGTTGGGTAGACCTTGGCAATATGATAGACATGCTATATATGATGGGAGATTGTATAAATATACTATTTGGGTTGATGGGAGAAGAAAAATATTGTTACATTTGATTGAAGAACCTGATAGTAGTGTTTGTAGATCTTTGAAAGTTTACTTGATGGAAAGAAGAAAGTTTGTTAAGGATTTGAAGAAGAATGGTGTATTTTTTGTTGTGATTCCTAACAAACCGAGTAAGAAAATAGAGGATAGCATCCCTGAAGAGATTGATAAGTTACTCACCGAGTATAGTGAGATCATTTCTGATAATGTACCTGATGGTTTTCCATTGAAGAGAAGCATTGATAATTGTATGGATTTAATCCCTGGAGCTAGTTTACCAAATAAGGCACCACAGTGGTTGACACCTACTGAGAATCAAGAATTGTTGCAGAAAGGTTTGATTCGAGAAAGTTTGAGTCCTTGTGTAGTGCCACCTGTATTGGCACCTAAGAAGAATGGAGAATGGAGAATGTGTACGAATTCCAAAGCGATCAATAAGATAGCAGTGAAATATAGGTTTCCTATACCGATAATGGATGATACAATGGATAGTTTGATCAGAGAAAAGTATTTTACAGAAATTGTTTTGAAAAGTGGATATCATCAGATTAAAATCAGAGAACATGATGAGTGGAAGTCTTCTTTTAAGACAAAAGAAGGTTTGTATGAGTGGTTGGTTATGCCTTTTGGTTTAACTAATGCACTAAGTACTTTTATGAGATTGATGAATGAAGTTTTGAAAAAATTCTTAGGTAAATTTGTGATTATATACCTAGATGACATTCTGATATTTAGTAAGCCCATAGAAGAGCATTTGTTGCATGTTAAACAAGTATTGCAAAGATTGGAAGAAGAAAAGTTGTTGATAAACTTGAAAAAGTGTTCTTTCATGCAAGAGGAGATTGTGTATTTAGGATTTGTGATTTCAACTAATGGTTTGAAAATGGATCTTGAAATAGTTGAAGGTATTTTGAATTGGCCTACACTTGAAAAATGCTAGTGAGGTAAGATCATTTCATGGTTTGGAAAGTTTAAACCGAAAGTTCATTAGGAATTTCAGCTCAATTTGTAATGCTATGACTGAGACTATGAGAGGAGATAAAAGAGAATTCAAGTGGACACATGGAGCTGATAAAAGTTTTGAGACTCTGAAGTAGAAGGTTGCTGAATTGCCCATGTTAGCATTGTCTGATTTCAATAAGGTATTTCAAGTTGAATGTGATGCAAGTGGTAGTGTAATAGGAGCGGTGTTGATTCAAGAAGTTAAACCTGTTGCTTTCTTTAGTGAAAATTTGAATGATGCGAAAAGGAAATATTCTGTGTATGATCAAGAATTATATGCTATTGTTCAAGCCTTGAAGAAATGGAGACATGATTTGATATAGAGTGAATTTGTGTTGTATACTAGCCATAAGGGTTTATAGTATTTGGGTAGTCAGAATAAGTTGAATCAAAGACATACAAAATGGGTTGAATATTCGCAAAGTTATACATTTATGATAAAACATAAGAGTGGAGTCACTAACTGAGTTGCAGATGCATTGAGTAGAAGAAGATCTTTGATGACCGAGATGAGAATTGAAGTTCTTGGTTTTGATGACATGAGAGATTTGTATGAATTTGATCTTGATTTTTCTGAGCCATGGAGAAAGTGCAAAGCACTTATTCAAGATCAACCGAGTACTAAATGGGAAGACTATTTCATTCAAGGAGGTATGTTGTTTAAAGGTATTCACTTGTGTATACCGAAAGGATCAATGAGAACTAATTTGATAAAGGAGAAACATAGTAGTGGTTTGGCTGGACATTTTGGTGTTGACAAGATATTGAATTTTCTTAAGGAGAAATACTTTTGGCCGCAGTTTTATAAGGATGTTCAAAAATTTGTGAAAAGTTATGGAATTTGTCAAGTTGCAAAGGGAGTAAGTCAGAATACTGGATTGTATATACCAATTTCTATTCCAGAGAAACCTTGGATTGATATCAGTATGGATTTTGTTCTTGGCTTACCGAAGACAGTGAGAGGTAATGACTCTATTTTTTGTTGTGGATAGATTTTCTAAAATGGCACATTTTATACCTTCTAGAAAGACATCAGATGCAGTACATATAGCAGATCTTTTCTTTAAGGAAATTGTTAGATTGCATGGATTACCAAGGAGTATCATCTCTGACTGAGACATTAAGTTTGTTGGATACTTTTGGAAGAATCTTTGGAGAAAGTTTGGCACTGAGCTAAGTTATAGTTCTACATTTCACCCACAGAGTGATGGACAAATAGAGGTTGTGAATAGAAGCTTGGGTAATCTTTTGAGATGTTTAGTTGGAGACACACCGAGTAATTGGGATTCTATGTTGGCACAAGAAGAGTTTGCATATAATAATTCAGTGAATAGGAGTACTGGAAAAACACCTTTTGAGATTGTAAATCGAATACAATCGAGGGGTATATCATACTTGAGGCATATTCCTGATGAAGAAAAGAAAAGTGTTGAAGGAGTAAAGTTTGCTGAGTTCATGAAGACATTGCATGAAGATGTGAAACATAAGTTGAAGAAAAGTAATCAGAAATATAAAGACAGAGCTAATAGATCAAGAAGACATAAGACTTTTGTAGTTGGTGATGAAGTAATGGTTCATTTGAAGAAAGACAATTTTCCTGTTGGAACATATGGGAAGCTAAAAATGAAGAAGTTTGGTCCTTGCAAGATTTTGAGAAAATTTGATAGTGGAAATACTTATGAGATTGAGTTACCTGATGACATGGATATATCACCTATATTCAACATTGCTGATTTATATGAGTAGCATGAACCAGATGAATAAATGATGGTACCAAATGATTATCCTAAGAGACAAACAAAAGAAGTTGAGAAGATTTTGGAACAAAGAGTTGGCAAAAGCACAAGAGGAAGATAGTATATGGAATATCTGGTAAAGTGGAAGAATAGATCGATTGAAGACAGTTCATGGATTTCATAATCTGAGTTCGATTCAACTCAGGTTGTACTTGATGCATGACTCAGAGAATCATTTTAAATAACCTCAGGTGTCTGATGCAGGAGCATCTCGGGTCCTTGACAATCCTGTGTCACCAAAAAAAAGTTTGAGTTTTCCTATATTGCTCGGTTCCTTCTTTGACTGAGTTGGCTCGGGAGTTGTTTGGTTCCTTCGTTAACCCAGTTGATCGGTTAATTCCCTGGCGCTCGGTTATCTTTTCCTGGCGCTCGGTTATTCTTTCTTACCGAGTTGTTTCTTTTGGTTTTCTATTGAGGCCGACTTGTGCACTTAATTATGGTCACAGATTTAATGTTGGTATCTATCATTGGGAAGCATGGGGACCTAGATTTGGTCGTTCCTTCCGTTAATGGTGGATCTAAAGGACAACTTGTTCGGTAGCCTCTTGTATATATTGTAGTTGTTGGTTGTAGTTTAGAGGGTAGTTTTAGTAGGAAGTAGAAATTAGAAGATTAAAGATAGTTTCTGAATCCTCGCTGCATGTTGGAGGACTATTGTAATTGAATTTTAATATCTAGCCCTAACTGGGAAGGCCTTACATCTCGACATGTATGAATCTATTTAATGAAATATTAAGGAGTTTATCAACATTATCTCTCTCTCACTTGTATGTTGTTGCTTCCATGTGTGATCTCTACAAGGTAGATCTGGGTTAGGGTGTGCCTTTGGCCCCTCATCCTCCTCTGCCCTACGTCAATTCATTTGATTAGCTAGGGTGTGAGATACATAGATGGAGATTACGATACGGTGTGAAAGGAAGTAACAACAACAAGATAAGTGTATTTGAAAAAATATTGGAAAAGATGGCGTATGTTGCTCTTACCTAGTTTTAGTGTGATATTGTTGTGATTTATTCCAATTATATTTATTTCATAAAGAATATATAAAACAATATGTAAATGAAATGGTAAGTGCCAAAATGTAACTAAAAACAAATGTATCTAAACTAAATTATTATTTATAATTACCTACCTACATTAGTTCATCTATTTACTATAGTAGAATTAAATAATAATAACATTAAATTCATATTTAACTAGATAAATACAACGCTGAATTGAATCGAGATTTCACTAGAAGTAGAAACAAAAATAGAATAAGTTTAGGAGGTGTGTGTTAGGTCTTAAGATCATAAAGTAATGGAATGTTTGGAATAAGGTAAAAGGAACTCTCAATTTCTCAAATTTTGTCTATGAAAGTTACTATTTTTGTGTCATGACCTAAAGCGTCTCTCAACATGTGTAAAAGTGTCTCTACCCCACTAAAGTGTCCCAACAAGTGTGAATGTGCTTATATTCTCACATATTTGTCTTGAACGAAGCATATACATTCAACTCTTAGGTCGACATGTCTTATCCCATAGAATGTCCCAATATTTGTACTTTGGGTGCAATCACATCTAGTACTTTCATGATAACATTTCTTAAAATTGCCAACATAAAACTTGCAAGATGGTAGTAATACTTGTTTTGTCTTCTATAATACCTATCCAACTTAAAAAGTTTCGTAAGAGTTTAGAAGATTGGAAATTGGGTTGACGAGGTTACTTCATTGAAGCCCCTAAAAAGGATAATTAGGAATAAATCACGAAAAAAAGGTAGGTATGAAATCTAAGGTGCTAGTGTATTACAATGTTATTAATAGTAGTGAACAGAACAATTATGAACTATACACCAATAATTCTTAAGAAATAAGATGTGTGAACTCTTAAGAATGATAATAATTTTTTTTATGTTTAATAGTTTATTTTAAATATAAAGTTAATTTGACAATTACATAGTGATTAGAACTATGATTTTTTTAAATATATTTATAAGTAAAAATGAATCTGTCTAAATATATAGAAGACTTCTAGAGAAAATAAATCAAACAAAAATAAATTTAAACATCTATAATTTAAAAGAAGTGACCTGTACTCAACAAAGAATAATAAAAAATAATCAACTCTCTCTTTTTATAACGCCACTCAAAAAGTGAGCTGTGTAAAGAATCGGTTTGTATTGGATTGTGCCATTATTTCTACAAGCTTTGATTTCATGGAAAACAGAATATAGTCCATCATTACTTTAAACGTACTATTAAAGTAGATGAAAATATACAACTTTATAGGATGGAATAATTTCTTTCAAGTTTCTCATTGATGAAATTTTAAAGAATTCTCTCTTTATTTTTAAGAAATTTAAATAGCATGCATAGTGTAGAAATTAAGGGGTTGAACTACATAAGTGCAAACAACTTTTTCTCCAAAAAGAAATGTGTACTATTATGTTTATTGTTTGTACTTGAAGATTAGGGAGGTGGATTTATTTTGTACTTATGTTTTCCGTATGCAGTTTTTACAATTTTTTTCCTCGAAAATAGTGCATACAAAAATATTAAACACTATTTATAATGTTATGGAAATCTTTTCAATTTCATTTTTATTTTTTAAAGAATATTTCTTTTTTGTTATTGGCTCTCTATATTTTTACCACAAATATTTTATTTTTTCATTCATAAATTAAAAATATATATTTTATGACCAATGAAAAATAAGTATAAAGGAAATATTTTTATTATTAGATTTTTAATGTTTTTATAAAGGCTTTTCGAAGGTTCTTGTGAGTCACTTTCAATTCTTCTAAATGCTTGAAATTAGACAATTTGAAACTGGTTGTGGGTGGAGCTCTACTACTGCAGACATGTTTTTGGCAAGGTATTTTTCAATTTTCTTTATAATGTTTTGCCGAAATCCTCTTTTCAACTGAAAATTTAATTTGATCTTGTAATCCATATTGGCTAAAGATATGCATGTTGTATAAATTGTGAGCATAATTAAGGAATTATCTTCTCGATCTGTTACATGCATTGCAAGATCTAAATTAAGATTTGGGAATTTATTTTGCTAGAAGATTTATATGGAACCACAGGTAAAGCCTCCATGATAACTAATTAATAAGATTTCAAAATTTTTGATTTAGGGTTTCTACTTAGGTTGCCAAAATTACAATGTGGTTTAGATTCCATTTGGCTTGTCTTTTTATGAAGCTTTACAACATAGAGATTACCGATTGATTTTAACCTTAAAAAATTTGCAATATGATTATCACAAAATAAATTAGCCTTCTTGTTGTGTGACAGATCAATTAGTTGCACTCCGTGTTGCAAAATATTTTGACAAGATTCAGGTTAATCCTAGAAATTTTGGTAAATTCAAACCTAAAAAATCTATTCAATTTTTTTTCCTTTCTTTTTTCTAGAGTGAAGTAACTCTTTTATTAATTATTGGAAAGCTCGGTATATCTTTAAGTTCATGTGCAATATTTTTATTTCCAACGATGCTTCAAAGGCTAGTTAGAAAAATCATCAACAGTTCCTTTGAGATGATTAAGATCAATAAGCAAAATGTTAAAGAGTAATGGGCGAGAAGCCACTGCCACAAGAATTTATTTATCATATTTTTTTAATATAGAACTTCATATTTCATGCCTAATATCTCTAACCACTTTTTGTATCCAGGCTTATGTAGGTAAAAATGTAGAATGCCACAACTTCAAGCTTGTAATTATTGCAAACAAAGGCACATGTGATAATAAAGCTTCTAACTAGAAAAATTGTGCAAGAGCATTGCGTGTTGTTGATACATCAGATTTTCACAAAATTATTCCTCAAGTACTTTAATAATCATAACAATGTAAGCAATAAAGAGACTGACAATTTTATTCACTAGATATTGTAGACAAGATGATAATAAAGATTTTAATCAGTAAAATTGTGCAAGAGCCTTGTGTATTATTAATGTATTATATTTTCATACAATGATTCCTTAAGTACTTTTATAACCATAACAGTGTAAGAAATCAATAACTTGACAATTCTATCCATTGCCCCTTGTAGGCAAGACCACCTTTGTCAAGAGAAACTTGAGTGGAGAATTTGAGAAGAAATATGACCGTAAGATAAATCCTAAATTCCACACTTGAATGTTTTATTGTTATGATTGAAGAATTTGATAAGTTGATATGTTACTGACATATGGAAGAGATTACAAATTATGAACTTTGATAACATGAAGTCCATGACATTGGTTAAATACTAATTTGGTTGTTGAAAAGAATAATTACAAAGATTACTACTATGATATCAAATGTAAGCGAAAAAATTAAAAATTATAGAGATTACCAAGAAAGACAACTCTTAATTACCAAAGCTAGCTTGTACAATATTTACAAGAAAATTATAAAATGCCTACAACTATTTTATTCGCCTTTTTAGAACTTTTGTTGTTTCTCTATTATATCTTCTAGAGTTGAGGCTCTATGCTTTTTTGTAGTTGTTGTTGTCTTTCAACTCTAGTTTGTTCAAATGAATAGCTTATGAATGTTGTTCTACCAATGTAGTGAGAAAAAAATGATAGCAAATTTACCTGGTATCATTACCCTAACCAAGATCACTAACAATCCTCCTATCCATTAAGAAAGATAACAAAACCCTAGCACCCATCACATCTTTTAAACTTATAACCTCTAAAAATGCCATTTCCATTGCTATGAAACCGATATGAGCTTAAGAACACGGTACTAGAACCCTTAAGACCCAAAAGAACGAAGCTTTTTTTTTGGGTGGTTAGCCCTTCATTCTTATTTCAAAAACACGTTAGAAACATAACTTTAAAGGAAGGTTTCATGTAGTCCACTATTATATTTCTATTTCAAAATCCATGAGAAAATGAAACCAAAAAAAGGAGATCTAAGCTTTCTTCCTGAAGACGGTTGAGTACAGTTAAATTAAATATGGTCTTACATTCAAAAATCCTCATCTTGATTTCTATATTTATGTTGTCTCGCTCTCTTATATTTTTCAACTAAATCATCAAATAAAAAATGAATGTTTGACATATAAACATGCATGGCTGCATGCACATAGAACACAAGGGTATGTGCAGGATCATGGTATGCCAAAAAGTGGCGATGTGAAAAAATGAACTTTTCACTCATCCAAAAGCGCACTAAAAATTTTGTTGAATTTTTAGTAGGTCTGGGTGTTAGTACACCTAGCCAAGCCAAAATCCAAAGCACATGCCTAATCAATATCGGATATCCAATTCTCACCAATAATTTCTATATCTAGCCCGTGACTATGTTCAACATTTTCATTGTGAAAAGGTTGAATACGGCCAAATAATTTTGCATATCAGATATCCAAAATTCTCTCTCTCTCTCTCTCTCTCTCTCTCTCTCTCTCTCTCTCTCTCTCTCTCAGGTATTATTGAACATATAATATAAATATTTTAATAAATATTTAATACTAATATTATACTATTATACAATAGAGAAATAAATAATAATAATATAATACAATACTAATATAAAAATTTATATAATACTAATGGTATTTTCATTTAATATTAATATAAAAAAAATTATAATATATAACTTAAAAATATAAAATCATAAAATTGAAAAAAGAAATTATAATCATGATGCAGGAGCATCTTAGGTCATTGGCAATCCTGTGTCACAAAAAACAAGTTTGTGTTTTCCTGTGTTTCTCGGTTCTTGCTTTGACCGAGTTGGCTCGGTAGTTGCTCGGTTTCCTTTGTTAATCGAGTCGGTCGGTTAATTCCCTGGCGCTCGATTATCCTTGCTTACCGAATTATTTGTTTTAGTTTTATGTTAAGGTCGACTTGTGCAATTAATTATGGTCACAGATTTAATGTTGGTATCTATCATTGGGAAGCGTGTGGACCTAGACCTGATCATTCCTTCTATTGATGGTGGATCTGAAGGCCGAATTGTTTGGTACCCTCTTGTATATATTGTAATCTTTGGTTGTAGTTTGAGGACATCAATTAGGACACTAGTGATAGGAGATAAAAGTTAGAAAATTGAAGATAGTTTTAGATCCTCGCATGTTGGAGGACTATTGTACTTGAATTGTAATATCTGGCCCTAACCGGGAAGGCCTTATAGCCTGGCATGTATGAATCAATTTGAAAAAATATAAGGAGTTGATTTGCATTCTCTCTCTCATTTGTGTGTTATTGCTTATGTGTGTGATCTCTGCAAGGGTTGATCTGGATTAGGGAGTGCCTTTGGCCCCTCTCCTCATCCTCCCTTTGGGTCAGGTGGTATCAAAGCTAAGGTGAGATCTGGATCTAGGTTTGCGAATCTAGGTTTGAGGGTTTTTTCTTGTCAAACCCTAGTTGATTTGTTGTGGGGTAGTAAATTACGATCTGGCCTGTAATAGAAGAGGGTTTCAAGATGGTTCGTGGGAGGCGAGATCTGGATCCAGGATTGGTAGACATGTTGAGACAACTTGCTACTAGATTAGAAGGGATTGAGACAGCCCAACGAAGAGGAAGACATCTTGAAGATGTTAGTGATGATGAAGTTGATGAAGAACAAGGTGATGTAGAACCTTCACTGGTGATGGATCAAGGTGAGGAAAGATTATTGAAAGATTTGACAAATCTGAAGTCTACACCACATTTCAATCCTCCTGAGTATAGTGGAAAATTGGATTCAGATGAATTGGTGTACTGGATCATCGAGATGGAAAAGTACTTTGAATATGAAAATGTCCCTAAGGAAAAGAAGGTGAAAATTGCAAGCACAAAGTTGAAGAGTCATGCATCCTTGTGGTGGGAACATCTGTAATTAGATAGAAAGAGGAAAGGCAAAGAAAAAATTAAGGTATGGAATAAGATGGTAAATAAGTTGAAAGGAAAGTTTTTACCTTGTGATTATCAGATTAACCTAGTTAGGTGAATGGAAAGTTTGAGGAAGAAAGATAGCTCAATAAAAGATTATACTGAGGAATTCTATAGATTAGATATAAGATATGGACATGATGAAGATGATGTGGAAATAATTTCTAGGTACCTGAATGGATTGAGAGTTTCCATCCAAGAAGAAATCAGTTTGGTTAAATTGGAGATTATTGAAGAAGCCTATCAATTTGCCTTGAAAGATGAGGAGAAATTGAACAAGAGACATGAGCAAAGACAAAGAGGTAGAGGTGGTAGATTCCCTAGAGGAAGAGGTAGATCTTATGGTGAAAATAATATATCTGATCCGAAAAATACAAATCTAGATAAAGGCAAGACCGAGTGGAAAGGTGAAAGTTCATCTAGTGGAAGAGACAATAACTATCGAGGTGGTTATAACAGAGGTGGTTTCTAAGGAACTTGTTACAATTATGGAGAAGAAGGACATAGATCATTTGAATGCACACATGCAAGTAAGAAGGTTGGTAGTAGTAGAAATGCTTTGGTGCAAGAAGAGTCACCGAATGAACCTGAGAAGGAAAATAACTTGATGGTAAGGAGATCACTTTGGAGTGAAAGTAATAAGGAAGATCCGGTAAGGAAAAGTTTGTTCAAGACCAGATGTAGAGTTTCTGATGAAGTATGGAAGGTTTTTCATTGATAGTGGAAGCTCAGAGAACTTGGCATCTGAGGAAATGATTACAAAGTTGTATTTGAAAAGGTTAGAACACCCGAAGCCCTAGAAAATTTCATGGATCAAGGATGAGCATACACTCTTGGTAAGTGAACAATGTTATGTGAATTTGAAAATTGGAAAGTACTATGATAAGGTGTTATGTGATATCATGCCTATGGATTTTTGTCATATTTTGTTGGGTAGACCTTGGCAATATGATAGACATGCTATATATGATGGGAGATTGTATAAATATACTATTTGGGCTGAGGGGAGAAGACAAATCTTGTTACCTTTGATTGAAGAACCTGTCAGTAGTGTTTGTACATCTGTGAAAGTTTGCTTGATGGAAAGAAGAAAGTTTGTTAAGGATTTGAAGAAGAATGATGTATGTTTTGTTGTGATTCCTAACAAATCGAGTAATAAAATAGAGGATAACATACCTGAAGAGATTGATAAGTTACTCACCGAGTACAGGGAGATCATTTCTAAAAATGTACCTGATGGTTTTCCACTGAAGAGAAGCATCGATAATTGTATGGATCTAATCCCTGGAGCTAGTTTACTGAATAAGGCACCACATCGGTTGACACCTACCGAGAATCAGGAATTGAACTAACAGATTAAAGAATTGTTCTAGAAAGGTTTGATCTGAGAAAGTTTGAGTCCTTATGTAGTACCAGCTGTATTGGAACGTAAGAAGAATGGAGAATGGTGAATGTGTATGGATTCCAGAGCAATCAACAAGATAACAGTGAAATATAGGTTTCCTATACTGAGAATGGATGACATAATGGACGGTTTGACTGGAGCAAAGTATTTTACCAATATTGATTTGAAAAGTGGGTATCATCAAATCATAATCAAAGAAGGTGATGAGTGGAAGACTTCTTTTAAGATGAAAGAAGGTTTTTATGAGTGGTTGGTTATGCCCTTTGGTTTAACTAATGCACCAAGTACTTTTATGAGATTGATGAATAAAGTTTTGAAGAAATTCTAAGGTAAATTTGTGATTGTATACCTAGATGATATTCTAATATTCAGTAAGACTAGAGAAGAACATTTTTTGCATGTTAAACAAGTATTACAGAGGTTTAAAGAAGAAAAGTTACTAATAAATATGAAAAAGTATTCTTTCATGCAAGAGGAGATTGTATATTTGGGATTTGTGATTTTAGCTGATGGTTTGAAAATGGATCCTGAAAAGGTTGAAGCTATTTTGAATTGGCCTACACCTGAGAATGCTAGTGAGGTAAGATCATTTCATGGTTTGGCAAGTTTTTACCAAAATTTCATTAGGAATTTCAGTTCAATTTGTAATGCTATGACTGAGACTATGAGAGGAGATAAAAGAGAATTCAAGTGGACACGTGGAGCTGATAAAATTTTTGAGACTCTGAAGCAGAAGGTTGTTGAATTGCCTGTGTTAGCATTGCCTAATTTCAATAAGGTATTTCAAGTGGAATGTGATGTAAGTGGTAGTGCAATAGGAGTTGTGTTGAGTCAAGAAGGTAAACCTATATCTTTCTTTAGTGAAAATTTGAATGATGCAAAAAGGAAATATTCTATGTATGATCAAGAATTCTATGCTATTGTTCAAGCCCTGAAAAAATAGAGACATTATTTGATACCGAGTGAATTTGTGTTGTATACTGATCATAAAGCTTTACGGTATTTAGGTAGTCAGAATAAGTTGAATCGGAGACATATGAAATGGGTTGAATATTTGCAGAGTTATACATTTGTGATAAAACATAAGAGTGGAGTCACTAACCGAGTTGCTGACGCATTGAGTAGAAGAAGATCTTTGATGACCGAGATGAAAATTGAAGTTCTTTTTTTTGATGACATGAGAGATTCATATGAATTTGATCCTGATTTTTCTGAGTCATGGAGAAAGTATAGAGCACCTATTCAAGATCAACTGAGTAAGTTAAATGGGAAGACTATTTCATTCAAGGAGGTATGTTGTTTAAAGGTATTCAGTTGTGTATACCGAGAGGATCAATGAGAACTAATTTGATAAAGGAGAAACATAGTAGTGGTTTGGTTAGACACTTTGGTGTTGAAAAGACATTGAATTTGCTTAGGGAGAAATAATTTTGGCCTCAGTTGTATAAGGATGTTCATAAATTTGTGAAAAGTTGTAGAATTTGTCAAGTTGCAAAAGGAGTAAGTCAGAATACTGGATTGTATACACCAATTTCTATTCTTGACAAGCCTTGGATTGATATCAGTATGGATATTTTTCTTGGCTTACCAAAGATAGTAAGAGGTGATTCTATCTTTGTTGTTGTGGATAGATTTTCTAAAATGGCACACTTTATACCCTGTAGAAAGACATCAGATGAAGTACACATAGTAGATCTTTTCTTTAAGGAAATTGTCAAATTGCATTGATTATCGAGGAGTATCATCTCTGATCGAGACAATAAGTTTGTTGGATACTTTTGGAAGACCCTTTGGAGAAAGTTTGACACTTAGTTGAGGTATAGTTCTACATTTCACCCACAGACTGATGGACAAACAAAAGTGGTGAATAGAAGCTTGGGTAGTCTTTTGATATGTTTAGTAGGAGACACACCGAGTAATTAGGATTATGTGTTGGCACAAGAAGAGTTTGCATACAATAATTCAGTGAATAGAAGTACTGGAAAAACACCTTTTGAGATTGTAAATGGCATACAACCAAGAGGTATATCATATTTGAGGGATATTGCTGATGAAGAAAAGAGGAGTGCTGAAGGAGTAAAGTTTTCTGAGTTCATGAAGACATTGCATGAAGATGTGAAACATAAGCTGGATAAAAGTAATTATAAATACAAAGATAGAGCCCATAGATCTAGAAGACATAAGAATTTTGCAGTCGGTGATGAAGTAATGGCTCATTTGAAGAAAGACATATTTCCTGTTGGAACATATGGGAAGCTGGAAATGAAGTTTGGTCCTTGCAAGATTTTGAGAAAATTTGACAGTGGAAATGATTATGAAATTGAGTTACCTGATGACATGGATATATCACCTATATTCAACATTTCTGATTTGTATGAGTACCATGAGTCGGATGAAGAAATGACAGTACCGAATGATCATCCTAAGAAACAGATAGAAGAAGAGCAGATTTTGGAACAAGGAGTTGACAAAAGTACAAGAGGAAAATAGTATATGGAATATCTGGTAAAGTGGAAGAATAGACCGATTGAAGACAATTCATGGATTTCACAATCTGAGTTGGATTCATCTCGGGTTGTACCTACTTCATGATTCAGAGAATCATTTCAAATAAACCCATTTGTTTGATGCAAGAGCATCTCGGGTCCTTGGCAATCCTGTGTCACCAAAAACAAGTTTGTGTTTTCCTGTGTTTTTCGGTTCCTTCTTTGACCAAGTTGGCTCGGTAGTTTCTTGGTTTCTTTTGTTAACCGAGTTGGTCGGTTAATTTCCTGGTGCTTGGTTGTCTTTTCTTGACGCTCGATTATCCTTGCTTATTGAGTTGTTTTTTAGTTTTCTGTTGAGGCCAACTTGTGCAATTAATTATGGTCGTGGATTTAATATTGGTATCTATCATTAGGAAGTGTGTGGACCTAGACCTGGTCGTTCCTTCTGTTGATGGTGGAACTGAAGGCCGACTTGTTTGGTAGCCTCTTGTATATATTATAATCTTTGGTTGTAAATTGAGGACATCAATTAGGACACCAGTCATAGGAGATAGAAGTTAGAAGATTGAAGATAGTTTCAAATCCTCACATGTTGGAGGACTATTGTACTTGAATTGTAATAGCTAGCCCTAACTGGGAAGGCCTTACAGCTCGGCATGTATGAATCAATTTGAAGAAATATGAGTTGATTTGCATTCTCTCTCTCATTTGTATGTTATTACTTCTGTGTGTGATCTCTGCAAAGGTTGATTTGGATTAAGGAGTGCCTTTGGCCCCTCTCCTCATCCTCCCTTTGTGTCAAATCATAAAATTTAAAAGAGCATTCAAGTTGAAATGTTGGAATTGGGTGGGAGATATCAGATATGCGAAATTATCGGATATCTGATTTTATTGGATATGAGATATGTTTTCAAATATTTGATTAGGCTTGGTATTTACCTTGGGTTTTCATTTTTGCAATTCCAAACGTGAATGGTCAACCCAAAAGACATGTTCACCATATTTTCTTTGATCTTCAGACTTCGACCATGTAGTTGACGACCTTTTTTTCACCCAAAATTGATGAAACAAAAAGGGTTTCTTAAAGACATTATCAACTTTCCATCAATATAATTTCTATCAAATTTTGAGTTCAGTAAGTAATTATTACTTATTTTTTAATTAACTTATCTTTAAAGTCCTAATTGACACACTGATTGAAAAACAACTATAACTTTCAAACGGTTTAACCTTTTTGAAATCTGAAACATCTGTCACATTCTATGCTTTGCCTACTATAAGAAAAAAAAAGTTTTCAATTTTGTAAAGTTTAGAATTAGTTAAGGTGGTCAGACATGAGAGTTTTTTTATTCTGAATAAGTTGTAGTAGAAAATTCATAATTAAATTTTTTATTTGGGAAAAAATTACATAAAAATATGTGTCACATCTGGGCATGAGTCTACTACTTATATCTAGAATCTTGTGAAAATATATCATCATTTGATTGTGATTAAGGTGGTCAGACATACACGTACTTTTTATCTTTTTCCTGAAATTTTCATACTACTACATTGAAATCTAAAATTTTGAAAAATTAGATTAATTTTTTTTTAGAAAAGGGCTAGTATTTTAGAAACTACCTTCAATTTCCTACAGATTCTGTTCTTACAACTTTTTCACATAAGGTTGATAAGATGTTCAACTTTTTGTGTCAAGTTGACTAACCTTGAATTTATGATTTCTCATTGCCACTTAAGGCCATAGCTTGGTATACTATGATCCTGCACATACCCACAAGTAAAGCTTACAATGTTAGGATATATTACAGAGAGTTTCATTGATTCAAACATTTTAAAAGAATCCTTGTAAAATCCAATTTGTGCATATCCCACAAGTATTGCATTCCATGAAATGATATCTCTTTTAGACATACTATCAAATGGTTTACATGCCTTGTCTATGATTTAATAGTTTCCATACATATCTACAAGGCTAGTTGCAACTTAGAACATCTAAAAAAATATTTTATGCTTTGATGAATATCCATACCTTGTTTCAGTGCTCCCATTTTGGCATAGGCAGTGAGGATGTTGGCAAAGGTTGTGGAGTCTGGAGTTACATTTTCTTGAAAGTTTCTAAAGCCTTTTCAACTAATATATTTTGTGCATATCCAACAATCATTGTAGTCCATGAGAGTACATCTCTTTGAGGCATAGTGTTAAACAATTCACGTGCCTTGTCCATGCTTCCATATTTTATATACATGTAAACTAGGGCATTCGCAAGTCAACACCTAACAAATTTCCTCTATCCCTTATGCTTTGATGGATCTCCATACCCAGTTCCAAATCACCCATTTTAGCATAGGTAGGGAGGACGTTGGCAAAATAGAATGATTTTCATACACCCCTTGAGATACCCCATTATTGTCATGATGATGATGATTTGTACTGCTAGGTGGAGGTGGTGGTGACTTCTTCTTCTTCTTCTTCATTACTAAGGCACTGCCAATGGGAGGGCGGGGAGGGGGGGGGGGGGGGGGGAAATTCACTTGCGTCATTGCCAAGATCTGCATGGGCATGCAACCATAGGGAGAAAACACTATTTTTTCCATTAGAACATTTCTATACAATAAAAGTACTGTGTGTTTGCCATTGCTGAAGGAAATCTCACCATTACCCCTTTATATTGAGAATAAAATAACACTAAATCATTTTCAGACAATACAAATCCCTTGATGTTCTTATTCAAAATGTTGAGTTTTGTATCTCCTATTGTTGTGTTGACCAAGTGAGAGGTTGCTAAGAAGACCCTTGTGATCAAGACAATAATAAACATATATGTCATCTTCAAAGAATTTTTCATGCTTAACATTCTTGATGCTTGATAGATTGGCATGCCTTAATACAGACATTTTTTGAATATTATACCATTTGTCACAATTTTGAAGTAAATTTTGAGTCAAGTGTCTAGGGGTTGTTTCTTTGGGCCTATGTGCGGAGCCAAGTGGCTCTACATGTGTACATGGAAACTATTTCTTTTTAAAGATAGTCAATACAGTCGGTAAGTGCTCTTTGAATTAAACATAAACTTTCCCAACTCTATTTCCTTTTTCTTTTACAATAATATATAAAATCTAAAGAAATAAAAACAAATATAATGTTCTAGAATAAAATGTTTTATTTTAACATCCCATCCGAATTTAGCTTCAAAACTTCAGAGAAAAATTGTGGAGATGTAGAATTCTAGCTAAACTAGTTTGTGTGTTTACCCATTTAGCAATGGAAATCTTCAGTTTTGACTTTGTTACATGTATATACTCAATGCACTTGATTCATTTCTATATTGAATAAATTTAGCATAAATTTGCACTTTTTCTTTATATACTCTCTATTTTAATTTATGGCTAAAGGTTGACATAAATGTTTTATGTTACTAATCAACATCCCCTCTTCCAATTTGCTAAAATATTTTATTTCTGATGTAAAGACTTGTAAGAAACATATATTTTCTCAAAGCCTTCAAAGCTGATTTCCTTTCAATCTTGGTTATTTTTTGCATTACGCTGTGTAATACCCCAAAAATGGGCTATAGGTTCATTAACCTCTTACATCAACAATTCAATCAAAATCGACATCAAAGTCCTAACCTAGGGCACATCTACACATTAGTTTATCAAAAACCTAATTGATTATCTTAATTCTGCATCGGAGAATATTCCTTGAATATTCCTAATTTATCATAATTATCTTTAATTGAATATTATTTGGTGATAAATGTCATTATTTATCCTAAAGTTGATTAATTGAATATGATGAATATTTAATTAATTAATTTAATTCTGCCACTTAATTATTTAATTAGATTTAATTACATTATTCCTAATTAATATTGTTTTTATTTTGACAATAAATCAAAATTTCTACAAACAATCAATTGAATATTTATTTAATTGATTTAAAATCAAAGTTGTCAAATTTAATGATTTAATTGGAATAAAGTTTGATTAAATAATTGATTAACCCATAAATCAATTGTTTTAATTCAAAATTAGTTAAGTGGAAAATAAATCACTTTATTTATTAAATTAATTCATATTAAATCATGCACAATCAGAAAAGCAGTTAACTTTAAATCAATTTTCAATTTCAATTTGTTAACTTTCTAAACTCAACATCTGATGATGAGTTGAAAAAGAGAACTAAACTCTACTTTGAGATAAAAACTGCTTTTGAATGATTTTATGAATTTATTTATTCTTAATTTCTTGTTAACTCAAAAGTCAACCTAAGTTTATCAAGAGTGATTTATGGCTTTTCTCAATGCATCCTCAAACCCTAGATTTCTATAAAAAAAAGGCTCATCTCTTCACAATTATCAACCCTCGAATTTGCACAATTACTCTAGCGAATTTGCGATTGAAGGATTAAGCACTTGCGATAGGTGATTTGTGATATCTTTCATTGTTGGTCATGGCTTTACATAGTTTTCATATCATAGAATTCATATCATAGCATATCATTCTTAGAATAATCTGCATTCAATTTCATTCATTCTAGATTAGATTCATATCAAGTTTTTCATCCTATTGCATACAAAATCCAAAAAAATAGATTAATCTGCATACACATAATTTTCATTCTTTTGCATTCAAATCCTTCGTTTAGGTGTTGCATTGTCACTGATCTCAATTTCAATCTAAGAACACCATACTCGCACCTATTAGAAGGTAATAAATTGCCTAGTTAGCATAGTTTCAATTATTTGCAGATTTTGATTTTGCTAACCTCAGATTTTGATTTTGCTAACCTCTAATGTTTCCTATCTATTTTCTGTCATTTTCTTATCAATACTACAATTTTATTCTTTGTCTGTACAATTTTCATATGAGTTTTGTCAGAAACTCATGCCAAGACCCTCTGAGTGTCGTACGCCATTTGGTGTTTTTGAGGCTCGTATCAGAAACTATAGATTATTGTTTGGAGGCTTCTTTGTTGTACGGTCAGGTACCCACTATCGTACGAGTTTCCTGAAAGTCATGCCAAAGGTGACCCACTGTCGTATGGGATTTGGATTGTCATACGAGTTTTGGTACTGGGATTCAATTGTCATTTCATATTTTTAGGCAGTTTGTTAGATTTGATTTTTAGATTTGGACTAACAGCTAACCCTAACAATTGAACTCTGCTGTTTCTGATTCTGATTGGGAAAGCGCAACTAAATTGCTAAAAATAGGTAAAATATACTAAGCGCGTTGTGAGGAATTCAAGTATTCTTCTACAATTGATAACACTTTGATTTGGACATATAAAATGAACTCTCTTGTGTCAAGCTTGTGTGACTTTTCCTGCTTTCATATCACAGACTTCAGTTTTGGGCTATAAAACAAACATAGATTTTTCTATCTGCATATCTGTTACACATAGTAAATAGGCCTTATGAACACTATTTTTGGATGATCTCGAGAGAGTGGGTTTATTTCACTTTTTTATGCATGTGAAGCTCTTCTTGACGAAGGATCCCATTGTAGGTAGGGAGGATACTGAGATTATCTTGCGTTCTACTAGATTTTTGAGTCTTTGGCTTTTGATCGATACATTCTCTCTCCGAAGAGGTTGATAGACCATAAGTGGTTGACATCATAGATCTTGGTGAGATAATTTCAGTCTTAGTGTGTTGGATTAATCTGTCTGCTTTGTTTTGGTGAAGTGAATAGGTTAGGGGATTATGCTCTACTTGCTTTTTGGATAGTACTAGAAACCCAGATCCTTGAATCCGATCTAGTCCCCTTGTGGTATCTTTTGTGAGTCACCTTTAGAGAGGGTTAATCGTAGTGGATATTCCCTTAATTGGGTCAACCACGTGGACGAAACCTCAAGTGGTAATAGCCATTTTCACCATGGTAGCAGCAGTCACTATATAAATGTCCTTGGAGGAAATCTTCACAGGTGTGGTCTCTTGTTGGGTTGTCAGATCTCCCTAGCAGCTCCTGATTGATTAAATTCTCAGACTGTGTCAAAACCCTAGTGCGCCTGGAGTGGAGTTTTCTCTCTTGAGATCATAAAAGTTGTAGAGTCAGACCATTACTACAAACCCTAGTGAGGCCAAATTTTTCATTTTCTAAGACTATGTGCGTTATTGAAAAAACTTTTGAGAACATACACAAATAGCACTCCTAGGGATTAACACATTAAGTCAATATTGCTTGTTCATGCACAAGGTTGCTTTTGCCCTTGTTCATTGTTTTCAGATGATTGCTTGCTTCCCTTGCTTACTGTTTTGCATGCTTGATAAGTACTTGGTTACTTGCAACGAACTATTACACAGATCTGCAAACTTGAACAAAGGAGATCTTACAAACAATCTGAAACTGAAAACTAAAAAATTGCAAATTTGAAGCAAAAATCCTTTCTGGTGTCAAAAGTCATCCTGAAATTTCAAAACTTGTATCAAAGCTAAAGTCAAAGTTGTTAGAAGCCTTCAAAATTTGTCAGGAATCTAGTTTTTGCAGCCTATTTCCAGATTCTGTCAAAATATTCACTGTGTCAGGAACAAAGCAGAAACTAGAAAGAATTTGATCATTTACCTAAAGTGGTCTCTTGCGTCTAATTTAGCCTTCTGATTTATCGATTTGAGTCTTTTTCATCTTGTGTCAAAACCTTGTCAAAATTATCTTCAAATTTAGTCTTCATACAAAACGGCTAAGTGTTGTGAGCTCATGTCCGCCATCTTTTGGGTGTCTACCCATACTACTAGGGCACAATATCCTTTATTTACATCCCAATCTAATCTTCAATCAATCCAATCTTGACAAGGTTGTGTCATTCGATCTTCTTGAATCAAGTCATTCTTCAATGTCTTCATCTTTCTCTTTTGCTTCATCCAAGGTTAATGGTGGAAACTAGAGCTTCCTCACACAAGAAATCTAAAGAAGCACCCAATACCTTACCTTTGTCTACTCACGTGGGTCTAACCTTTGAGAAACTCTACAATTCAGGTCTTTACAAAGACGATGGTCTCGACAATCTTCAATTAAAAACTAGTTACATACCCCCCCTCCATCAACCCACAGAGGTGATCAACAAACTGCACATCAATCTATCCCAGAGAGTCCTAAAACTCCTAACATGTCTCAAGGAGGGACAAACCATGGTTCCCAAGGACATTAATCACAACATGGTGCAGATCAAGAACCCACACCTTCTGAAATTGCTCGATATCAAAATGATGACGACTTCAAGAAAATGATGAGGTATTTCTTGAAGGAAGACAGAGAAACATACTTCCTAGAGCTAGGTCGTCAAGGAGCTAAACTTCCTCCCAGCTTTAATGTTGAAGATATCATTACAAATGAGGAAGAAACTCCAATCACCGCTATGATGAAATAGATGCATGTCATGCAAGTCAAGCTTAATAAACTCAAAAAAGAAAAGGAACCTAAGGAGTTCTCCATGGAAGCTCTATGCCCTTTTCCATTTGATAAAGACTTGTACATGATGCCATTCCCTAAGCAAGTGGAAATACCTAAATATGATAAGTATGATGGAAACTCTGATCCTCAAGATCATGTCAGAGAATTTTGTACTCAATCTATGGATTTCATGCATGGACCAACCTACCTAATGCATCTTTTCCCTTGATCTCTGGGAGCGTCAGCTATTCATTGGTTCTCAAAAATGCCTCCAACCATGAAAATGTTTGAGGAGTTAATCAAACTATTCTATCAACAATACTCCTACAACATCTAGCATCCGGTCACTATGATCGACATCTACAATTTGAAACAAAACTCAGGAGAACCATTCTTGACTTTTCTCAAACAATGGAGGAAAAAGTTTTCTCTATATGCTAGACCCATTCCAAAAACTGAGAAGCTGGAAATTTTCATCAACAATCTTGTTCCAGAACTCAACTACCATTTGCAAATGCAAAATCATACATCCTTTGATAAAATGGTAGAAAATGCAATCAAAATTGAGAAGGTACTTGTACAAAAAGGAGACATATCACTTCAAAAGGATAAGTATGAATCCAGATCTAGTTCTAAAGAGCAAGGCAAAAAATGGAACAAGAATAAAGGTGTTGTCATAGACAGCATTGTTGATACTATCTGTGCCCCATTTAAGGCACCCGCTTTCAATCTCACTATTGGCACCCAAGCCATCAAAGCTTCTGAAGCTAAATCAATAGAATATAACAAGAAGCCATCTAACTATAAACCTTGGGCTACAGATCCTAAATACAAGTTTAATCCTCTTGGAGAGTCCTTGCAATCTGCCATGAAAACTTTGTTGGCTAACAACATCATCTCCTTGCCTGAGATAAATGTTTTTGATCTTGAACCAAAACCAAAATGGTGGAGAGAGAACAATTTATGTGACTTCCATCACAATAAAGGTCATAAAAATAATAACTACATACGTTTGAAACACATCATACAAGACAAAATTGAGAATGGAGAAATCGTAATTGATAATCATAAGAGCAATAATGATCATACAACATTCACAGAACCATTTCCAAAGCATGGTCAAGGATATTTGTCTTCTCAGCCTAATTTAGGTGCTAAAGTCAATTATGCTTACTCTGGAAACAATGTTGTCATCAATATGGTTGAACCATGCCTATTTGAGCATTGCAATGTCATCACAATTGTAAGAAAAGATAAAGAAAATCAATCAGCTAATGCAGTTACTCGATCACAAGCTCAGGCACATCTGCAAGGACAAATATTGGATTCATCAAATGTCCCTAAGGTTCCTTTTAATCTTTCATCTACTTCTAAACAAAAGGCTGCCTCTAAATCAAATCATAAAGACACGAGGCCTACATCATACAGTATTGTCCAACAACTCCAGCATACAAATGCAAAAATCTCAATATGTGAGTTGCTTTGGATATCTCCAACTCATAGAGCCATTCTAGACAAAGCTATGCTTGGATCCAATGTTCCTAACAACTTGGATTTAGACAAATTCCAAACTATGGTTGGTCATCTCACGTCTCCATAGTATATCTCCTTTTCAGAGGAAGATGATAACTCCTTGAGTCATCCACATAACTAGCCTTTACACATTGAAGTCTTAATCCAAAACCATCATGTCAAACATGCATTGATAGATGGAGGCACTGGTCTCAACATTTGTTCTTACAGCTTGATCATACAATTGGGATTCTCTTAAGCTACCATTGATCCTAAGAAGAAGATAACTATCAAAGCATATGATGAGAAAGAAAGATCTTCCAAGGGAACTATTGTCTTACCTATCAGAACAGGACCCATTATCAAAGACACCATATGTCAAGTTCTTGATCTACCTTTGGCTTACAACATCCTTCTAGGGAGACCCTGGATACATGAAATGAGAGCTATTCCTTCCACATACCATCAATGTATGAAATTTCCTTATGAAGGAGTAGAGGTGATGATTCTAGCGGACCTATACACAACTTTCAATGCATTGAAATAAAGTGTTGATAAACTTGTTCCTAATAACAAAGAATCTTCCACTAAGCAGATAGACATTGCTTCAACATCCAAAATGGAAGACATTGCTAAAGAAGTCAAAATCAAAGACAATGGTATGGGAGAATACACAGCGGAACCTGTTTTATCTCTCACCTCTCTCCCCTTGTCCCCTAAATCTTATGGAAAACCTTCTGACAAAGTGAAACCTACAGCTAAAGAATCCCAGGTCATATTCAATGGAAGCTTTGTCACATAGCAAGTATCTAAACAAGAGTTTTAGGAAGATGAAGTCATGCTTGCATGGTTATATAAGGATGAGTCTCAATCCCAGTCAGTTCATAAATGTGACTCCACTTCATGAAAAATTGCTCAGAAGTCATATGGACCAGGGGACAAATTGATCACAAAAATGGGATATACTGGAAAAGGACCTCTAGGACTACAAGGTAAGGGTCTTCTATCACCTCTTGATCATCGTGGCCAAAAAAACAAGAATACAATAGGTCTAGGATATCAGAAGAAGCCTTTCTATCTTAGCAAGAACTCCCCACATGTCTTCGAATAGATTGAGCCATCCACAACAAATCAACTAAAGGAAGAAACAACTGAACAATTTGACAATGATGATTCAGACCCCACTGATGAGCTCATTCCTTATGAGCATTTTCCTAAAGAAATAAAAGACCTCCTTGAAGTTGAAGATGATCCAGTAAAAAGAATCAATGCAGTAGAAACACAAGAACCTACTATGGAACAAAAGATAGTCACACCACAAGAACCAGCTACTCTTGAGGAAAACCAAATAGGAGGAAGGTGGCAACTATTCTGAGATAGATTCTTATGAGTATGAATTCAAATCAGAATCTGAAGGTAACCCTTCTTGGGGTATCCATCCTGACTTTACACACGTTCTCAGATTTATTAGAGGCATAGATGAGGAATCAAATGACTATGAATGGGGAGTCATTCCAGAGGAAGATGAGCTTATCACATAAAAATATATTGATGTTGTTCACCAATATGCCCCTAAACCCAACCTAAGTCTAGAGGGAAATAATGAACTTAACGAGTTTGATCCACTGATGGCTGAAGTGGACTCCCACAATGACATTGAGCCTATTCACAAATTGAACATTTTGAGTTGTAATATCACCTTCGAACATGAGAGTTAGGTTAGGACCAATGATGATAGATCCATATCCGTAAACACTATTTCCCAATCTTTCACCGCTTTGACTATCCAACATCCCAAACTTTTTGACCAAACCTCCACGAATCTGAGCCAAGGTATCTATACCTTTCCAAATGACTATGCCCTTGCTTGCTACCTCAATGCAGTTGAGCCTATGATGACTTCCATCAGTGAACCAAGCGTTAGCATGACAAAGTTGAACATCAAGTATCTTAGTCAAAAAAATAAAAATAAAAGGAGTTCTGAGGGTGAAAACCACTTTGTGGCAGTCTCAGAACCTACAAAAGTAAAAATATAAGATGTATCTGTAGGTGAAAACCTCTCTGAGGTGCCTAAGGATGAGGTATTTGATGTCCTTCTGAGTCATTTATAGGATAGATCTCTAGTATTGATTGAGCCCACTCAATCTATCAACTTGGGAACAATGGATGAACCACGGTTGATTCATGTAGCACAATCCTTATCAGAAGAAGAAAAGAAAAAATTTACCACATTCTTAACAGAAAAGAAGATCAACTTTTCATGGAAATATTCAGATATGCCAAGGTTGGATCCTGATCTTATAATGCACCATTTATCTATAGCTCCAGGGGTCAAACCTGTTAAGCAAAAATTAAGAAAGATGCATCCACATGTTGCACTCTTGGTCAAAGCTGAATTAGAGAAACTACTAAAAGCCAGATTCATCTGTGTTATTGACTATGTTGAATGGATCTCTAATATTGTACCTATTTCTAAACCAGATAAATCAATCAGAGTGTGCACAGATTTTAGAGATGTAAATAAAGCATGATCTAAGGATGATTTTCCACTACCTAACATTGATATGATAGTGGACATGACTGCGGGCTTTGAGATGTATTCTTTGATGGATGGTTTTTCTGGATACAACCAAATCAAAATTTCTCCAGAAGATCAAGAGAAAAATGCTTTCACATGTGCGTGGGGTACCTTCTGTTGGAATGTCATGTCGTTTGGTTTGAAGAATGTTGGTGCTACATATCAAAGAGCTATGGCATCTATCTTTCATGACATGATGCATCAAACTATGGAGGATTATGTTGATGATACCTTGGATAAATCTATGATAAAATCTAAACATCTAAATGATTTGAGCAAAATACTAGATCGAATGGAGAAAATTAGTCTCAGGCTGAACTCTAAGAAGTGTGCTTTTGGTGTCACTTCTAGAAAGCTCTTAGGCTACATTATTTCAAAGAAAGAAATTGAAGTAGATCCATCTAAGATCAAAGATATCATGGAGATGCAACCTCCCAAGAATATTATTCAAATGAGAACATTACAAGGGAGAGTACAATCTATTAGAGGCTTCATATTTCAGCTAGCAGACATATCACAACCTTTCACAAAGACATTACATAAAGGTGTGACCTTGGCATGGAATGAGGAATGTGAAAAGAACTTTAACCATGTCAAGAAATATCTATCAAATCATCCTATTTTGATGCCTCCTATTTAAGGGAATCCATTGATCTTATATGTCTCTGCCATAGATACATCACTGGGAGCATTGCTAGCACAACATGATGAGAACAAGAAGGAAAGAGCTATATACTATATCAGTAGAAAATTGGTAGCATATGAGAAGAACTATTAAATGATTGATAAAGCTTGTCTAGCTATGATCTTTGCATCATAGAAACTGAGACATTATATGTTAGCTCATACTACACATTTGGTAGCCAAGATTGATCCACTAAAGTACCTACTAAGCAAAGCTGCCCTCACAGGTAGATTAGCTAAATGGGTGATGCTATTAAGTGAATTTGACATTGAATATGTTGAAAGAAAAGCTATCAAGGGATAGCTTATTACAGATCAACTGGATGACACACCTTTGTTTGATGATACACCAATGCAAATGGAATTCCCAGATTCTTCTATCATGAATCTTTCTTCTAGAGCATGGAAGTTATTGTTTGACGCCTCCTATACATAGAATGGATTTGGAGCAAGTATATTATTCATCACACCTCAAGGATACTCAATCCCTAAAGAATTTAGAATCAAGTTTCCTTGCACAAACAATATTGTTGAATATGAAGCCCTTCTTGATGCCATGAAGCTAGCAATTGAGTGGAGGATAACAGAACTACACATTCATGGAGACTCACAACTTGTCATACACCAAATCAATGATGTGTATCAAATGAAAGATGGAAAGCTGATCCCATACAAAAGAATGGTAGATGGTCTAAAGAAATAATTCATATCTATCACATTTGAGAAAATTCCTAGAACAAAGAACAAAGCTAATGATGTTATGGCAACACTATCTACTTTATTACAGCAGCTTGAACATGAACTATGCTACGAGTTCTTGGTGGAAGCACTATCTTATCCTACATATGATTCCCCCAAAACTCGCATGATTTGCACTATTGTTGGTCATGATTCATCCCAATACAACAACATTTTATCCTATCTCCAAGACCAAATCATTCCTGACACTTTCAACCACCATGAGAAATGATACCTTGTTCAAAATGCATCCTGGTATATCATCATTGGTCACGATCTGTACAAATGAGGTCTAGATGGTACACTCCTTAGATGTTTAGAATGGGAAGAGTCTCAATGTGCATTAGAGGAAGTCCACAATGGTATTTGTGGATCACATTCCAATGGTTTAACACTAGCTCAAAAACTTATTAGGGCTGGGTATTATTGGCCTGAAATGGAAAAAGAGGCTATCAAGTTTGCTAAGAACTGTCAAAAGTGCCAAGTACATGGTAACTTAATTCATGCACTAGGGAGAGATCTAATTCCCTTTACTACACAATGGCCTTTTCACCAATGGGCATTTGATCTTATAGAATCCATACATCCTCATTCTTCTAATGGACATACCCATATTATTACAGCTACAGACTATTTCACAAAATGGGTAGAAGTAGTCCCCTTGACTCAAGAAACCGACAAACAAATATCAATGTTCATCTTGAATTACATCATATGTCGGTATGGTATTCCACATTCTATAGTCACAGATAATGGTGGTCAATTCAAGAATAGAGACTTAGATGATCTATGTGCCAAATTCAAGATTACACAACATTGGTCATCTATTTACTATCCCCAAGGGAATGGACAAGAATAGGCTTCAAATAAGAATCTATTGAAAAATTTTCACTGTAGAGTTAATAAAACAGGAAGAGACTGGCATCTCATGATCAATCCATCTCTTTGGGCCTACAGAAAAAGTATCAGAACACCCATTGGGGCTACACCATTCGCTTTAGTTTATGGGTCTGAAGCAGTATTGCCTATTGAGGTTGAGATCCCATCACTAAGAATTAGAATGCATGGTCTAGTAACTGATGATGACTACAAAGTGTCTAGGTTGCAAGAACTTGAACTACTAGATGAGAATAGAAAAGCAGTGTATGATCATCTCATAGTATATCAGAAGAGAATGTCTAAAGGTTGCAACAAGAAAGTCAGACACAGAGAATTTCAGGTTGGTGATCTAGTCTTGAGAGAGAATCCTAAAAATCAATCACATAGAGAACGCAAGGGGAAGTTTGAACCCAACTGGCTGGGTCCCTTTGTTATCACCACTACTTTTGGCTCTGGTGCCTATCAACTCTTAATGACTGAAGGAGAACAACTCTGAGAACCAATCAATGTTCTCCATCTAAAGGAATTCTACACCTAAGGCATTTGGTCTATGGTAAAATGTCCTAAAAAAAAATTAAAAAAAATCAGAAAAAGTCCTGAAAAAATGATCATCCTGGTGAAAACCTAGCAATAGGTGCCTTGATGATTCACAAAAAAATAAAAAAGACTAAAAATACAAAAAAAATAAAAAAACAAAAAAACAAAAAAAATGAGAAAAAGAAAAAGTGCCTTGGTGAAAACCTGGAAACAGATGCCTTGGTAGCAAAAATAGAATCTCTACCAAGATGGTGAAAACCCAACAAAGGGGCATCACTTGTTCAAAACACTCCATCTATCAGTGCAATCTTGGTCTTTCCCAGCTTTCAGTCTTGCTTTAGTTTGTACATATCTCTTGGTTTGTTTCCACATTCCTTGTTTCAATAAAGTCGGTCTATACACCAACCAGCAAAGTGTTTGTATCCTATCAATGTTTCAAACTTGGGGGCAATCAAAGTCATATCCTACAGTCCTCAGTATCGCAGACAAGTCATATCCAGTCAAAGTCCTTTGAAGCTAAATCTGAGTTTGTCTGTCTATCTCCTCTCCAGAAAGGATTTTACATCTACAACAACGCAATCAACCATCAAAACAAATTGAAAACAACCTTTGCTTCACTGATTTTATCTCCTTGTATGCTTACTGATTTGCATTGAGATTTTTGCATTTTGTGTCCTTTCAAGCTCTTCGATGATGTCCTTTATAGGATTTAGAGAGTGATGACTGGGGGCATAATATTTTCTTTTTTTTCTGCTTTTAGTGAAAATCTAACAACTTTGGAAAATCTGGATTGAAATGGTGTCCGTCTGTAAGAGCCTCCATCACATGTTGGATGGCCATGCGTACCTTGACCATTGATACCCAGAAAATTCAAGGAATTTTGATCTAACTATTGTCTTTTGAGTGAGTTCTTACTCCTACTGTGAAACATGATCTTACCTAAGGATGTGAATGATAAAGGGTCATTATGGGTAATTCACACTAGATTTAGAGTGATCTCTTGACTATTTGATGTGTTTGTTACCACAAAGCGTATTTTGGTCATCATGACATTTATGTTTTGATGCTTATACCAATTGCTATATCAAAATGGATATGATATTTAGGTCATCCTAGCATTTGTGCCTTGGTGCTTATATCTAATCCGACATTTCGAAAAAAAATTCAATATTCATTGTCCATGGTTGTCTAGCTAGCGGGCATTGTATTGACTTTGGTGCAAAAATCAATATTCATATATTCATAGTTTCCTAACTAGTGGATGTTGTATTGATTTATCTAGGTACCTAATAAAAGTTCAATGATGAAAACAAATTGACACATGATCAGTGACTAGGTCCTAGGTCTTAGGTTTGCATTTCATTCTGCATGTCACTTTGCATGATTGCATGATCTCACAAATTGTTGAATACACTTAAAAAGATTACACGATTCTTCAAACCTAAACTTAAATTTGACATGAAGAGTTGAATCGAACACAAAGGTTTCCTCATAGAACCGCAAGTAGTCGCCATCCTGGGTTAACCATCCTTTTGATGTAAGACTGAGTACTTGTCTTCATCAATACTTGCAAAACATATCATGTGTATCATTGCATTTACATTGCATATTCATGAATCATTCCATCTGTTACATTACATTGCATACATAGCATAATCAAAATCATACATTTCCATACATTTTTCCATAATCAATTACATTTGCATCAATCCATACATTTGAAAGGAATCATTGCATTGCATAAATCTATACATACATTCTACACTACTCATAGCATTTACATCACATGATATCATCATAAATCAAAATATGACAAGTACAAATGAAGTCATAACCAAAATCTTGATCTCATATATCTCATATAACTCGAACTAGTCAAGGGTGCACTACTAGCACAAGGTACAAAATAATGAGCTCATATGAGCTATTAGAAGTTAGAGAAGTATATGTGAACAAAATGACAAAAATGAAATATCTAGATAGATCAGTTATCTGCCTGATCCTCTGCATCTGGTGGAGGTGGTGGTGGTGCATCAGGTACTGCCTCAGCTCGAGGTGCCCTGGCTCCCTCTGACGCAATCATATACTTAGAGTATGTCGGTACTCTCTACCCAACAGGAACAACAACATAATAAGTAGATACATAGTAAGCAGCTCACGAGGTCTAATGTGTCACCTCAACCTGTAATCTCATGTTCTCCTCTCAGAGCTCCGATCGCTGTCTGTCCACCTTTATGAACTACTCTTCAAAATGACCACTCTGTACTCTCAGGTCTCTCACCTGTAATCTCAAGTGTCTAATAATCTCCTGGGAGGATAGTGCTACACCTGTATCTGCATCTACCACAGGCATATCTGTATCTCTTGTTGGTTGATCAGCACCCTCTGCTCTCTACACCTTATGATGTCTCACCTCAACACCAAGGTCAAAATATGTATCATCCTGTGTAGGATCAGGACCAACACCTACATCCTGTTGTGCACCTAGCACCTCATCTACACTGCCTATACTACCTAAATTGCCACTCTCTCCTATAGTATATCTCCTTGATGTACCTGCAGGCCTGCCTGTTGTAGAGCTTGTAGGATGAGGTGGTCTCTTATGACCAGATGGTCTCTGTGGTGGTGTCATCACTCCTCTTAGCCTCAGAGGTGTAGGTTGGGGCATCAGAACTTGTGTACATCTCTGACCTGGTACCATCAGCGCACCTGTCACATCTATGGTCTCCTCCATACTCAAAATCAGCTTTGTGGGATCCGAGAACCTTTGAATGGGATTCTCTACAAGCCATGCAAGAAAACCATATGTAACCCCAACATTTGGAACATCTGGTAGGTAGTCCTAGTCTCTGTCAACATAGCCACTATACTCCTATGTACAAAGAGCATATGACAATCGAGGGGCCCATCCTAGTCCAAGCTCTCTGACTATCCGTGGACAAGCAGCATAATCCTGTGGTGCATCCTGAATGATGTCATACTGCTGCCACACTCTGGTAATAATAAATCACTCAAGCATTATGGTAGATCTCCCAATCAGCACTCAACTATGGAAAAAGTGATTAAACTTCTCTCGGGCAGTAGGCCAGGCCTCTATCTGAAGATATGGATGCCAAATCACAAAAGTACTATCATCAAGGTAGTGTCTCCAGTACTTTGTGTGGCCCATACGAACCTGTGTAACATATCCTGAATATATATATATATATATATATATATATATATATATATATATATATATATATATATATATATATATATATATATATATATATATATCACCAGCTCTTGTGGCTGGCGATGACCCTAGCATACTAGTCTACATACTAGGATGTGCTCCCAAACCTAAATATGAAGTACCAAAGCACCAAAAGCAAAGGACTTACCCTCCTGATACACGATCTCATGCATCTCAAAGAACATGTGAGCCAACATACACTGACCCCAACCCAACTCAGATAGAGTGGCCATCAACTGTGTAATCATTGGGGCCCATCCCATCAAAAGATCATTTTGCTGACGGTCAGACATAATGATGCCTCTTATCATGCTAGCTATAATACACTCTAATCTATGGGTCTCCCTATAGTGCTGAACTAATGTCTCCCAAGAAATGGAACCGGTAAGTTGTGTATCATCTCCAAATAAATGTTTGGATGCATGTAATCCTAAGCTCCTCGAACTCACATAATCAGGTCGTGGACCGTGGAATGGAATGTGGAGTATCCTTTAGACATCCTCCGGTGTAACTGTAATCTCCCATGTAGGGAGGTAGAAGGTCTGGGTCTCTGAGTGAAACCTCTCAATCAATGCGGTCAGAAGTCTGTGGTTCACCCTAATCTCGGGCAATCGAATAAGATACTCAAAGCCATAGGTCGCAAGATGTACCCTCATCGGGTCAGGTAGTAAAATACATAATCTCTGAGTTGCTAGGTGTGAGATGCGCACATGGACATTGGGGTAGACCTACACAGCATAGAAACAGGGAATCCTATCAGTAATTTGGTTGGAAAATAGGCTAAAAGTATAGAAATTGAAAAGATGACTATCTCAAAAGATACATTAAATGCTCACGAATCAGTCTAAGGCATCAGAAAATTCAAAATTTTAACCTAAAAGGGTGTTTTTAGCTCGCTATTATCCATACAAAAATTCAGACTGGCATGAAAATGCATACGAGTTTTGGTAGGTTCTCATATGACAAACAATGGTCATACGACAATGTATATCTTATTGTATGACAAATGAGGGACCCGATGAAATGTCGTACGACTCATGGGTCCCTCTCATATGAGTTTCAGTCGGTTATGGGGTGACACTCTAAATAAAATTGAAAATTTGTACGAGTCATAGTGGATAGTTGTACGAGTTTCAATGCATATGAAAATTGAAAAATTCAAACGTACGAAAAAAGTGCTAAAAACATGCAAAAATGGAATTTACAAAGAGGCACAGAGGTCCACTTACCGGATGTCCATACTGCGGAGGTCTCTGATGTCGCCAGCTGCGCTCAAAATGGTGGGAAGAGATAGGTACCTTCATCTCGGCCATTTTCTCACTTAGAGGGCTCCACAAAGGTTTCAAAAGTCAAATGGAATAATGAATTGAAAATGACCCTTTTGGCCCTTATATAGCTTTTGACCTAATTTTCAAAAGTGCTCCATTTTCCACAAAAATTGCACCCCTGGCTAATTTCGATGTTCTGAACCCATTTTCGGGATCAAAATCAAAATCTAAGATCGTTTACTATGTGAAAATCATGATTTAAAATTTTTGGACCTAGGACGACCGACTGCTTGCATAATCGACCTTCAATCATTCCATAAATCTAGAATTCAACTTAACTAATTATCTTACATCAAACTATCAAAATTTCAACTTGGTCACCCATGGTCAAATCATGGTCAAACCTAGTCAAATTTGGTCTCCAAGACCTCTAAACAATGCAGAACGCATTCTCGAACGTGTATAACCATTTCTCAAATCAATTAACATGCTTCTAAACCATTCAACACTAACTTTTCTTGTCATATTTCAATTTTAATCCCGAAGGGGGGATGGTATTGCACATCATGCAAAGTTTGTAAATCTAATTCTGTCAATCAAATTTTTCCTCAGTGATCAAGACAACAACCATGTCTAGTTGTTGATTCATCTAAAAAGACCACATCGCTTAGGGCATATCAGATTCATCGAGATCCATATCAATCTGGTATCCTAATCTATCTTGTAAATTGTATCAGTTTTTCATAACCATCGGTTCATTAGTGTTATTTCCTTGGTTCTTCATAACTGAAGGATTTAGATGTGATACCAATATGATTCCTTTAGACATTCAGGTCTGAAATCAGGTCACTCACTTCTTCATAATCATAAGGTTCAGAATCAGGCATTTTGATACTTTTTCATAATCACCGGTTCATTGTTGCTATAGTTAACATTACCTTTGGTCAGTCAGAACCTAACATCTTCAAATCTTTCAATCGGTTTTTGTCTTGGAATCAGTTCATCTTTCAAATCAGTTCCATACATCAAACACAAACTAATCTTTGAACCACTGTGCTTCGCACAGTAATTCAAAGAGGGCCAAAATGTAATACCCCAAAAATGGGCTATAGGTTCATTAACCTCTTACATCAACAATTCGATCGAAATCGACATCAAAGTCCTAACCTAGGGCACATCTGCACATTAGTTTATCAAAAACCTAATTGATTATCTTAATTCTGCATCGGGGAATATTCCTTGAATATTTTTAATTTATCATAATTATCTTTAATTGAATATTATTTGGCAATAAATGTCATTATTTATCCTAAAGTTGGTTAATTGAATATGATGAATATTTAATTAATTAATTTAATTCTCCACTTAATTATTTAATTAGATTTAATTACATTTATTTCTAATTAATATTATTTTTATTTTGACAATAAATCAAAATTCCTACAAAAAATCAATTGAATATTTATTTAATTGATTTAAAATCAAAGTTGTCAAATTTAATGATTTAATTGGAATAAAGTTTGATTAAATAATTGATTAACCCATAAATCAATTGTTTTAATTCAAAATCAGTTAAGTGGAAAATAAATCACTTTATTTATTAAATTAATTCATATTAAATCATGCACAATCAGAAAAGCAGTTAACTTTAAATCAATTTTCAATTTCAATTTGTTAACTTTCTAAACTCAACATTTGATGATGAGTTGAAAAAGAGAACTAAACTCTACTTTGAGATAAAAACTGCTTTTGCATGATTTTATGAGTTTATTTATTCTTAATTTCTTGTTAACTCAAAAATCAACCTGAGTTTATCAAGAGTGATTTATGGCTTTTCTCAATGCATCCTCAAGCCCTAGACTTCTATAAAAAAAAGGCTCATCTCTTCACAATTATCAACCCTCGAATTTGCACAATTACTCTAGCGAATTTGCGATTGAAGGATTAAGCACTTGCGATAGGTGATTTGTGAGATCTTTCATTGTTGGTCATGGCTTTACATAGTTTTCATATCATGGCATTCATATCATAGCATATCATTCTTAGAATAATTTGCATTCAATTTCATTCATTCTAGATTAGATTCATATCAAGTTTTTCATCCTATTGCATACAAAAGCCAAAAAAATAGATTAATCTGCATACACATAATTTTCATTCTTTTGCATTCAAATCTTTCGTTTAGGTGTTTCATTGTCACTGATCTCGATTTCAATCTGAGAACACCATACTCACACCTACTATAAGGTACTAAATTGCCTGGTTAGCATAGTTTCAATTATTTGCAGATTTTGATTTTGCTAACCTCTAATGTTTTACTGAAGTGTTGTGTCCACAACTAGGTACAATTTTCACACACACAGGCAGGACTACAGGTGTAGCACAACTCTTGTTAAGAATTAAATTGTCAAGACTACGACTGTAATGAGGATGAGATTTGGTGATTAATGTTTCTAATAGTCATTGTCACTTTTTTAAGTGTAAAGTCTTAAGATTATAAATTTTCAAAGACCACATCAATTTTCATTGAAGTTGGTGATGACTAACGTGATTTATGTTGACTAGGTCACCTAGACCTAGACTTATGTCGATAAGCTTTCAGCCGTTATGTTAGAGATGTTAGTCGTTAATTTTCTAGATACTTTCAACTTTTGATGAATCTATGTTGATCTTATGCTATGATGATGATATGTTTTAATGTTACATTCAGATGATTCTATACTCAGTAATGATAAGATGTGGTATTATTACAAAAAAATTATTATTATCTTTTACATGCAAAATGTGATGAATATGATGTAAATAGAGATTGAATGTGATGTGGTTTTATTTGATTATGATTTTTCCAAACTAACCTAATGATGAGAAATCTAGTGGTTTGAGTTGATTCACAGGAAAAAGGTGTGAGTGTGGTTGAGGTAGAAGAGGCTAGCTCCTTGGCAGTTGTGAGATTGGAAGATCTTGTTGTACACCACATAGTCACTAGTTTAGAATTTTTTAGTTTTGACTTAACTTTATGTGGATTAAAAGGATGATATATAAAATAAATTTCCTCTTATGATATTTGTATATGTGAATACATTTTTCTTTTAATAAAAATATGTAATTAAAAATCCACACTATATGTGATTCCAAAGATAATCTTTTAGTTATTTGAGTTAAATATTGCAAAGATAATTCATGAGATAGATCTGTATAAATAAAGGGAAACGTTATTTACAATATTCTTTTATTTTAAATTTAGTTTTTCAATAGAACAAATATCTGATGAACTAGAATTCAATGCAAAGTTGAAAGATTAAATTAAGGGAAGAAACATTTTTGTTACACGATCTGTTTATATTAGAGGTAGACCTTAAGGCAGACAAAAACTTTAATTTAACTCTAACTTGCCTCCTACATTAGTGGCATGGAAGCCCCATCCATAGGAGTATCAGGAAAAAAAATGCAAGCTTAGGAGGAGAAGAGAGAACTTAGAATCATCGACAGAGAATTTGGGAAAAAGGAGATCGCACCCAAAAGATGGAACATGGAGATAATTATAAAAGCTAGAAGGGTTAGCCTCTGCATTCAAATTTATTTTTTTTGTTCTACGATAAGAATGGAGTCTCTGCCTTGCTGAATCACATTTTATTTTTTTGCATTATGTCATCTTCTCCAAAATAGGTATGGTTGGGATACTAATGAAATAGGCGTGATGGGGAGAATGAATTTTTTCTTTATAACAGACTTAATAATGCAGAAATAGTGCTTTGAATCGGTTGAACAACATGATGTATATGTCATTTTTTGAAAAATATGAAACTTCCTTATCTTAATAAACACTCGACCACTGATAGTTGTGGAATTTAGTTTTTATCATTCTTCTTTCTAGAATTATAAAGAATTATCATTTCTTGAATTATTGTCGTTTCTAAGAATTAGCACCTAAGCTACACTCTTGTCTTGAGATTTGAAGATGGACAGATGCCTGATGGCTTAGGAGATAAGGATTTGTAGTTGGACAATTGTCTGATGACACTTTTGTATCA
Organism: Chamaecyparis obtusa; assembly: GCA_027943335.1. Taxonomy (NCBI): domain Eukaryota; kingdom Viridiplantae; phylum Streptophyta; class Pinopsida; order Cupressales; family Cupressaceae; genus Chamaecyparis; species Chamaecyparis obtusa. Next base: position 104,044 of record BSBK01005377.1, read on the forward strand.
GGTTTCAAGATTGACAGTAATGGTCTTGTATTTTAAATGGTGTATGTTGTCTCGTGATGTATTCGGTGCATGACAAGTAGTTCGACATCTTTGATGCAATGCATTATTATCTACATGTTTCATATGAAAAGATGTTGTGTGTTTGATAGTATGGTCAACACCCTTTACTTGTATATTATATTTTTATGATTAAAATTTAGAAATATAGAAATTATTTTTTATTTTTCTAAATTAAAAATTATATAATTTTATATTTTTAAATTAAAAATTATATATTATTTTTAAAATATTTTGTAGATACATAAATTTAATTTTGGAAATTTAGAAACATTATATTTTTATGAGTAAAATTTAAAAATAAAAAAATTCTTTTTGATTTCTCTAAATTGAAATTTAAAATTATGCACTTTTGATTTGTTGGATTTACAAACTGTAAGTATCTAATCAAATATAGGAACATTTCATTTTTGAATTTTTTTAACATATTCAAGTGTAAGCATGTATTTTAACTATTTTTTTTTGTAATTGCTAGACATTTTTTTATTGACATGACCATGTTGACACTATATATAACCCTTAATTGCATAATAAACAAAAACAAACTTACATAATAGCAATTTGGTCTTGTCCTGTGCAAAAGAAAATCAATTGCAAAGAGAAAGGAATGACGAATTTTCATTATTAGAGAGACCCACAATGAAGACAAAACAAAGCCTACACATGAAATGGTTGGCATTCCACTACCATTGCAATTATGGATGAAAGATGACATTTTACAATCGTTGGACTACACTACAGTTTTAAATATGACATGGCATGTTATCTTTTAATTCTATATTGTTATAAATTTAATATGCTATAATTGTTGTAACTATCCATTTTTTTAATGTAAATACCATGTTGACATTGTATAGAATTGCCTCTCATCATAATAAGTATACATTTGAAGATTTTAAAAACTTATCTTAAGAAATTTGAATAAATAAAAATAAAACTAAATAATTAAAAACCATAGACTAATTTTTTTTCAAAATAGAAAGAATTACTAGATACTCCAATAGATTTAACCATTAAATTCACATATTATCTTTTTGCTCAAATATTTACTCTTCAATCTCAAAGAGGAAATAAACTTTAATGAAAATATAGACTTTCAATGCCCAAAAGCACCTCCTTGAATCATTCGCAGTGGATGTAAACCTTAACACAAATGCCTACACATAAAAGCAAACAAAAACGTAATCTTAACACTCCATTCATCTTTTCAAACAAAAAGTCATATTTCTAAAAGAAGAAAATGGTCTTTTCTTCCCCTATAACAAATGGCCTTTTCTTCCCCTATAAGAAATTTTGAACTAGGAGTAAATGTAGTACGCTATGATGCCCTCTCTTGTTGTGTGTTCGCCTGCGTCGTTTAGGGCTTCCACTGCCCTTGGCGACACCCTTCTTGCTACGCATTCATCTACAACTTCCATTTCAGTTGGCGACAGTGCCCTCCTTGTTGGACCCCTTCATGCACCTCAAGTTGTTTCTCCTGTGGTGCCCAAGGTTTCCACTTCCTGCAGGTCACCTTCTGGTAATGGGGGGTTGTGCCTACCCCAGGGCCTCCAGCCTTTGTGAATCCCACATCTTTTGTAGTTTTGGGCACTTCTGTTGGATGCACGGTTGTGTCTCTGGCTGTGGGTGTGGGCGTGCATGGATTTCTTGTTTCCCGCTCGGGAAACTTTAAAAAGACTAGGCTAGGGTGTGCAAGCTTGGTGCCTCATGTTGTGCCTGCAAGGGGGTTTTCTCCTGAAGGTGTTTCTTCTAGTTTGCAACCTCCTTTTCTATAAAATGACCCAAATGATTCCTCTGTTAATCCATCCAGTCCGGTTGTAGCTGCTAAAGACCGTGTTGGTGTGGAGTCTTATGTTAATGTTGCTTCTAAAAAAATTCATGGGACTAGGGGCTCTTCTCGTGGTGTGCCTTCTACTATCTTGCTTTCTATTTGTGGTTCTCTTTTTGTTAAGATCTCTGTTGTTGCCGAAGGGGAGCTGGATAGTTGCTCTGAGATCCTTGTGGATCAAGCTCTAATATGTCATTTTTGGGGGTTCTGGCTGAGTCTGTCCCAACTTCATGATTGGATTTCCTAAAATCGAGAACCAATAATCTCAGATAATGTTCACATTTTCCCCTTAGCTAAAGGTTTCTTTGTAGCTAAATTTGATACTTTTAAGGATAAAAATATGATTTTGTGTGATAATTATTTCAGCTGGGAGGAGGATAAATTCTTGCTTATGGTAAAACCTTGGCACCCAGATTTTAATCCCTCCATTGAATTTTTTAACAATATTCCTATTTGGGTTAGACTCCCCAATCTCCCTCTCCACCTTTGGCAAGGATTTGTCCTAGAGGAGGTGGGATGGGATTTGGGGGAGCTTTTGCTTATTGATAACGATTCTTCTAATATGTTACATTCTACCTTTGCCCACATTCTGGTAGATAGTGATATTTTATAGGGTCTTCCAGCTGAAATTAAAATTGAGTCATCTAAAGGTTATTGGATGCAATAACTAGATTTTGAGGGTATCCCCTTTAGGTGCAGAAATTTTTTTAAAACGGGCCATCAAGCAACACATTGTAGTTTTGACTTTAAAAAGAAGAAAGTTTCTCATACTTGGTGGAAGGATGCTTCCAAAAAATATTATACAATCTTTAAAAGCTCTCCTCAGATCTTGAAGGATTCTGATCCAGTCTCGAGTTTTTAGAAGCCTATTGTTGAAGAAAATGGTTTGAATCATGTTCTGCCTCTTGTCGATCCTATAGGGATTTTTTTTGATGCTACTTCTAATCTCCCAGCTAAGCAGGGACCCCCCTCTCCTTTGCTGGAGGATTCCAGGCTTTCTACTGGCAGATCTGTGGTTGTTGTTCCTGTCAGCCCTACTAGTGTGATTATTGCTGAGGATTTTGGTGTTATTGTCTCTCTTGCTAGGAGTAATTCTGACTTTGATTTAGAACCGATGCTGGGTGTTGGGTCCTCTTTCTTAGACTCGATGTGATGGCAGGATGAGGCTACGAGAGTCGAAGATGGTTGGATTACTGTCAAAGGGAAACAATCTAAGAAATCTTCCTCATCGTTTGACATGACTCTTCATTCTCATAAAAAGGGGAATTTCAGATAGCTTTGCTACTATCTTCTTAGGACTATCATTTATAATGATCATATTATTGCAGTGTTCTAGGTACATTGTTTGAGTGTCCTGCCTTTTATTTTGGCTTGATTGATTCGTTATGGGAGCTTTTAATGTTCTATCTTAAGATTTTTTATGTTAAAGGGTTTTAGGGCCCCTTCAAAACTTGTTGTTACCATTAATAAAAAAAAAATTCTCTCGCCTTTAGCTGATTAACAAAAATAACAAGAAGTTTCAAAGGGTTAGGACCCTTTTTAAGCTACTTTTTTATTCAAAAACAAAAATAACAAGAATTTTCTATATCATGTAAACCTTGATAACTACTACTTTTTTAGGGTCATTCCTATGGAATTTTCCTTCACAGATTTCAAAGAATTTGTCATGTGAGAGAAACAAAATCTCCTACATGTAGTCATGACCACAAGATGGAGAGAATACAGTATCAACAAACTCCTTTTCAACATTGAATTGCCTAGGAAGTGAAGTGGAATAAGCTAGTGAGACTAAATAACTATGACTAGAGAATCAATGTAGAGAGGGGGAACCAATTTTTTCCAAAAGTATTGAAAACAATTGATATTTGTAGAACACTAAATGAGTCTACTTAGAAATGAGTATGTTCATAAATTTCCTTTATTGTCCTGAAAAATATTTTGTGCAACCCATCTAGAAATACATAACATACATAAGGAAACACTCAATTAAGATTTATTTTTCCTTGAGTTAGAAGATTGAAACCCTAGAAATCCCTACAGAATATCTATTTTATGTTAGCTCTATATTATCTCTCTCAATTTTTTCTTTCCTATTTCAAATATTTTTTTTTGCCCTAAAACCAATAGATAAGGGCATGGATATATGCATTAAACCTAAATTTTCTTGAAGTTGTATGCTACCGAGGATTCCCATACCTCTTAATATTCTTTTCCTTTTTTAATCATGTAGGAAATCATGGCATAGGACATTTGATTATACCTACAAAGTATTGAGTAATGTTCAACTATGACCTATGTGTATGCAATGCAAACCTACCTATATGGAAAAAAAACTCAAACATGCAAACATTAGTGGATAATCATTCTAAGAATCTAAAACATATAAAAAAGATAACAACACAAGTTCCCATCACAACCTTTGATAGAGCCAAAAACAAGTGCACTCGTAAAGGCTTGTTTGATTTTCTCTCTTTTGGAGATGTGGGTGTGCTCTCTGTAAAAAAAACACAAGTATATTAATCCCCAAGTGATTGTTTTCTTGATGGTGGATGAAACTACAAATGCAAGCTAATAGATGATGGAACAATTCAAGAACTAGTATGAGGAAACTAGTCTCAAGCTTTCCACAATGGAGAAAAGGAAGATTGATGGGGAGGTTAGGATAGACTAGCTAGTCTATGCCTCTGATCCTCAATCAGAATCCTAGTGTTCTCCTGACACCTATGAAGGTCTATAGGATTCCCCTCTCATCAAAGGATCCCCTAACCTAGCCTAACCTAACCACCAAGTATAGCTTTACCATCTTGCAACCTATCAAGCACTACTTCTTAGCACCATCCCTTACATAGGCTCATAAGGGTCTTTTTAGGGTTCAACACCTTCCTAAGCTCTGACAGAGAAATTGATGAGTCTAAAGGTGTTTTGAGGATATTTGAGTCATCTCCAAGTAATTAGTGAGGTTGGGTTACCACCCGATTTCATACTTCCTTCCCAAAACATGGCTACAAGGAAGAGCCCCAATTAGGCCTCCTTCCGGGTTTGTAGGGATTTTGACTCCTTCCCTTCACAGAACCAAGGCTAAAGTTCTTAGGAAACCTCCATTCATTTTCCTATCCCTCAAGTATTTTTTGGATCTTAGGTCACCAACAGGCCATACAATTCCTTCACCAAGTTTGAGGGTTTTTAGGGCTTTTAGGTCCTCACTGTATCACTAAACTGTTTGGCTTTCTTCAGCACCCTTCTTGGATTTCTCAAGCTCTCTCCTCCACAACATATAGTCTTCATTCATGTCCCTTGGCTTTCTCCAAAGGGCTCTCCTTGAAACTCTTTCCTCTATCTTTTAGAGCACTTGTAATGCTGACCGGTCCTAACCGGGCATTGCCTTAGCTCGCCTAGGGCTTGGTCAAACAAATAGATGCACACACACTCTAGGGCCCTGCTGACATATTTATATAGGGTAGGGTATGTACTTCCAGATTCCAAAGTACCATGGTGTGGCCATGATGGGAATGGGAGTAACAACCCTACATTTTACAACCTCTCCAAACTGGCAGAGGACTGTCTGCAACAGAGAAATGAACAAAACAAACTAACAAAGCTTAAAAGAACTAAACTACACACATGCACATGAAATATTAAACACTATTAACAACGTTTCCTACAAAGATTCATCAAACTTTTTCCTATTCACATCCAATCAAGCCAAATAGCATTGACTATTACACAGAATTCTCAGTTCAGACTGGTCTTTCCATACAAAACTATACAAAATGATATCCAACCCCCATATTAGGGTTTTTTAGGTCATATATAACCTTCTCCTCAGGATGAGTGTTAGTTTAGGGCTTTTAGCCACTTAGGCAAAGGTAATAAACTTCAAAGGAAAAGTTGCTAAGCAAATTTTGAGAAACTTTTTGTTGCTTGAGCATCTTTGCTCTTACACTACCAAATGACCAATTTTTAGGTCCTCCTAAGGCACACATGTGCTCATACCTCAACCAAACACTTGACCCTAGACTCCTACTAACATGGCAAATCAATGACCTTAGGATGACATCATGTCCAGAGTCATTATGCCATTTACATCAAGAACCAACTAAACTTCTAGGACCTAGCCTAGGCCTAGACACACACACTGATCCAAGCTCTTATTTTAATTACATGCTTCATTTCTGAAGTTCAACACACACCAAAATGTGATGGTGGGAGCCCTTAGAAGGGTGTTCCTACACCATACTCCCCCTCAACACAAACTAAGGCACTTTGGGGTCAAGAAGAGCCAAGTCAACTCCAAACTTCTTGAACTATCCTTTCTCAATCTAGGTGGCTTCAAATTCAGGTTGATCCATCCATTTGATCAGATGCTCCATGTAAACTTGATGTCTAGTAGTTTTCTTCACTCTGGATTTTAATATCTTCTTTGCTTTGGCTGGTTTCTTCTTGGGCATTGCATTGGTGTCTATGTCTTGCAACACCTTTGGTGGATCCATACCTTGCTATTTGATGTCTCCTTTGAACATGACCAGGTCTACAACATTAAACACTGATGAAATGGCTAAGTCTGATGGCAAGTCCACCTTATAGGCGTTCTCTCCATATTTGGCTAAAATCTAACATGGGCCTACTCTCCTCATTTGTAGCTTGGTGGGAATTCCCTTATGCATCCTTGCTTTGTTAAGATGGACCATGACATAATCCCCAATCTAAAACTGTACTTCTTTCCTCTTTTCATCCACTTTAGCTTTGAGTTTATGAGTGGACTCCATGATGGTTTTCTTCACTTGCTCTTGAACCTCCTTGATGGTTTGAGTGAAATCTTCAGCTTGTCCACCCTTCATCTCCATAGAACCTAAGTCCCTTAACTCACACACTCCTCTAGGGTGTCTTCCATATACAATCTCAAAAGGACTTCTTCCTGTGGTCCTGTTTACACTGTCATTATAAGCATATTCAGCCTGAGATATACCAAGATCCCAAGTCTGCCCATACTCCTTTGTCAAACACCTTAGCAAGTTGCCAAGCACCCTGTTTATGACTTCAGTTTGACCATCAGTTTGAGGATGGTATGTTGAACTGAAAGAGAGATTAGTTCCCAACCTTTTCCATAAGGTTTTCCAAAAGTGGCCCATGAACTTGTTGTCCCTATCTGATACAATACTCAAAGGGAGTCCATGAATCCTAACTATCTCTTTGAAGAAGAGGTGTGCTACATAGCTTGCATCATGAGTAGTTCTACATGGAATGAAATGACTCATTTTAGAGAACCTGTCCACTACAACATAGATGCTATCCATACCTGATTTGGTTTTAGGGAGTCCAACCACAAAGTCCATGCTCACACACTCCCAAGGCCTATTTTGAATTGGTAAAGGTTGGTAGAGTCCTGCATTGCTTGAACCTCCTTTAGCTCTTTGACATACTCCACATTGCTCTACATATCTTCTCACATCCCTTGCTAGCTTAGGCAAAAAGTAGTATCTTTGTACCAACTCCAATGTTTTATTGATGACAAAATGTCCACTTAGATTTCCATTATGCTTCTCTTGAATCAGATTTTCCCTCATGGATCCCCTAGGTACACATAGTTGATTACCTTTAAACAACAATCCATTTTGAAGGGTATAATCTGCAAACTCACCATGGAAATGGTTCTCAAATTCTTGGCACACCTTTTAGGCTTGTGAGAAGTCTTCATCTTCCTCATATAGGTCTTTGAAACCTGCTATTCCAATGCTTTGCAACTGTACTTCTTGGACAGTCAAAAGCTTTCTACTCAAGGCATCTACTACCTTGTTGAGCTGCCCCTTCTTGTGTTTGATGGTGAAGGTAAAGGATTGGAGATACTCCATCCACTTCAAATGCCTGTTACTAAGCTTTTCTTGAGTATTTATATAGCTCAAAGCTTGATTATCTGTGAAGACAACAAATTCTTTTGGCAAGAGATAATGCCTCCACTTTTTGATGGATTGTACTAATGCATACAATTCTAAGTCATAGGCTGAATACTTTTTCTTTGCCTCATTGAGTTTCTCACTAAAGAATGCCATAGGCCTTCCTTCTTGACTCAATACACCCCCTACTACTACACCACTTGCATCATATTCAATAGTGAACAACTTATCAAAAGTAGGTAATAGTAAGATAGGTTTGCTAGCTACCTCTTGCTTCAATGTTTGAAATGCTTTCTCAGCTGCCTCAGTCCATTTGAACTTGGTTTTATGTCCTCCTTTGATGGTGTCTAGCACTGGTGCACAAACTCCACTGAATTTTCTCACAAACTTTCCATAAAATTGGGCTAACCCATGAAAACTTCTAACTTCAGTCCCTATTTTAGGGGCAGGCCAATTCAAGATTGCTTCCACCTTGCTTGGGTCCATTTTCAGAGTACCCTTGGACACCACAAATCCCAAGTAAACCAGCTCCTGCTACATGAACTCACACTTTTCTAGGTTGATAGCTAATTTCTCTTCATGTAGTCTCTTCAAGACCAACCTTAAGTGCTCAAGATGCTCTATTCTTGATTTTCTATAGATGAGTATATCATCTAGATACACCACTATAAATCTGCCTATGAAGTCCTTAAAGACCTCATTCATCGACCTCATGAAGGTGCTTGGGGCATTGGTAAGCCTGAATGGCATCACAAGCCATTCATATAATCCATCTGTGGTTTTAAAAGTGGTCTTCCACTCATCACCCTCCTTGATTCTAATTTGGTGATAACCACTTTTTAGATCCAACTTAGTGAAATACATAGCACCTCCTAAGCAATCCATCAAATCTTCTATTCTTGGAATTGGGAACCTATACCTGATAGTGATCTTGTTGATGGCCCTTGAATCTGTGAAAAGTCTCCATTTCCCTCCTTTCTCGGATGCCAAGACCACTGCGACTCTTCTTAATCAGTCCTTGATCCAATAGTTCTTGCACTTGTCTTGCCACTTCCTTATTCTGATCAGGGGTAAGCTTGTAGGCTGCTTTGTTAGGCAAAGATGCACCAGGTACAAAGTCTATTTGATGAATTATTTCTCTTCTTGGAGGTAGTGTTGTAGGGGTTCCATCACTCACAATGTCTCTAAATTCTTCTAACATTTTCTGCACTTCCAATGGTGTTTCTACCTGCAACTTCTCATCATCCTCCTTTGGCTTCACCATGATAGCACATCCTATTATCTCCTCATCATGTAGTGCATGTAGGAACTCCTTACCACTGCTAAGCAACACACTAGGTGTTTTAGAAGTACCTTCTTCATTCTCTGTTATGGACTGAATCTTGAATGTTCTTCCATCTTTCTTGAAAGAAATGGAGTTCTCCTCTCCATCATAAATCACCTTCCTATCAAATTGCCAGGGTCTTCCCAATAAGAGATGGGTAGGACATCACAAAGCACTTTGTCATTATAGCCTCCAATTGAAAACTCCACCCATGTCTACTCATTTACTAGCACACTCTACTCCTAATTAAACCAAGTCACCTTGTAGGGGTTTGCATGGGGAACCTTTGTGAGTTTGAGCTTCTTTGCTACTTCCTCTACTATGATGTTATCAGTGCACCCTGAATCCACTATAACTTTGCAAACTTTGCCTTGTATCTTGCATCTGACTCTAAAAAGAGCCCTCCTCTGCTTGGGTTCACCTTGGTTAGGTTGCCTTATGAGTACTCTTCTAAACATTAAGTTTTCACCCATTTCTGATTCTAGCTTGCTGACCTCATTGGTACATGAGCTGCTGCTATCTTCTTGGGTATAGGCTACCCTCTTTTCATTTCTTGAGTTTGATGGCTTGTCAGGACACCTATAAGCAGGGTGCCCAAGCTATCCACATTGATAACATTTCATTGTGGCAAAGTAGGAGCTACTTCTTCTTACACCTCTTCCTCTATTTCCTTGAGAACCTCTTCCTCTACCAAAAGATCCTCTTGTACTAATTTCTAAACTTTGTTCCAAAATTCTGCTCTCCCCTTGGCTTCTTGAGTCACCACCTCTTCCACTAGAACCTCCTCTTTGACCCCCTCTAGAGTCTCTACCTCTTCCCTTGTTCTTTGAATTAGGTTCTTGCTTCCTTCTTTGTTTATCTTCAAGCTTTTGTGCCATATGTTGACACCCAAGAACTATGGTGGGAGTGAATGAACTTATCTCCTCTGCTATGCTCCATTTCAAACCACTTAGGTACCTTGCCACCTTGATGCTCTCCTCCTCCCTAACTTTAGATCTCAAGCTCAACTTGTGAAACTCTTCAGTGTAGGTGGCTACATCCATCTCCTTCTGTCTGAGGTTCAATCTTCTCCTATGTTGTTGGATCTCATAATCTGCAGGTAAGTATGCTTCCCTCACTTTGTTGACCATTGCTTTCCAATTGGAGATTGGGTTCTTTCCCTCTTTCTCCCTTTCTTCTTCCAGCTAGTTCCACCAAGTTAAAGCTTGACCTCTCAACCTAGATTTGGCCACTTTGACCTTTTGTGCCTCTTAAATCTCTTCACATTCAAAGTGATTCTCCATGCCTTCAATCCATTGCATCACAAGCTTTGCATCCATCCTGCCGGTAAGTAATGGGACACCCTCAAGTGCCTTGCCGGTGATAGCCTTCAAAGCTTTAAGAAATTACTCATCTTGGGTTGGAGGATCAGGTGTAGGCACATCATCATCAATGGTCTTCTCTTTCTCTTTGGCATCCTGCTCCTCCATCCTATCTTTCACTTTATCTACCTTTGCTTGGACATCATCCAAGAGTTGTTCCATTTGCATCAATCTTTCTTGCAAGAGTCTATTAGCTTCCTCCTGATCTTCCACCATCTTGGAAAGCTCTGCATTAGTCACCATTTTTTGCTTGTGAGATGATCCAACTGACTCTTCTGAAGGTTGAAACATCCACTTTCTACTTGCCAAGCCTGAAAAGGCTTTGATACCAATATGATGGGAAGGTTAGGATAGACTAGCTAGTCTATGCCTCTGATCCTCAATCAGGATCCTAGTGTTCTCCTGACACCTATGAAGGTCTACAGGATTCCCCTCTCATCGAAGGATCCCTTGACCTAGCCTAACCTGACCAAAAAGTATAGCTTTACCATCTTGCAACCTATCAAGCACTACTTCTTAGCACCATCCCTTACATAGGCTTATAAGGGTCTTTTTAGGGTTCAAAACCTTCCTAAGCTTTGATAGAGAAATTGATGAGTCTCAAGGTGTTTTGAGGACATTTGAGTAATCTCCAAGGCATTAGTGAGGTTGGGTTACCACCCAATTTCATACTTCCTTCCCAAAATAGGGCTACAAGGAAGAGCCCCAATTAGGCCTCCTTCTGGGTTTGTAGGGCTTTTGACTCCTTCCCTTCACAGAACCAAGGCTAAAGTTCTTAGGAAACCTCCATTCATTTGCCTATCCCTCAAGGATTTTTTGGATCTTAGGTCACCAACAGGTCGTACAATGCCTTCACCAAGTTTGAGGGTTTTTAGGGCTTTTAGGACCTCACTGTATCACTGAACTGTTTGGCTTTCTTCAGCACCCTTCTTGGATTGCTCAAGATCTCTCCTCCATAGCATATAGTTTCCATTCATGTCCCTTGGCTCCCTCAAAAGGTCTCTCCTTGAAACTCTTTCCTCTGTCTTCTAGAGCACTTGTAATGTTGACCGCTCCTAACCGGGCATTGTCTTAGCTCGCCTAGGGCTTGGTAAAACAAATAGATGCACACACACCCAGGGCCCTACTAACATATTTATATAGGGTAGGGTATGTACTTCCAGATTCCAAAGTACCATGGTGTGGCCATGGTGGGAATGGGAGTAACAGCCCTACATTTTACAACCTCTCCAAACTGGCAGAGGACTATCTGCAACAGAGAAATGAACAAAATAGACTAACAAAGCTTAAAAGAACTAAACTACACACATGCACATGAAATATTAAACACTATTAACAACATTCCCTATAAAGATTCATCAAACTTCTTCCTATTCACATCCAATCAAGCCAAATAGCATTGACTGTTACATAGAATTCTTAGTTCAGACTGGTCTTTCCATACAGAACCGTACAAAATGATATCCAACCCCCATATTAGGGTTTTTCAAGTCATATATAACCTTCTCCTCAGGATGAGTGTTAGGTTAGGGCTTTTAGCCACTTAGGCAAAGGTTAGAAACTTCAAAGGAAAAGTTGCTAAGGAATTTTTGAAAAGTTGCTAGCAACTTTTGAGCAACTTTTTGTTGCTTGAGCATCTTTTCTCTTACACTACCAAATGACCAATTTTTAGGTCCTCCTAAGGCACACATGTGTTCATACCTCAACCAAACACCTGACCCTAGACTCCTACTAACATGGCAGATCAATGACCTCAGGATGACATCATGCCCTGAGTGATTGTGCCATTTACATCAAGAACCAACTAAACTTCTAGGACCTAGCCTAGGCCTAGACACACACACTGAGCCAAGCTCTTATTTTAATTACATGCTTCATTTCTGAAGTTCAACACACACAAAAATGTGATGGTGGGAGCCCTTAGAAGGGTGCTCCTACACCAAAGATTTAAGCTAAGATGCAATGCAAGGTTTAAACTAAGATTCATTCAAATTATTAACTTAGCTTGTGATATCTAGGTTCAACAAAAAACTAAGATTGAAAAATATGAAAATAACTATAAAATTATAGAGCTATTATAGCATGACAATAATGGAGAGAGAGAGAGAGAGAGAGAGAGAGAGAGAGAGAGAGAGAGAGAGAGAGAGAGAGAGACCTCCTATTTATAGATTTTTGGAGGGAAGGGAAGGGCTTGGATGAGGTGGAAACTATGTGACATCCACATAGGAGCCACATAAGGGACACATAGGCTAGAGGGGATGGTTATACAAAAGTCAACAAAGATATTTTAAGGTTTTGTGAGGCTCAAGGTTTCTCACACATGTGTGAGAAAATTTGGGCAAATGTGTGGGGGACAAGAAGGTGGTTGCATTTAAGGAAGTTGGGTGGCTTCCTTGGGATGGTTTTCTCACACATGTGTGAGCAACTCATTAGCAAGTTAATGGGTTAGGAATCCCTTTATTTAAGTGGAATTAGTGGATAATTAGGTGGCAGGGTAGGTTTAGAAAGTGGGATAGTAGGGGTAGGGTAGGTTTCTAAGTTGGGTTTAGATTAAATTAAATTAAAATTAAAATTAATCATAGTTTAGAAGAATTGGGAATGTGAGGGGATTTATTAAATATAAATTTATTAAAGGGGGATTTTGGGAGGCAAGTGTATTAAATTGATTTAATACATTGTGATAGTATTTAAATTACATTTAAATACAAAAAGAAATAGAAATATTTCATTGATTAAATTAAATAGTTAGATGAATATAATTAATTGATTAATATAGGAATTATTTTAATTACAATAAATTTAATTAATAAAGTTAATTTTTAGACATCTACACTATGAATACCATATGCACTAATGGTTATTATCTATATTAAAGTACAAGGATATGAGAAGAAACCCATGAAATTAGCATGAAAAAATCTTGATCACTTTCCATTATTCTTAGTAGGTGTTTAAAATATCCTAGAGAAAGAGATGGTAGGTGGAATAGTTGAGCTCTAAGGATTCCAAGTTAAGATGGTCCTTTTGGTGGGGTTTTTTAGTGTCTAAATTGTCCCGGTGAGCTCATGAAATGGTAAACTTTACAACACACACTTTCCTTAGCCTCTTTCTTCTTTTCATCTATTCTTCAATGAGTTATAGAACCTTGTAACTTGTCAAAATCTTCACGATTCTCCTTTTTCTTTTGCACATCAAAATTTTAGGAAGTTCAAGAACTTTGGAACTTCTCAGCATCTTGAAATTACTTGTTTCTCTTATCAATCTTTTGGTGAATTCATGAACTCATGAACTTTCCAACATACCAAACCTAAATAATTGTTTTCTTTCATTGTCAAAGAATTTGGCCCTTTGAATCATAACTTGACAGGTTTCAATGAAAAGTTTGCAAACTTGTGAATTTGTCAACCTTTCAAACTTGTCTTCTCTTGTCACCCTTTCAAGGAGTTCATGAACTTTCAAATTTGGTAACATATTGAACCTGCACACTATATGCTATCAATATTTTAGGAATTGGAAGAAACAAGAATTCCTTCCTCAAAGCATTTAAAAAAAGAAAAGCCTAATATCATTAGTTTAAAAGGTAAATCAATGTGAAATATAAAGAATTAGGGGTCGATAGTGCTTTCTCTCAGACACCTAAGTATGTATATATCCAATCACACAATTTTGATAAGATAATGTAATATAAAGTGGTAGGAATGTGTGTGTGAGTGATTTACACCTTCATGAAATAACAAGATTTAAAAGACAATTACACTATTCAAAGCAAACTAATCTAAATAATGCACAATTAATCTAAATATCTCATGGATCTCTAAAATAAAGTGGTAAATGAGGCTCTCAGCTATGATCCTCACTAGTGACACTCTAAAGATGAGAATTAAGCTATATGATATGCAAATTTAGATCTATTCTATCAAATTCTAGCTCTATTTGATGAACAATCTACTATGATCAAAACAATTTAAGCTAATTAACAATGAAAAATGATAAGTGAGTGATGTGGATGCAAATTTCCAGAGCTTTGCTGCAATTCAAAGATATGGAGTGGATCAATTATGCTTCTAAATGCCTTCAATATATAAGATTTTCCCAAGGGTAGGGGGTAGAGTGAGATAACCATGGTTATGCTTGGGTAAGGTCAATTAGTTTTGCTTTGTCCATAAATGGGGGGACAAGGAGGGGACAATCATTTAAATGGTTTCAAAAGGCTGGACCATTTCAACAAAAGTGAGTGATTTGTGTCCATTTTGTCTCCAATTTGCTTTGTTGAGGGAAATTATGATTTATTAATTAATTAAAGTAATTAAATTTAGCCATGAAGGGTAAGATGTTCATTTTGATTTTTCATTTCAACAATTATGTCATTAATTGAATTTAATCAATTTCGTAGTGTTTTTCCCTTTTTCAAGCTTTATTTAATCATTTAATCATTTAATTGAATTTTCCTTTGATTTGAATTGCCTTTGTTCCATTTATTGATTTTTCATGCTATTTGATGATTTGATGCACCTTTTGATTGATTTAAGCCTTTTGCCAATTTTTCGTGTCTACAAATGCCCCTCTTTGAGTCGATGTGTGAAGAACACCGATTCAAAGATTCCCTTAGTCTGATGATCTGATTCTGTTCTAGTTCTAATTCTGATATGCCTCTGATGATTTTGATTGATGTACTTCCTGATGATGATGATGTGCCTCTGATGATGGTGCTGATATGATTCTGATGCCTCTGATATGATATGGGTCCTGGTTTGATGATAGGTCCTGGGTTCACTGATTTCTGATATGTTGATAGGTTTGATATGATATGGTAAACTGCTCTGATACTGATTTGCCTCCTGATATGAAATTGATATGATATGATAACTTGATATGATAGCCTGATATGATATGCCCCACTAATAAATTTTTTGATGTGATGCCAATTTGATACTCTGATGCCCCCTTAGAAATAAAACATATTAATTCCTTGATTTGAAAATTTTTGATTAGTTGGAATATGTTTTGATTTATGATACCATTTTAAAGAAATAAGCAAGTTTGATTTATGCCCCGGCTAATGAAGATATCATATAATAGGTCCAAAGTGCATTTTTAAGTCTTTATTAGGGCCAATTTGACCTTAAATAGGGTAAAACCCCTCATTTTACTATTCATTTTCACCTTTCCCTTTTGAGATTTTTAGCTCTGATTTTAGCCCTTTTTACATGATGGTGGTCCCACATCACGAGCATCGGTTTGAGAGAGCGTGCCGGTTCGGTCGGAGAGCGAACTATGGTCCTCCGGTATGTCATTCAAATTTTCTCTTATTTCTAGAACTGCATTTATGACTTCATTTAATGCGTTTTAAAATTTTAATTTTGCGTTTTAGAAAAGAAATGTCACCTCCGTGCAATTTAGTTACGCCTAAAAAAATAAAATGTCGCTTCTTGAAAATTTAGTATCGCCTTCCGTAGCTCTGTTTACGCCTATAGAAAATCTTTTATCGCGTGCAGAAAATTTGGTATCGCTTAGGGTTCAAACATTTTAATTGTTTGTCGCGTGAAAAACCCTAGATAATAAAATGTCGCCTTAGGTAAATCTTATATCGTGTTTGTCAAATGAAGTCACGCGGATGATTAAAATCACGCGTATGATGAATTAGATGTCACCCCTGGTAAAAGAAATTACGCCTGAATGAAAAGTCACGTAAGTAAAAAAAAAATTTACGTTGCTTGAGACTTTGTTATGACGTCTGATTGCTCGATTGCGTCAACCTGATTGATATCGATCACTTCAATGAATTTGATCGAATGTTCAGTTAGGGTGTTCCCCTTGTTTGATTTCATCGACGAATTAGGACATTGGTAACTATGATATCGAAGGATAATGTAAATCAATCTTCATCACGAATGATAGGTCATGGGTCTAATCGTCCATTCATTTTATTCTCAAATGCTTAGAGACATAAAACTAGGATCATCCTTCCTCAATGCTTAGAGTTAGGATTGGTAGGTCTGATAGGTATATTTATATTGATGACTGTGATTGATTGTTTGATTTCCTGACATTAGGTTATACTCATGTGATTCCATTGTTTTGATTAAACAAGAGGATGTCCCTGTTCTGTACCTCCGGACCGTGCCACATTGGGTGATGGAGCTTAGAGAGCAGTTGACTGACGCCGAGAGGTGATTGATTAGGCACTGTGGTTTGTTATGTGTATTAGAGCTTCCTCAGTTCTAGATGAACCGAGGTTTGATTACCGCTGTCGCAGAGCGTTGGCACTCTGAGACAAACACTTTCTGGCTGCCATAGGGAGAGATGACTATCACTCCTGAGGATGTGTATAGGTTGTTGCGGATCCTGACACATGGGGAGATAGTATATTATGATGCAGTGTATGATGGGACCTATTTTCGGCAAGTATTTAGAGATCCTTCTATTGGTGATGATTGCATCCTATGGGCTCAGTTTGCTTCATTTCCTATTTTACCAATGATGTTAGGTGCTATTATTGGTGGCATGTTACTACCTGATCGTCGGGGTCGTGGGTTTTCAATGGGTTGGGGTAGGATTATCGAGGACTTGCTTCATCAGCCTCAACGATTTGATTAGGGATCTTGTGTGCTTGTACAGCTATACCATGATCTGCATGAGGTGGTTTATAGGAGATCAGCTGCTTTATCTGCTGGGATTCAAATTTTGCAGCTTTGGATATGGGAGCATTTACCAGTTAGTCATCCAATATCAGAGCGAGAATGACCTTTAGGGTATCCTTTTGCGTAGTAGTACACTGGAATGGTGACACAGCATCACTTGGGACATTTGGAGTATTGGCGACGATAGATTGATGATATGGATGAAGTCTATTGGAGACCATATGTCGATGTTGAGGATTGGAGAGAGGATGGCTTGGAGTTACCCTACATGTTTACTCCTTGATGGATGATCGGCAGGATTGATTCTGTCCTTGAGAGATTTTTGGCAGGTAGAGTGCTATGGCAGTTTGGGCGGATTTAGCCTATGCCTTAGGGATCTGCAGTTTATGCTCATTCTAGTGCAGAGAGGGTTACTTGGGGACACATGCCTTCATATGATGATGCTATTGAGCAGATATCGTGGCTTGGTTTTATGGACTGGGATATGAGATTACATATTAGAGATGCCAGGATTACTCAGGAGTATCTGGATTAGTTGATGGAGCATGCTATGCCTCGATTTATAGACCCTACAGAGCCAGTGCCTGGGAGAGATGATGATGATGATGATGGTGTCGGTGGTGGGAGGAGACGCAGAGGTAGACCATGAGGTAGGGTGGTGATTAGACTCAGAGGAAAAGTGAGAGATATACATATACAGGCACCACCTCCTCCTCCTTCTCCTCCTGCAGTAGCACAGAGATAGAGGGTAGATCGTCAGGACCATGTGAGGGCTGCTAGGCAAGATTTAGCGTCAGGACAGGATACAGGAGCGAGATTACCATAGGCTGCCGTGGATGGTCAGGATACAGGTGCATAGCAGATGCCAACATCTTTTTCCCATGATCGGGGGAAGGCTCCTATAGATACAGGTGATCCTCAAAGTACCTACGAGGTTGGTGAGAGTTCTAGTACTATCCAGCTGCAAGCAGATGTGGGAGTGTTACGGACAGAGGTATCACAGATGTCTTCTATGATTCAGTAGTTAGTGTCAGGTCTGGCTCCATTGGTTCCTCTCCTTGTTGCTATGGTTGGTCAGATGCCTCTTTAGCCGCCTCAGCAGCCTCCATCATAGCCTCCTCCACAGCCTCCTCCAGGACCTCCTCCCAGTGGTGACGAGAGTTGAGTTATGAGTATTCTTGTTGATCAGTTGTGTATTGATATTGAGATACTTGATGTTGTATCATATTCTTGTGACCTTGGTGTTACCCTTCCAGTTGTACTTTGATACTTGTTTGACATTGATGCCCCTGTTGATGGGTGATTATAGAATTGATTTATGATATCATTGTTATACTGGATGCGTTGAGTTTTGAGTAGACGCATGATATGAGGACATTTATGATCTTTCCTATTTTACTTGATGATATATGAGATTACCTTTAGATGCTGCTATATGTGTTTATCTAATGCATTTGTTTTGGATGGATGTGTCTATGGATGCAATGTATCTTATGTATGATATAGATAGATGGATGCATTTCTTCTTCATGTATGGGTGTAATTTTTTTTGTTTTTGTTATGTTCTCATGTATGCAATCTATATCACTGTCTAGATGTATGCACATGTAAATGGTTATTTCCTTCTTTTCCTCGATGGTATATCTATGTAATGATTAATGGTATGGAATGAATGCAAAAAGTATAATCTCATGTTTTTATTGTAGAAAGATGATATTGAAGTGATGTTGTCCTTGCTGATTTGACCTTGTTGATGATGTTATGTACCCCCTTTTTGATGCGAAATGAAGCCCTTGGGAAAAAAATGCATGTGCAATTATTCTAACATGAGAATGCATTTTAACCTTTCTATGAATGCAATTATCTTTTCTATGAATGCATTTTAATCTAAGTGTCACTAGTTTGTAGCAAAGAAATGCCTTGAGGATATATTTTCATCATTGAGCACTTGGGACCGGAAAGTCGATACAATCACCACTGCCCACTAACATGATGATATGAATATCGCTTTTTATTGCTCATATGGTAACCTCCGTTTTGCTTTCCCATCGGTCTCGTCGATACGACTATCACTGATTACAAACAATCATGAGAGTACGAATACCGATTTTGTTGGATTCTATGTTGCAAGTGGATTTTGGCATTTAGATATGAAGAATCTAAATATCCAAGGTATCCGGTTGTGTAAACAAACAAAAGTTAACTCATTGTTTTATAAGATAATCCTCGATGGTTCTTTGATGACCATGTCTTTAGATGAATTCTCATAAGGCAATGAATCTTCCTCCAAACATTCACTTCATAGTCAAGAAAAATATCATGTCTCCATCATTGCCAATCTAGTCGAAACATCATTGATTAGCTAAAAAGACTTGATACAAATTGAATTAATGTAAGTAAACGGATTTTTAACCAACTTTTCAAAAGAATCTATCTAGGTGTTTTGCATTGTTTTCTGATCTTCAAATAATATTTCCAAGTGTTTTGATCATGGAATGATGTTTGATTTTTTTAATCTTGAATAATAAGTCAATTTAGGGTCAAGGATTTGTTGTGGTAGTCAACTTCTTGGTTAGTAAACAATGATATCAATCAAAGGTTTACAAAAATCTAATCTCTCTTCTGAAAATGTTGATGTGTGTGTGAAAATTGTACCTGATCTGTAGACACAACACTCAGTAAAACATTAGAGGTTAGTGATAATCAAAATCGTGCAAAATTGAAAGCTATCTAACCAAGCGATTTACTGCCTTCTAATAGGTGCGAGATTAATGTTCTCAGATTGTAATCGAGATCAGTGACCTAGACGACACCTAAATGAAGGATTTGAATGCAAAAGATGGATATGAAATTGAATGCAATTAATCTATATTTTTGATATTTTCTATGCAATAAGAATGAAAACTTGATATGAATCTATGCTAATATGAAAAACTTGATATGAAATGAATGCTAAATGATCTAACAATGAAGATTCTAACAATGATATGAAAACTATGAATGCAAAAATAAGATTGATCTCACAAAGATGTCGATTCACAAGAGCTTTGATTCTTCAATTCCAATTCTCCAGCGTGATTGTGCAAAATATGAGATGCTTGGATGCAAATTTGAGAGATGATTTGTGAAGAGCTAAAGCCTTTAATTTATAGAAATCCAAGGCTTTGGAGGTGCATGAATAAAAGCCATAAATCACTCAAATTAACTCATCTTGATTTTTGAGTTATCTGATCATAAAAGATAGTTAATTCTCAAAATCATGCAAAAACATGCAAAAACAGCTTTTTAGCTCAAATTAGAGTTTAGATCAGCTTTTTGAACTCCAAAAGGATGTTGAGTTCCAAAAAGTCAATAACTTGCATTGATTTTCTGATTTGGAGTTTAACTGTTTCTTTTGAATATGCATAATAATTAAGAATTAAATAAATAAATAAAGTGATTTATCCTCAACTCAACTGATTTTTGAAAATAAATAATTAATTTATGAATTAATTAACTATTTTACCAAACTTTTATTAAAAATTATATTATTAAATAATGACAACATGCTTTAATTAATTAAATAAGAATTTAATCAATTAAAGATAAGAATTTTGATTTATTGTCAAAATTAAATAATACAATTAATAATAGATAGAATTAAATTTAATTACATAATTAAGTGGCAAATATTAAATCTAATTAATTAAATATGAAAATATTCAATTAATCAAATTTTAGGATAAATGTGATTTATTGCCAAATAATTATAAAATTAAAGATAATTAAGATAATTAGGAATATTACTAGGAATATTCCCCGATGCAAAATTTAAGATAATCAATTATGATTCGATGATGTTTAGATGTGCCTTAGATTAGGACTTTGATGTCGATTTTGTTCGATTTGTCGATGTAGGAGGTTAATGAACTTATAGCCCATTTTTGGGGTATTACATTTTGCCCCTCTTTGAATTACTGTGCAAAGCGCAGTGGTTCAAAGATAGTCTGTGTTTGATAAAGATATGAAACTGATTCAAAAGATAAACCGATCTCAAGATAGAAACCGATTGAAAGATATTGAGATAGGAGTTGATTGATATTGAATTGATATGGAGATAATAGGTCTTGAATGACCAAAGATAATGTTCACTGTAGCAGCAAATGAACCTATGATTGCGAAAAAGTGTCAAAATGCCTGATTCTGAACCTTAGGATTGATAAGAAGTGAGTGACCCGTTCTAGACTCGATTGTCTTAGCAGAACTAGCAAGTATCACATCTGAATCCTTCAGTTGCCGAAGAACCAAGGAAAGAACACTATGATCTGATGGTTGCAAAAATTGATACAGTTTACAAGATTAAGAAAATATCAGATTGATATGGATCTTGATGAATCTGATATGCCCCAAGTGATGATAGATTTGCCCCGAGCGATGAGGACTTTTGATGAATCAGCGACTAGACATGATTGTTTGTCTTGATCACTGATGAAAGATATTGATAGACTTGATCGATAGAATTTGATTTACAGACTTTGAATGATGTGCAATAGCATGCCCCCTTCGGGATTAAAATTGAAATCTGACAAGAAAAGTCAGCGTTGATAGTTTAGAAGCATGTTAATTGATCTGAGAAGTGGTTATTTACATCCGAGAACGCATTCTGCATCGTTGGAAGGTCCCAAAAGACCAAGTTTCACTAGGTTTGACCATGAGTTGACCATGGTTGACCAAGTTGAAATTTTGATAGTTTGATGTAAGATAATCAGTTAAGTTGAATACTAGATTTCTGTGATGATTGAAGGTCGAATATGCAAGTAGTTAATAATATGAATGATCTCAGATTTGAATTTTGATCCCGAAAAAGGATTCTACTTGCTATTTCATTGGAGGAACCTTCGTGTGAGATTCAGCTCTTGTTAGACTTGAAGATGCGATTTGAAGAATCATTTAAGCATTGAAGTTCGTTTAATCATTGTGAGATCATGCAATGAGAAATGCAAAATGAAATGCAACCTAAGACCTAGGACCTAGTCACTGATCATGTGTCGATTTGTTATCATCATTGAACTTTTTAGGTAACCGGATAAATCAATACAATGCCCACTAGCCATGAAACCATAGACATATGAATATCGATTTGTATGTGCAAGAATCAATACAACACCCACTGGTCAAACAACCATGGACATATGAATATTGATTTTAGTTGTTGAATGTCGGATTAGATATAAGCATCAAGGCACAAACGCCAGGATGACCTGAATATCATGTCCATTTTGATATAGCAATTTGTACAAGCATCAAAACATACACGTCGTGATGACCTGAGTACGCCTTGCGTTACAAACACATCAAACAGTCAAGAGATCATTCTAAATCCAATGTGAATTACCCGTAGTGACCCTTTATCGTTCACATCCTTAGGCAAGATTGCGTTCCACAGTAGGAGGAAGAACTCACTCAAAAAGACAATAGTTAGATCAAACTTCCTTGAATTTTTTTTGGGTATCAATGGTCGAGGTACGCATGGCCATCCAATTCGAGATAGAGGCTCTTACAGTCGGACACCATTTCAATCCAGAATTTCCAAAGTTGTTAGATTTTCACATACAAGCAGAAGACAAAGAAAAGATTATGCCCCCCAGTCATCACTCTCTAAATCCTGTAAAGGACATCATTGAAGAGCTCGAAGGGACACAATATGCAAAAATCTCAATGCGAATCAGTAAGCATACAAGGAGATAAAAGCATGAAAAAAAGCACAAATTATTTTCAGTTGAGTTTTGATGTTTGATTGTTGTTGATGCAAAATCCTTTCTGGAGACGAGACTGACTGACTGACTCAACTTGAAGCTTCAAAGGACTCTGAGTGGATATGACACGTCTAAGATACATTGGAGGCCATAGGATATGACATTGATTGCCCCCAAGTTTGAACATTGATAGGATACAGACGTTTGAGCTGATTGGTGTACAGACCGACTTATTGAAACTAGGATATGCAGAAACAAACCGGGAGATATGTACAAACTAAAGCAAGACTGAAAGCTGGGAAAGACCAAGATTGTGCTGATAGATGGAGCATTTTGGAACAAGTGGCACCTGTTTGCCAGGTTTTCACCATCTTGGTAGAGATTCTATTTTTGCTACCAAGGTGCCTGTTTCCAGGTTTTCACCAAGGCACTTTTTTTTTTTCTTTTTTTGTATTTTTTCATTTTTTCAATTTTTTTGTACTTTTGATATTTTTTGATTTTTTTGTGAATCATCAAGGTGCCTATTGCTAGGTTTTCACCAAGATGTTCATTTTTTCAGGACTTTTTCTGATTTTTAAGATTTTTTTCAGGATATTTACCAAGCACTGAATGCCTTAGGCATAGAATTTCTTCAGATGGAGAACGTTGATTGGTTCTCAGAGCTGTTCTCCTTCAGTCATTGAGAGTTGATAGGCACCAGAGCCAAAAGTAGCAGTGATTACAAAGGGACCCAGCCAGTTGGGTTCGAACTTCCCCTTGCGTTCTTGATGTGATTGATTTTTAGGATTTTCTCTCAACACTAGATCACCAATCTAAAATTCTCTGTGTCTGACTTTCTTGTTGTAGCCTCTAGACATTCTCTTCTGATATAATCTGAGATGATCATATGCTACTTTCTTGCGCTCATCTAGTAATTCCAGTTCTTGTAACCTAGACACTTTGTAGTCTTCATCAGTGACAAGTCCATGCATTCTGATCCTGAGTGATGGGATTTCAACCTCAATAGGCAGTACCGCTTCAGACCCATAAACTAAAGTGAAAGGTGTAGCCCCAATAGGTGTTCTGATACTTGTTTTGTAGGCCCATTCTGATACTTGTTCTGATACTGGTTCTGATACTGGTTCTGATACTAATTCTGATACTAATTCTGATAATTGTTCTGATACTGGTTCTGATACTGATTCTGATACCGATTCTGATAATTGTTCTGATACTGGTTCTAATGCTTGTTTTGATACTAGTTTTGATACTTGTTCTGATAATTGTTCTGATACTGGTTCTGATACTTGTTCTGATAATTGTTCTGATACTTGGTATACTTGATAGCATCTTTTTCCATTTGCAAACTCCCAAGCAAGATCATATCGTGCAGTCCCAATGTCTAGCAAGGTGGAGTACAAGAGGGATTAGCAAGCTGGTGGAAGAGATGGAAGACAAGAGAATAAAAGATAATGAAGGGAAGAAATTCTCAAGGGAAAACTCCTCAAGAATACCCAAGCTATGGAAAAATTGTCATGCAAAGTGCATTTGGACAAGCAATGAAAGGCTAGCATAGGATAAGTCACAAAAGTGTAATGCCAAAGTAGGAAAGGATGCAATCCAAAGGAGTAGACATGTCAAGAGGCTTCATAGCACTGTGTTTTACTCTTTCTTTCTTTTTTTATTAGATCAAGACCAAAGGGGAAAAGGATAGCGATAGGTGAAAATGAATGGAGGAAGATGGATATGAAGGCTAAACATGGAAGGAATGAAAGCAAGATCATGGTAAGATAGCTCACAAAATAGTCAAATGTTCGTATATAGATCAACATTGTCAAGATCAAAGAGAGAAGACGGAATGGATGAAATATGTAGAAGAACTACGCATGATGCCTGATTGCCAGGTTTTCATCATGGTACTTATCCAAGGTGCCACAAGGAAGTGGTTTTCACCATAGGATGAATTTATTTCTCTTTACTTTTGCTACCAAGGCGCCTGTTTCCAGGTTTTCACCAGGGCACATTTTCAATTTATTTTATTTTTCATTTCTTTTTTTTTTTTTGGAAGAAGGCAAGTTTTTTAGATAATGCTCCTTGAAAGGATAAACCATGATATGCCAAGGATTCAAAATGATGTGCTCAAAGATGCTGATAGGGAAAGGGAGATGGAAGAGAAAAATGGAGGATAAGGTTTTATGTAAAGCGAGTGAGGTTGGAAGATAGGAGGAATAGGAAAATGAGGAAAAATGATAGAAGGTAAAAGGATAATGAATGGAAGGATTGTGAAAGGGTAGATGGAAAGGAAGGCAAGATCAACGTCAACACATACCTTGAAGGGTGGTGAGAGGATGGAGGAATCTTGAATGAAGGAATACGTGAAGGAATATGGCGAATGGATAGCAGAGGTTGTGGTTTGGGCGCATGAAATGGAAGAATATTTTTGGAAGGAGATGTGGTGGAAGCCTTTGGAAGCTTGAATGTCAATTTCAATTTTTGCTCAACACCAGACTCTTTCAAGAGAGACTTTGGAATCCATATAGTCGTAGGCTTTTTATTTCCTTTTGATGATTTAGAGATAATATCTTCAATGATGGATTTTGGAACCCATACTTGTCTTGTAATTTTTTTCTTAGATATCTCTTTTGACTTTATGTTTCCATGTCTATTAGAGGAGACATGGTGATCTTTTTTTGATGGATTCTTGTATTGCTTCTTTTTCTTGTATTGAACATTCAAGTTACTTCCAAAAGACTTGGGATTTGTGGAAGAAGGAGGAGGATATGACTGGTTTAGATGGGTGGGTGGATGAAAAGGATTCAAGGGTATGCATCTATGTTGATCTTGAGGAAAGATGGGAGATGGAGGTATGTAAGGACCCAAGATGGATGGAAAATTAGGAGAGTTAGGAGGGGAAAGTGAAGGGACATAAGGACCCAAGATGGAACGAAGGTGTGAAGATCTTTGCAGTGGTGGAAGAGGTCCAAGGATGGAAGTGGAAGACGCAAAAGGATAATCGATAAGTTCATCATCATCTATATGACAACCAAGGATATCAGCATCTTTAGAGTGAGCATTAGAATTTTCAATAAAATCATGGACATCTTGAATAAGAGCATTTTCTTTGATAGGATCATTCAAAGCTTGCGAAGACATAGGAAGAGTAGAAAGTGGAAGTGAACATGGAGTGGTAGAACAAGAAGATGAACGACTTTGATCTTGACAAGGATCTTCGGATAGCATAAGCGCATAATTTTTCTCTTGTTTTTCAATAGGCTTAACATTGAAAGTAATAGTACTATCATCAATAAGCTCAATAGTGTAAGTAGTAGCTTGATCTTGCTTAGGAGAACCATGAAACAGATAAGAGACATCATGAAAAGGCTTGGATGACATGGAGGGTTCTTGATCTTGATCTTTCTTTATGTTCTTTTCTTCATTATTTCTAGCGTCCTCTTGACATGGAGCCACTTCTAAGGACAAGGAAGCATGTTGGGATTGTATGGATGACTTTGGAAGAGATGGTGGAGGACTAGCTGAAGTAGGGATTATAGCATATGAAGGCTTAGGCTCTTTAGGTTTATCATTATTGAAAGTCTTTGCAGCCAAGTGAAGGTTAGATTGAGTTTCTTTAAGAGGTAGCCCTGGAGGATAACTATAGGGAACCACATGAAAAGTATCAGGGCTTGTGTCGGATGAAGGTTCTGTGAAAGATTTGAAAGACTCAGAAGCTTTAGGAAATGTACGAGTATTGGAGGAAGTAGGGGATGGAAGGGAACCATCACAAGACAAAGGTCCAACATTAACATGATCTTGCTTGAGAGTGTAATCTTTATTTTCAGTTTGAGAGTTCTTAGAGGAGAGATCCTTATAATATTGACGTTTCAAGCTAGCACGATGTATTTTATAGTCCTCAGCAGTAGTAGATGGATCATCATCAAGGTATTGTCCACAAAAGCCATCAAAATCTCTTTCAAAATCAGAATCATATGGATCACCATCACGATCTATCCAATGTGATGGCCCATTTGTAGTAAGCAGGAATGAACGATGAGGAGGACTCTTAGGAACAGAGGTGTCATAGGTATCATTACATTTTCTGTCATCATAGTCATCATAGTCTTCAAAGCTAGATGTGTCACTCTCCGTGGAAGAGGTATCATATTGCTCAATTTTTTTTCGGGGGCATGGTGACATGTACAAGTCTTTATCAAATGGAAAAGAGTATAGAGGTTCCTTTTCTTTCCCAAGTTTGTCAAGCTGGACTTGCATAGCATGTATCTGTTTCATTATAGTGGCGATCAGAGCTTCTTCCTCTTGTTTACTGATTTTTTGAGACATGTGTACTGATTCTCAATAGCTACTGATCTATTCTTGACACAATGATATTTTTGACAGATTCTGGAACTAGGCTGGAATCATTGGATATCTTGCAATTTGACAATTTCTGACAACTTTCTCAAATTTTTCCAAATGACACTCTGCAGACTCATACGATACTGGGTAGTCTATGAAATGACATTTGCTAAACTCATACGATAGTTGGGTAGTAATGAAATGACAGTTGACAAAACTCGTACGACTTTTGACTTCCTGAAATGACTTTTGACTCCAGAAAAGATTTTACGTCAATTTTTGCAAAATGTAAGGTCTTCAGTTTTGGATTGTTTGCAAATTGTATTGTCCAGATTTTGAAGGTTATACCAGATTTGATCGTTTTTAATAGCCAAGTAGATAAATAAGCACGCAGAATAGCAAGCAAGTGATTCCAAGCACGTCTGAAAATAATGAACAAGGGCAAAAGCAACCTTGCGCATGAACAATCAAGTGACCAAATTGTGCTAATCCCTGAGAGTACTAATTGTGTATGTTCTGAAAAGTTTTGCAATAACACACATATACCTGAGAATGAAAAATTGGCCTCTCTAAGGTTTTTAGTAATGGTTTGACTCTGCAACTTTTATGATTCAAAGGGGTGAACTCCAATCCCGGCGCACCAGGGTTTTGACACAGTCCGAGAACTTAATCTTCAAGAGCTGCTAGGGAGATCTGACAACCCAACAATGAACCATACCCGTGGAGATTTCTTCCACAAGGACATTTATATAGCGGTTGTCACTACCATGGCGAAAATGGCTATTACCGCTTGAGGTTCCGTCAATGCAGTTTGCCCTGTGAAGGGATTGTCCGCTA
Organism: Chamaecyparis obtusa; assembly: GCA_027943335.1. Lineage (NCBI taxonomy): Eukaryota > Viridiplantae > Streptophyta > Pinopsida > Cupressales > Cupressaceae > Chamaecyparis > Chamaecyparis obtusa. The sequence continues at coordinate 132,050 of BSBK01005377.1, forward strand.
CGGTTAACCCTCTCTAAAGATGACTCACAATAGTATACCACAAGGGGACTTGGCTCCAGATTCAAGGTTTTGACACCTCTTCACTTTTAACCCAAACAAAGCAAGCAGATTAATCTGACACGCTAAGACAAAGTTTTGTTCCACCAAGGTCTGTGATATCAACTCCACGTGATCTATCAACCTCTCCGGGGAGAGAATGTATCAATCAATAAGAGAAGATGCACTAACCAATGTTGATTCACCAAAGCTCGTGATATCAACCCCACGTGATCTATCAACCTCTCTGGAGAGAGAATGTGTCGATCAATAAGAGAAGACTCACTAACTAAGTTGAATGTGAAACGCACTAAGTATCCTCCCTACCTACAAGGATTCTATCATCAAGAAGGATTTCGCTAGGAATCCAATCTCTCAAGAATCACAAATAGTGTTCATAGGGCCTAATTACTATGTGAGCACAGATGTATGTTCCGAAAGCAAATCTACCAAAAGCATCCAAAAAGTAGAAAGAGGAACACTTAACGTTTAAAGCGAATATGAGATGAGTCCACAAGGTGGAACACTTAACACCTCACACAAGCTAAAAATGAGTCCACAACTTAGAAAACAAGGGAGTTCCTAAAAGCACAAAAGGGTTGCCAAGTGGAACATTTAACGCTTCTGTCCTGTTGACCCCTCCCCTTTATGGCGCTGAGATTGCAACCACGGGGCGGAAATGAGGGGCCGGCGGATTAGCGAGTCCAATAACCCAAGATAGCAATCAAGATCAATCACAAGTATTCTAAGACTACTTAATGAATCCTTAAGGGTTCACAACCTAGTATCAATTATGCAAGTGTGTAGAAATAGATCAAAAGCATGAAAAGATGCACACAAGCTTGACACATAAGAGATTTATTTTAAGTCCCAAATCAAAATATTATTAGATGAAGGAGAATACCTGGGATCCTTGCAACGCGCTTAGTAGATTTTACTTGATTTTTAGCAATTTTTGTTGAGCTTTTCCATGCAAGCAAGTGACGAACTCTCCAACAAGCAAACAAGCAAACAAAATATGCAAAATATATTCAACTTATGAAAACCATAGGGTTAGCTCTAAAAATCAATTATTATCAGTAATAATAACCAGCAATCAACCCAAATGACAACTCATATCATTCATTGAACCATGTAAAAAAAATAAGTGCATACCCATCACAAAACTTTATTTTTTTTTGCTGCATTTGACCTAGTCAACAAGATCTAATTTTTTTGATATGATTTTGGCCACAAAAATAGAAATTCAGAATAGAGACCCCTGCTAAAAAATAAAGAGCTTTCCAAAAATGCAAAAATTTTAGAAAAACCTCTTCATTTGTGCCCTAGAGACCCATTTTATCAATACAGACCAGTTTTTGTAAATTGACTATTTGAGCTATGATATCATGTCCAAATTTAAAACACAAAGAATGGACCCCCTGTAGAATTTAAAGAGCTTTCCGAAAATATAAAAATTTTTGAAAAATATGCTGATTTGCGTCAGATATTAATGTTTTCCGGAATTTCAAGAAAAAATTATTAAAAATTCAAAACATCTCAGAAAATTCTAAATTTTTTACTGTAGCTTCCATGACATGTCACCAACTTGCAAAAAAAATTTCAGATCAAAATTCCAAGCCGTTTGAGAGATAAAATTAAATCTTTGAAACTTTGAGGTTTTAGCTCCCAAAAAAATCAAAACCAGCATGCAAAGGTGGGTTGCCCCACGTTGGGCGCCAGAAATGTGTGTGTGAAAATTGTACCTGATCTGTAGACACAACACTCAGTAAAACATTAGAGGTTAGTGATAATCAAAATCGTGCAAAATTGAAAGCTATCTAACCAAGCGATTTACTGCCTTCTAATAGGTGCGAGATTAATGTTCTCAGATTGTAATCGAGATCAGTGACCTAGACGACACCTAAATGAAGGATTTGAATGCAAAAGATGGATATGAAATTGAATGCAATTAATCTATATTTTTGATATTTTCTATGCAATAAGAATGAAAACTTGATATGAATCTATGCTAATATGAAAAACTTGATATGAAATGAATGCTAAATGATCTAACAATGAAGATTCTAACAATGATATGAAAACTATGAATGCAAAAATAAGATTGATCTCACAAAGATGTCGATTCACAAGAGCTTTGATTCTTCAATTCCAATTCTCCAGCGTGATTGTGCAAAATATGAGATGCTTGGATGCAAATTTGAGAGATGATTTGTGAAGAGCTAAAGCCTTTAATTTATAGAAATCCAAGGCTTTGGAGGTGCATGAATAAAAGCCATAAATCACTCAAATTAACTCATCTTGATTTTTGAGTTATCTGATCATAAAAGATAGTTAATTCTCAAAATCATGCAAAAACATGCAAAAACAGCTTTTTAGCTCAAATTAGAGTTTAGATCAGCTTTTTGAACTCCAAAAGGATGTTGAGTTCCAAAAAGTCAATAACTTGCATTGATTTTCTGATTTGGAGTTTAACTGTTTCTTTTGAATATGCATAATAATTAAGAATTAAATAAATAAATAAAGTGATTTATCCTCAACTCAACTGATTTTTGAAAATAAATAATTAATTTATGGGTTAATTAACTATTTTACCAAATTTTTATTAAAAATTATATTATTAAATAATGACAACATGCTTTAATTAATTAAATAAGAATTTAATCAATTAAAGATAAGAATTTTGATTTATTGTCAAAATTAAATAATACAATTAATAATAGATAGAATTAAATTTAATTACATAATTAAGTGGCAAATATTAAATCTAATTAATTAAATATGAAAATATTCAATTAATCAAATTTTAGGATAAATGTGATTTATTGCCAAATAATTATAAAATTAAAGATAATTAAGATAATTAGGAATATTACTAGGAATATTCCCCGATGCAAAATTTAAGATAATCAATTATGATTCGATGATGTTTAGATGTGCCTTAGATTAGGACTTTGATGTCGATTTTGTTCGATTTGTCGATGTAGGAGGTTAATGAACTTATAGCCCATTTTTGGGGTATTACAGTTGATCCCTTTCTGCTTGTGACTGAATGTTGCTCGTTTGAATCCTTTTTGAGGTACCCACTTTTCGATCTGTTTTATGTTGCCCCCAAGTGTTTGATGTATCAGTTTTGACAACTTTTGGGCAATGCAAAGGATGATGCTAAAAATGTTATTATGACTATGTACAAATGACGAATGCAATGAAGGTTTGGACAAATGGGATGATGAGATGCATTATGTACACATGTGACTAGGAAAGAACTGACTTAAGGAAACCAAAAGTGTTTGTTGCCAAGTTTTCACCTTTGGGTGCTTTTTTCTATTTTTTTCTTTTTTCTTTTTTTTTACCGAGGCGCCTATTGCTAGGTTTTCACCAAGGCACTTTTTTCTTTTTCATTTTTTTTTGTATTTTTCATTTTTTATTTTTTAAAAAAAAATTTCCTTATCACCTTGGCGCCTATTGCTAGGTTTTCACCAAGAGATAGTTTTTCAAATGTTTTTGCTTTCTTCATGCTCAATTTTCCACTGTTTTTGATCTTTCTTCCTTTCCAATGTTTTTGGATTTTCCATTTTCAAATGTTTTTGTATTTTCAATATCTCTTTTCAACTATGTACAATAATTATGATGCTCTCTCATCTGATACTCTGTATACTCTTTCATCTGCTTTAGGTGTAGAACCTCTTCAAATGAATGCTATTTATGGGTTCTTGTAACTCTTCACCATTACAATCTGATAACTTATATGTTCCAGTTCCAAAGGATGACACTATCACAAATGGGCCTATCCAATTAGCTTCCCACTTTCCCTTCTTTTCCCTTTCAGCTTGATTCTTGGGATTTTCTCTTAATACCAAGTCTCCTACTTGAAAAGTTCTTGGTTTGATGTGTTTGTTGTAATTGCGTGAAATCTTGTTTTGATAAACTCTTAAATGCTCATAAGCTTGAGTCTGGTGTTCCTCTAACAATTCCAATTGTTGCAGTCTGGCAATCCTATAATCCTCATCAGTGATCAATCCTCTTAATGAAACTCGTAGAGATGGAATTTCAACTTCTAATGGTAGAACTGCTTCGGTTCCATAAACTAAAGAGAACGGGGTGGCTCCTGTAGGTGTTCTGATACTAGTTCTGTAAGCCCATAGTGTGGGATTTATTTGCACGTGCCAATCTCTTCCTGATTTGTTAACTGATCTTTTTAATATTTTGAGGATATTTTTGTTCGTTGCTTTAGCTTGTCCATTGCCTTGTGGATAATAAATGGATGACGAATGATGTGTAATGTGGAATGTCATACAAAGTTCATCAATATCCTGATTTTTGAATTGTTTCCCATTATCCATGATAATGGCATGTGGAATACCATAGCGGCAAATTATGTGGTTCAATATGAACATTGAAATTTTTTTGCCGGTTTCTATTGTTAATGGAACTGCTTCCACCCATTTGGTGAAGTATTCTATTGTTGTGATGATATACTTGTGTCCATTTGAAGATGGAGGATGTATGATTCCAATCAAGTCAAAACCCCATTGATAAAAAGGCCATGGTGTAATGAATGGGTGTAATTCTTGAGCCGGTGCATGTATCATGTTACCGTGATATTGACATTTGCTGCATGTCTTCACAAATTGACAAGCATCCTTTTCTAATGTTGTCCAAAAGTACCCTAAACGAAGGATTTTCTTAGCTAGATTAAGACCGCTTGAGTGTGACCCGCAAATGCCTTCGTGGACCTCGCGTAAAGCTAACTTAGACTCTTCTTCCTCTAAACATCTAAGTAACATCCCATCAAGACCCTTACGATACAATGTGTCTGAAAGGATTAGGTAACGGGCGGCTTGGCGTATGAAGTTACATTTTTGGGCACAAGTTTGGTCTATGGGGAGTACTTGGTCTTTAAGGTAAGTATAGATGGGTCCATACCAAGGAGAGTCATGTCCATGTAAAAGAGCAACAATTTGGGTGTCAGGAAGGTTGAATGCTGGTTTTACCAACTCTTCCACCAAGAACTCATACTTCTCATTTTGATCTAGTTTTTGTAATAAGGAAGCCAAGGTAGCCATGGCATCTGCTGCTCTATTCTTTTCTCTTGGAATCTGTTCAAATGTGATCAAAGCAAAGTACTTCTTCCATCCATCAATCAAGGTTTTATATTTCATCAATTTTATATCTTTGGTATTGTATTCATTATTAACCTGATTGATTATGAGTTGGGAATCCCCATACACTTGTAATTCTACAATATTCCATTCCAAAGCCATTTTGATGCCAATGACTAATGCCTCATATTTCGCTATGTTATTGGTGCACGGAAATAAGAGTTTATAGGACTTTGGAATGGTGTACCCTTGAGGGGTAACCAATAATATACCTGCTCCAGAACCTCCGTGTGTATAAGATCCATCAAAATATAATTTCCATGTCTTTGCTTCTATGTTGACAATTGTTGCATCTGGAAATTCAATTTGAATGGTTTGTGTAGACTCCATTGGGTTATCTTCTATCACTTGTCCTTTAATTTCTCTTCTATCAACATATTCAATGTCAAACTCACTTAGGATCATGACCCAATTTGCTATTCTACCTGTTAAGGCAGTTTTACTTAGCAAGTATTTGAGAGGATCAATCTTGGCAATTAATTTGATCTTATGCATCAACATATAATGTCTTAGTTTTTGAGATGCAAAGACCACTGCTAGACATGCTCTTTCCATGAATGAATAATTTAGTTCATATTTTATTAAGGTTCTACTAAGATAGTAGATTGCCCTTTCTTTTCCTTGTTCATCTTCTTGTGCCAACAATATGCCTAGAGACCTTTCTGTGGCTGATATGTATAACAACAGGTCTTTTCCCTTGATAGGTGACATAAGAATAGGTGGGTTTATCAAATAAGTCTTCAAAATAGAGAAGGCCTTATCACATTCTTCATCCCACATAAATGTAGTGTCCTTGTGTAGCAATCTAGTGAAGGAGTGACACTTTTCTGCTAATTGAGATATAAATCTCCTTATTGATTGAATCTTTCCTTGTAGTGACCTCATTTGGCTAATGTTTCTTGGAATCTCCATCTCTAGAATGGCTTGTACTTTTTTAGGATCAACTTCAATTCCTTTTGTTGATACTATATAACCCAATAACTTACCGGATTGGACACCAAAGGCACACTTCTTTGGGTTTAATCTAACTTTGAATTGTTCTAACCGAATGAATATTTTTCTTAGGATTTGTAAATGTTCTTCTCTATTGTGGGACTTTGCTAGAATTTCATCCACATAATCTTCTAAGAAAGTGTGCATCATGTCGTGGAAAATAGTTGTCATGGCCCTTTGATATGTAGCTCCAGTGTTTTTAAGACCGAAGGGCATGACATTCCAACAAAAAGTACCCCAAGGGCAAGTAAATGCTATCTTTTCTTGGTCTTCGGGAGCAATCTTTATTTGATTTTAGCCACTAAATCCATCCATTAATGAGTACATTGTGTGACCTGCTATCAGATCCACTATGGTATCTATGCTTGGCAATGGGAAGTCATCTTTGGGACATGCAAGATTTAAATCTCTAAAATCCGTACACACACAGATAGATTTATCATGCTTAGTAACTGGCACAATGTTAGAGATCCAATCAGCATATGCTATTGTTCTTATGAACCCCACCTTTAACAATTTTTCCAATTCTGCCTTGACTAGGAGAGCCACATGTGGGTGCATTTTCCTTAGTTTTTGCTTCACAGGTTTAACTCCGGGTCTAACATTCAAATGATGCATTATGAAATCAAGATCCAGTCTGGACATGTCGGCATATGACCATGCAAAATTCACTTGTTGTTCTTGGAAGAATTTGATAAAGTCCTCTCTTTCAAGAGATGTAAGTGATGTAGCCAAGTGTATGACCTTTGGATCTACTTCCGTACCAATGTTAACTTTTTATGTTGGTTCTATAAGAATAGATGACCTTTCTTCTTCATGTTCAGGAAAAGTATACAATCTCTCTTCTAATGGTGCCACAGTTGGGTTTTCACCAAAAGAAACGTCTTTTATTTTCATTATTTTTGGTTCTAATGGTGCCACAGTTGGGTTTTCACCAATAGAACTTCTCATTTTTTATTTTTTTTTTCATTTTTTTCTTTTTTTGACTAAGAGATTGGACCCTTGCTGTTGTCATTATGTTCACATTGAGTTCGTTGGTGAAAGAGGTTCAACCACATTGAGGTATTGGTTTGTTGCTTGGTCATTTGGGAAGTAAAGTAAGTCATGTGGTTTGGTTTGATCCCAATCAATGAGGTCCGGGTGCATCAAAATTAAGGAATTATTGGGTAAGGTATCATCAATAGGATTTATGGACATGACTTCATTTGAGGGTTCATACATTGTATCGTTTAGATCTATGATGTGCGCTTCCTCAAGATGATCCATGGAAGCAGGGTCAAAGTCCCCTTCGCTCGAATCCTTGTCAACCTCTACGGGAAACAATGTGGGAAAAGCCACAAGTGGGTTAAAACTAACGTTTGAATTTCCCTCCTCTAAAGGTGTCCAAAATGTTTCTATCCATGCTCCACTATTAGATGCTTGTTCTATATTAGGCCTTTGAATAGGAGGTTCTTCATTAATTGGAGCATCTTGTTTTGGGATTTTTGCATAAGTATGTATAGCAATGACTTCTTTATCTTGACATGACTCCTCTGATAAAGTATCCCATTCATAATCCCGAGAGTCATCACTCTCTCCTTTGGATTCTAATGCATTTATTTGAGGATGAAAATCATGCATTGGACTTGAACTTTCTCCTTTGTATTGGAAACCTACTCCGGATTTTTCATGACTTGCCCTCCAAATAGGTTCAATAGGTTCTAATAACCCTCTATTTCTTTGGCCTAAGGGTACCTCTTCCTTTGTATCCCATCTTTTGTATAATATCAAATCCTTTCCCATATTGTTCGGTTTGTATATTGACATGCTAAATTCTTTCCATGGGAGTGTCTAAGGTATCATCTTCATCATGATAAAGCCATTGAAGGACTTCATCTTCTTCCTTATCCCATGTTGCTTTGCTATCTTCCCTCACAAAATAAGAATTATACTTATGTGGAAGATGTTCTTTTGATGGTTTACCATGTGATTTGGGAGATATGGGCATGTCAAATAGAGAAACTGAATATTCTCCTACTCATTTTGAACTAATCTTGCATTGTTTGTCAAATTTGTTCATCATCTCACTCATGTGTTGGTAATGATCTTCTTTAGCTTGTTCCTTTTCCTCTTTCGTAGGTTTGTAGATCGTTGTCTCTAATTTAGGTGCTAACTATGGACTTTCCATTACATTTGGACCCTCGTAGCTCACTTTTTCCTTGCCCTTAGTTGATGTAGTTGAGCTAGCTTGAAGAGGATTTTGTGTATCTTCATTGGTGATTCTTGGAATAACTCCTTCACAATTATGTGGAATGTATAATTCATGCAAGGGTTTGAGTGCATTACAATATTGGAATGGATTTGAGTCTCCTCCAACCGTGATTTCTTCACCCATGTATGGAAACTTGATGCATTGGTGGTATGTGGATGGGATGGCTTGCATCTCATGAATCCATGGTCTTCCCAATAAGATATTATAAGTTAATTTCATGTCCAACACTTGACACTTGGTTTCTTTCTTGACTTGTCCCACTTGGATGGGCAGTACAATCATGCCTTTAGAAGCTCTTTCAGCTTCATCATAAGCTTTTATGGTGATTTTCTTTGTAGGGTCAATGCAAGACTCAGATAAACCTAAGGATTTTACAAGACTTAATGTGCAGATGTTAAGACCAGCCCCTCCATTAATAAGGGCTCTTTTGACTCTATGCCTTTCGATCAAAACCTCTATATGTAATGGTAAATTTTGAGGATGAGTTATAGACATGTCGTCTTGATCGGAAAATGAAAGACAATGAGGAGCCACGAGATGTCCTACCATATTTTGAAACTTTTCTTCCCCTAAGGTAGTAGAAACATGTGTCTCTTCTAAAGCTTTTTCTAAAATATCTTTATGATTCGGTGACAACTTCAATAACTCTAAGATTGAGATTTGTGCTGGAGTACGTTGCAATTGATCCACCAAACTATAAGGCCTTGCTGCTATAGGAGGTTGTTTGACCACAATGTTGGATTGTGGGATATTGGTGTTTTGAGGGACTATCCCTTGTAAAGTCATTCTAGAATTCTGCCCTCTTGTAATGACATTTGTTGCTTCCTTTTTGATAGTAGATTGTTCATTAATTATTATAGCATTAACAATATGATCATATGATGGTGCAAAGTTGAGATTATTGGCACTTTGTTTCTTGCCATTTGATGACTCACCTTTATCATGTTTGTAAAAAGGTTGTTTGAAGGCCGTATGATCTTCATTATTTTGGGGTCCATCAACGGTGATTATGTTATTATCTATCAAGTCTTGCACCACATTCTTTAATTGTAGACATTCATTTGTAGTGTGTCCCCGAATCCTATGATATTCACAATGATTCTTAGCATCCCACCAGCCCGGCTTGTGGTCTGGTTCATAAGGCTTAATAAAAGGTAATGTAATAACATTGTTAGCCATGAGAGCCTTTAATGCAGTTTCAAGTGATTCTCCCAAGGGTGTAAAGTGTCTTGAAGGAGTGGGCTTCAAATACTTATCATACTTGCTGTTTTGATCCTTGTTTCCTTGATTATTCTTGTTGGCATTGTTGTTATTGTTGGAAGGTGCATTATATGCTTGATTAGTATTATTCACTTGATTTGGTGTCTTTGTAAGGGCAAATGGAATCACCTTCAAGTTACTGGATTCCACTATACCATCATTAACAATGCCTTTGTTGTTATTTTTTGTAGCATAACGGCTATTATTATTGTACCAACCTTTATTTTGATTGTTGTTATTGTTGGTATTGTTGTTGTTGGAGTTAGAGTTGTTCTTATTTTCCTTGTACAATTTCAGCTCTCCACTCTTAATCAACACTTCTTTCGTTGTAACTCCGTTATCAATCAAATCTTGGAAGGTTTTAGGACATTGCATCCTTAGTCTATAATTTAATTCACTGCTTAAACCGTTAATAAAGATATCCATTTTCTCTTTTTCTGGTACACTTCTTGGATATCTAGCAAATGCAGTCCTCCATCTTTGCAAGAATGTGAGGAAGGCTTCTCCATCTTGTTGCTTCATGTTACATAACGTTATCATTGTGACCTCATGTTTGATGTTATAGGAGTAATGAGTCACAAATTTAGAAGCTAATTCTTCAAAGGTTTTGATGCCAGATGGTAGTTTTGAAAACCAATCCATGGCCGTTCCTCCCAAGCTTCTTGGGAATAGTCTCATTAAATAGGTTGTATCATGCATGAATTCAAGACTCAATGCACAAAACCCTCAAAGATGATCATGTGGGTCAGATGTTCCTTCATACCTATCATACTTAGGAAATGTTACATTAATGGGAAAAGGCACCATGACCAAACTCTTATCGAATGGAAAAGGACATAATGTTTCAATAGAGAAAGGCTTAGGAGCCCCGTTTTGTTTCAAACTGTCGATTTACATTTGTAATGCCTTGAATTGTTCCCTTATTACTTCCATAGGGTCTTCTATTTCCTTGGGCTTTAGTTGTTCTATGTCAAAATCTTTAGGTAGCTTTACCCCCGTTTGTATCAAGTCCATGAAGTATTTTTCTTTATCCATACGCATGGTCTTTTTCATTAGTTCTATGAAATAAGGACATTGTCTTGCCTCTAACGCCTTTTCATCCGTGGCTTCTTCCGCAGTTGGGGGTAGGTTTGTATTATGAGGAGGAGGTAAGTTGTTGCCTTGCGAATTTGCTTCTTGGGAATTAGGATCTCTTCCTCCATTATTAGAATTTCCTTGATTGTTGTTGGATCCATACCCCCATTCATGTTGTTTCCTTGATTGTTAGGATCGGTATTTCCTAGGGTGTCGCTAAACATCTTGTTAGTGTCCTTTGCCTTAGTGGGTTTTTCAATCACTCATGAAGTAATGAAAGTGTCCTCTGGAAATGGGAGCTCTTCTCATTTGTAGGTCCCGTCTGTTTGTAATGTTTTCTTTATAGAGTGTGATCTTGTAAGAACAGTCATGAACAAACTTTAAGGGTATGTTGACTTCTTCTTTTGATAAGCTGGTTTTTGGAATAAGGTAAAGGTTTTTGATCGATTTTAAATGGTTTAGAATCTTAATGATGTTTTGATCAATAACTTTGGAATATCTTGTTTGAAAATATAAAAACAATCTCAACACACACATCAATTTGGTACCATATCCCTAGAATGCTCTAATGTGTGTATTTTTGAATGTTTTCACAGGTTGAAACACAAGAATAGCTTCCACGCAATCTACCTAGCACATAATTGGTTCGTAAACATGGCTCTAATAGGTAGTTTTGCTATTTTACCGTTATGTAGTAAGTTTTCCATTCAAAATAGATCTTAGCCGTTCATCCCCCAAGTATGTTAAGGGGCTTCCCACACGCATCGAAGCATGATTTTGCGCAATCCGTTAAGACTACTAGAGGAAGTTTGAAAGAGCTAAAATCTTTTTGTCGTGCACCCCATTAAGGATACACGTGTTTCTTTTTATAGTGGGTCGGATTCTCGCGCCAAAAGCAAGTGTATCCCACTTTGGGCTGTCCCTCTCACTGGCCCTTTTAAGGCAATCTCGGGAGGCGAGCCCACTAAGTTTTAAACATGTTCATTTGAAAGCATGAAAAGTGGATTTGGTAGAGCAAGTTTGGGAATTTGATTCACTCAAAGAGTGAAGAGCATATCCCTATTGCTTTTCCCTTATCCCAAACACTCACAATCAATTTTGTTCTTTTTCAACCCCGTGACAAAGGGGTTCTTAGAATTGAAATGTTTGTTCTTTTCTTTTTATGATTAAACTATGTTTTGAACTTTGAAAATGCCACAATTTAAGGGAAGTTTGCAAGCTTGATGAGAGAAATACCTCAAACGATGCTAGCAAAGGCTAGGCGCATTTTTAAGTAGTAGATTTTCTTATTTTCTCTCCAAATCCTTCCCTTACCTTAATGAAATGTTCCCTCCACCAGAAAATTAGTCGGCACAAACAAACAAAGTGAGGAGAAACTAAAATCAACACTTAGAATGCTACAATTTTGATTATGCTTTTTATGCCTTCTTTTTCTTCAAAATTTGCAAAATTTTTACAAACTTAGGGACTAAACTCCCAATTTAATGATACGTATTTATGTTTGTAAGCATCTACAACAGCAATGTATTTAGCATATAACTCTACATCCCTTTCTAAATCATTGTTGAGAACAAAGGTGGTGTGTACCCGATTTTCCTTTCTTATCCTCTTAGCGATCAATTTCTCCTCTAAGTTATGCCTTCTCTCTAGTTTTTGAACTTCTTATGACAGACCATACTCCTGAGACAGAAAAAAAAATGGACGTGAGGTCAGAATATAGTCATTATTTTAACACTTTTGATAAAATATAAAAAGTACAGCCACATGACATTGTCCAGACTGTACGCGAGATTTAATTTAACAAGGACGTGATTACTTTAACCGCAAGCGTCACCTTGAGGGGCTCAAGTGAGATTAAAATAACTAGGTGCGATATCAAATTTTATCTACATGTGAAATCTTTACCAGACGCGACAACATCATTATTTTGATAAAATATAAAAGTGCAGCCAGGCGACATTGTCTACACTGTACGCGAGATCTAATTTGGCAAAGACATGATTACTTTAACCGCGAGCGTCACCTTGCGGGGCTCAAGCGAGATTAAAATAACCAGGTGCGATATCAAATCTTATCTACGCGTGAAATCTTTACCAGATGCGACAAACTGATGCTATAAAAGTGATATCTAATTTATCAAAAGAGACATTTCAAATGACAATAGCGAGAAATTAAATCGATAAAGTAGAGTACTCCCTTCACACCAGACGTAAAATGATTCCTCGGCCACGGCTTTTTAAGTCTGATTAAGCGACATTTAAATGACCAAAGGCATCAATCCTTTATCCAAAATGTGAGAGTTTAATTTTTGAACGCGTGATTTCTTTCACAAAAGCATGATTCTGCAGGCTAAAACACATAAGAGTCCAGACTGTAGGCGATATTTTAATTCGGTATCCGCGACATTTCTTTGCTTTAGGTGTGACTTCTTTACTGGCAGACGTGATTTCTTCTCTGTAACCTGCAAACAACGAGAAAATTCATGCAATTCTAGCCTAAATTTTACAAATAACATGAAAATAATGATGAATTTGAGGCCTAGGGCCCCACGGTGGGTGCCATTTGTGTGTGAGTGATTTACACCTTCATGAAATAATAAGATTTAAAAGACAATTACACTATTCAAAGCAAACTAATCTAAATAATGCACAATTAATCTAAATATCTCATGGATTTCTAAAATAAAGTGGTAAATGAGGCTCTCAGCTATGATCCTCACTAGTGACACTCTAAAGATGAGAATTAAGCTATATGATATGCAAATTTAGATCTATTCTATCAAATTCTAGCTCTATTTGATGAACAATCTACTATGATCAAAGCAATTTAAGCTAATTAACAATGAAAAATGATAAGTGAGTGATGTGGATGCAAATTGCCAGAGCTTTGCTACAATTTAAAGATATGGAGTGGATCAATTATGCTTCTAAATGCCTTCAATATATAAGATTTTCCCAAGGGTAGGGGGTAGAGTGAGATAACCATGGTTATGCTTGGGTAAGGTCAATTGGTTTTTCTTTGTCCATAAATGGGGGGACAAGGAGGGGAAAATCATTTAAATGGTTTCAAAAGGCTGGACCATTTCAACAAAAGTGAGTGATTTGTGTCCATTTTGTCTCCAATTTGCTTTGTCGAGGGAAATTATGATTTATTAATTAATTAAAGTAATTAAATTTAGCCATGAAGGGTAAGATGTTCATTTTGATTTTTCATTTCAACAACTATGTCATTAATTGAATTTAATCAATTTCGTAGTGTTTTTCCCCTTTTCAAGCTTTATTTAATCATTTAATTAAATTTTCCTTTGATTTGAATTGCCTTTGTTCCATTTATTGATTTTTCATGCTATTTGATGATTTGATGCACCTTTTGATTGATTTAAGCCTTTTGCCAATTTTTCGTGTCTACAGAATGATAGTTCAAGGGTACTAAGAAAATGGTATTCTAGTCTCCAATAAGGAAATGGTTGAAACTTTGGAACTATATGGAACTCAATGAAGTGATCAAGGGGTTGGGGTTCAAATAAAAGGCATGATGGTAAGACAAAGCCTGATAACTCACCAAAAACAAGGGGAAGAAAAGGTTGAAGAAAAGTAATGTTGAGAACTTGGACAACTCCAAGATTGTCATAGGAAAGCGGGCAAGGGTAGGGGTCTACTAAAAGGTATACCTACATGGTAAATTTTAATACCCATATAGGGGCAAAGGGAAAGGCCAAGTTGGGAAGGAAAACATACCAATAAGATAAACTCTAAATTTTTTACACAAGCACTTAGGAATTTAAATTTAAATAAGGTCAAATATAAACATACCAATAAGGATTTCTTAGAAATTTAAATAAAATTCTCGCACTTAGATTTTTTGGAGCCTCCACAACCTCCAACACATTGATGGGGATAGAGAGGAAGAATACTTGAGATTTTAATCAAAAGAGACCCAATAAGAGATGTCCTAGATCAAATATAAGCATCAAGTAAATAAGCTCAAATAGAAAATCTTGAGAGAAAAATGAAGAGAAATGGGATACATCAAAATGGGGTGACAACATATTATGGAACAATTATGAGCTTACCTTACTCAAGGCCACACGAAGCATATGTTAGCATTGAGTATTTTTTTTTTAAAGTGTACATATGAGATTTTAAATACTAGTGTATTAAAGTGTTATTAATAGTGATGAATACAATAGTACATTAAAATATTACTAATAGTAATGAGTGCAATAACAAATAAATATACTTACGATATTTTTATAATTTAAAAAATTAGATTTTTAAGAATGATGATAGATATTTTAATTTTTAGTAACCCACTTTACCGTAATACTAATGTAATCACTAAATATAAATTAATATTATGATTTAAAGACACAAAACAAATATCCTAAATAATATAGAAAATAAATTAAAGCATCCATAATAATTAGAATCTTAGGAGACCAACACAACATATTTTACATGAAACTTATATTCCAATAGAATTCTAACTGATGCTTGTCATAAAAACTATATAAAGTGAAGAGGTAATGAATGGGGTGTGTAGAGAGAAAGTCATACGTTGTCACCCTCTAAATACTCCGACATATTGTATCGAACTGTCCCATCATTTCTGATCACGTGGAAAATGAAGTAGCAATACACTCAAAAAAGACACCCGATTTCAATCATCAAAACACGCGGCTCTTTGTTGACCGTGCTTTATTCGCCATTAATAACTAGCTGGCAGAAATACATTCCTATTTTAAACATACTGGAAAGTTAAAGCAGATAGCAACAAGTCCTTTGTATTTTAATATTTAATTTTATTGTTACTGAGTTTTATTAATATGAATGCCATTTATTAAAGTTTAAATTAGTTTTTTAAATGTCTTTAGGCTAGTTTAGATTTTTATATAATTTTAAGAGATTAAAATTGTATATATTGTAATTATTTATACAAAATATAAATGGTATTTATAAATTTGAAAAAAAAAGTTATGGAACATTTTGATAGATTCAATTCTTTTATTTATTTTTAGGTTAGTTTTAAATATTGTTTTTTTTAGAATTTATAAAAGATAGACAATTATAGATTATAAAATTTTACAAATTTATATTTAATAATTATATTTTTCATTTCTACAATTATGACTATTGAAATAAAATTTTGAAAAAAATTATGATTTTTTTATTAATTGAAAAATAAAATAAAATAAAATTCCTCTAGCAAGTATATAATAAAATTTTTAAAACTAAATGACATTAAAATGCTAATTTTATTATAAATTATTTAATATATTACATATTACACTTATTCATATTGTTATTATATAAATATAACTATTATAAAATCTTAATAATATTGTACATCATATATATTTCATTATTAACTATTCAACATATAAAAATAAATTATTATTTTATTTTATTTTCAATTTTTTTTTTAATGATAAATTATAATTATAATTAATTACAAAATTAAAGGCAAGTACTTGGCCACTACGTGGCACTTGTTTTTGTTTGTATTTAAAAGTAATAGATATTAAATTTGTAATTACACTCACCAAAAACAAGTCATGTTGTATTAAACAATATTTAAAATAAATAAAACAAATCACTTCACCTAATACAACAATAAAAAAGAAAAGAAAGAAGAGTAAAGTTTTTTTTTTAAAAAAATAAAAAATGAAAGTAAGTAGACTTCAATCTTTTTTAATGGTTCACATTGTATGATATAAAAGAAAGATGCTCGCAATTATGTAATCTAGTTGTTCAAAGTTAATAAAGTGAACATCTTACTACTCATATCTTAAAAAGCAAACATGATTCTTTTAGTAGATTTGTGACCATACAAAACAAATCACATCACATATTTAGACTCAAATTTTATTCCTTCCCTAAACAAATCAGATGATATCATATAAATATTCTCCCCATTTCCCAGAACAAATCAGATTATATCATATAATATAACAAAAGAAGTGCTCCTATCTTTGAATTTCAATTGTTTCCATTTTTAAAGAAACACATTAATCTTCTTTTCTAAAATCTTTTAAATGAAAGATAAATTTTATTTTTTATGAAAAAATAATTTTACTTTTATTATTTTGCATGCCCCCTCTCCCCCTCCTACCTTTTTATCTTTGTATCTTTTGCATCCTAGCATTCTTTCATCTGAAACGTTGAATGTGATCTGAAACATTGATGGTAAAAATATTTTGACACAATCATACCCGAATAAATCAATGCAATATTGTAAATACCTCTTTATATATAATTCAATAGTTTTCATCTTAAAAAATTACAAGAAACAAATTTTATTATAATGAAACATGAATTTTATTTTTTAAATCTATAAATATTCTCCTCAGAACAAATTATGTCACATAATATAACAAAAAATAGTTCTTAGTTATAAAATTCAATTATTGTCATCTTATAAAAAATCATCAATCTTTTCAATATATTGTAAATGCACAACAGTTCTGATTATAAAACTCAATTGTACAAAATGAAATTAAAAATTGTGGCTTCTCAATCAAACACCATATAGTAAAAATTGTAACTTATTTTTATGAATTTGTAAATACCTCTCGAGATTAATCAAATCTTATCACATAATATAATAAACAACAGCTCATATCTATCTATACAATTCAATAGCTTTCATCTTAAAAATTACAAAGAGCAAACATAAATTTAACTTTTATAATCTATATATTCTCCGCATATTCTCATTTATAAAATTCAATTATTACCATCTTATAAAAAAAAATCATCAATCTTTTCTGAAATCTCGAAAAAGCACAACAGTTCTGATTTATAAAATTCAATTGTTGCCATCTTATAAAAAAATTCATCAATCTTATCAATCTTTTTAAAAATCTTGTAAATGCACTTCCTAAAACAAATTTACAATCCATTAAAAAAATCCCACGACATATTGCACCAAACATATATTATATAGACGTCAGCGCACTTACCTAAAACACAATCGCATCGCACGACACAAAAGTTGAAGATGAGTAGATCTGAACTGAGCTTTGCAATTAAAAACAGAAAACAAAAAAATGTGCGCTAAAGCAACTGCAACTATTATCATTATTCCATTCACATCCATATCTACAGACAGAGGCAGATGTAAATTCTGTGAGCTTCTACATCGGAATACCAGTCAAATGGTTAAAAAAAAAAAAAGGCTGTAGAACACAATATACAGAAACCAGTGCAGCTACTGTTATTTTATATACCATAATGATTACAGGAAGATGATAGATGACTGCACATAACAAAATACATAAACTTATTATCATTACACACCGCCTTGCCTGGGCCTGGTTGGAAACTGAGAAAGTTAACCTAAATCTACTGAGGCCAGTCAAGAATTCTCTATAACAAAAATAAGGAAGAAATCTCTATAAGTAAAAAGAAGTAATCATTCAGATGATCAGGTAAGCCGAGAGCTTTGGATCCGTGTCTGTATTACATCACAGAACAGCTGCCTGTGTTTTCATCATTAAACGCATATGCCGCATTTTCTTCATTATACTGGTGGTTATAGGCCGCATTTTCATCATTGTATCTGTAGCCTGCATTTCCATCATTGTATGATCTGTAGGCCGCATTTCCATCATTGTATGATCTGTAGGCCGCATTTTCACCATTGTATCTGTAGGCCGCATTTTCATCATTGTATCTGTAGGCTGCATTTTGCACAGTTGTGGGGCTTTGCTGTGTGTAGAAGTGTGAATTGGGAGGCATATACTGTTGATACTGCAAGATAGGTATTGGCTGATTGCCCAATCCATGCGGGTGGCTCGTCCATTCCTCCACCCGGCCGTTCATGGGACCGTACCCTGCGCCGCTCATGGGAGCATAGCCTCCGCCGACGCCGCTCGCTACGGGAGTAAACCCTGGAGTTTCAGCAGCTTCAGAGCTCGGATCTGCCTTTTTGGCTTCGCCGCCGCCTCCCTTTCCGCCCTTTTTCTTCTTTCCTCCACCTGAGCTTGAGGTTTCAGCACCTTTGTTTCCTTCTGAGGGACTTTCTTCCGCATCTTCGCTTTTCTTGGCTCCTTCGCTGCTGCCTCCGCCATTTTTGCCGCCGCCTTTCTTCGCCCCTTCTTCGCCATCTTCTTCTTTTGCAGGTTTCTTCTCCTTCTCCTTGTCTTTCTTTCCCTTCTCCTTGTCTTTCTTTTCCTTTTCCTTTTCCTTTTCCTTCTCCTTCTCCTGCTTAGGGGGAGGCGGAGGGCTTTTATCCTTATCTTTGTCTTTCGGTTTGTCTTTCTGTGCATTATTTTGAGGCTGCGGCCATTCTTCGGCGTGCTTGCCTGATTTTATGAGCTTCTTCACTAAAATATCAACCGAGGCGACATTTCCGGTAACAGTCACTTTCTGCTCCGGAGCATCAATAGTAGTCGTTAACACGCCTGCAAGAAGCCGGCCGCCATTGTCAACACCGTTAGGGTTTTAAACATTAAATTTACAAACAATTCATCGGCTTTTAGCTCAATTATTTACTTTAAACGTCAAAAGGAAAGGAGTGCGAAAATCCGGTCGCTGTTAGGGTTTTAATCATTAAAATTACAAACAATTCATCGGCTTTAAGCTCAAATGTTTACTTAAGATCTCTAAAGGGAGAGGATTACGAGAATCCGTCCGTCATTTTCAGAATCGCTAGGGTTGTAACCGTTAAATTTACAAATAATTCATCAGCTTTTGCTCAAATATTTACTTTGAAACCTCGAAAGGGAAAGGAAACTAACTTTAATGAAAAACACCTACCTTCGATGCTCTGAAGGACTTTCTTAACCTTCTTCTTGCATCCTTCGCAGTGGATATACACCTTCAAAAAAAATGTCTACACATGAAAACAAACAAGACGTAAGCTCAATACTCCTTACAACTTGCAGTCGAGAAATTTACACAAATATTCACACATCAAAACAAACAAAACGTAAGCTTAACACTCCTCCAAACAAAATTCAGACATAAAATTTACAGATCCGGAAGAAGAAAACAGCCTTTTCTCCTCCTGTAACAAATTTTCGCACCTTTAACTGAATAACTAAAATAACAAGAAGCTGCGAAATCAAGAATTTGCGAAATCATGTAAACCTTGATAACTACTTCTCCGTTCTTGGTCATTCCTCTGGACTTTTCCTTCACAGATTCCAAAGAATCGGTCTTGCGAGGGAACAAAATCTCCCGCGCGCAGTCACGACAACAAGATAGTATCAACAAACTCCTTTTCAACACTGAATCGCCTGGAATGAGCCTGGGAGACTGAGTATCCTCCTGGAGAATCAAGAGGGGGAGAGGGGACTGATATCGCAGCGAAAAGGGTATTTAAAGAGGTTATTCGAGGGAGCGAAAGTGAGGTGTAAGTTCTTCGTTCATGGCGATTCCTGCTTTGTTCAAGTTGGCTTGAGTGGAAAGCAAAGAATGATTGACGGAAGGAAGAGGAGGGACCCAAAAGGAATATGAGGACGCAGTCATGGCTGTCAGGCAACACCGAGGCTGAATAATATCCACCTATCACCTTTTTCTTTCGCCTTCAATGCCACTGGTTTTGTCTCTTGTAAAAATGGCGGGGCAATATGATTATCGTGGGAGTCATCTCAGAGTGAAAATGATTGTGGGTGCTTGGTAGTAGTCATCTTACTGTACTTAGTGTTTATTGAACTTTTTGGGTCGGTAAAATAAGGGAATGTATTGGGCCACCTCTCTCATGCAGACTACTTTGATTGAACTTGTAGTTTTCAGCTTTATATCATGAGGCTTTTAATATATTAAAAGGATTTAGATTTAACTATTGCATGTAAGTTTGATAACTATTGAAAATTTTGGGACCAAATTTAGGAGAGGTTCAATTTAATAATGTTGTAAAAGATAAAATTAGCTTTAAATGGTAAGTAGCCTTTCTTTTTGGTATGGGTTTCAATTGTTTATTATGAATTTTTGTCTATTAAATTTTAGGTTTAGTATGTGGTTTTTATATTTCAATTTGATTATAAAATTACTATTGAAAGTTTTAGGATTCAATTTGAAAGAGACTCAATTTAATAATATCTAAAAAGATGAAATTAATTTTGAATGGTATATAGTCTTTTTCTTTTTAACTTTTTTTTTGGGTAAGAGTTTTAATTGTTTAGTATAAATTCTTGTCCACTAATCTTGGATTTTAGGACGTCGTTTTAATGTATCAACTTTTCTATCATGTGGTGCTTGATTATGAGATCATTATTGAAAAGTATGGGGTTAAATTTAAAAGACATTCGATTTAATATCTAAAAAGGTGAAATTAACTTTGAACATTAAGTATTCTTCTTCTTTCTTCCTTTTGGGTAAAGGTTTTAATTATTTATTATGATTTTTTGTCCACTAAATCTTAGGTTTTAGCATATAATTTTTATGTTTCAACTTTTCTTCTATGTTGTTTGATTGTGGAACCATTACTAAAAATTGTGGGACTAAATTGAGAAGAGATTTAATTTGATAGTATCAAAAAAAGGTAAAATTAACTTTGAAGAGTAACCAATCCATTTATTTTTTTTAGGGCAAGAAGGGTTTCAATTGCTAATTTTGAACTTTTGTCCACTAAATCTTTAGGTTTTAGCATGTTGTTTTTATGTTTCAGCTTTTCTCTCAAAGTGTGCTTGATTGAGAAGCCACAATTTTCTTTAATCTTTGTACTTACAATATGAGAAATAGTTAAAATCTCATTGGGAAAAAAAATTCTTGCTCTCATCTTAGCCACATCCTTACCCTCTTCAATGTTATTTCTTACAAAAAAACTTAATGATAACTATACGTTGTTTTCAAAGGTTACGCCAAGTTCCCACATCCAAAATCTTTCCCTCTTCAACATCATCCTCTTGCAACAAATTTTAACAACCAATAAAGGTTATGTTAAGGTTATTTTGAAATATTATGTCAAATTAAATTTAAACAATTAGTCATTTTTTTTTTCTTTTGGGTAAAGGTTTTAATTGGGTTTTATATTAAAAATAGCATAATCAAGGTGTTGACCCTAGAACAATAGTCTAGAGGCAACTTAACTAGACCAACATGTCACTAACAACACATTAACAAGGCATGAAAATTATTAATAATAGTCTTAATATCAAAAAATAGCATTACAAGAATATAATCATCATCATATCAGGGACCTTGAACAAAAAAGATAAATAAGAACCAAAAAAATAGATAGCAAGGGGGATAGTGAAAGAGCTAGTCTCAATCGTCAATAAGGAAATTGAATGATTCCTTATGCTTCCTTCATTGTCACCATATTTTCTGAAATCCTTATCCTACGAAAAAAAATAGTTTTGGCCAATCTATGCATGACTTTTGAGCTAAATTTGGAAATTTTCCCCAACTTCTTTTCTAGGTCTAACACCTTAACCTTGAGTGTCAAGATTTATATAGAAATATTATTACAAATTTGATAGAGGTGTGGGAACCTCAAGGCATATCCATTAGGGAATTCTTAGTATTGTCAAAGTCTTATAAGTTGGTGTTCATAGACTAGTTGCTTATATTATTTTCTGAGCTTTTCATATCATCTAGAGTTTCTTCATACTCATCATTGGTATTTGAACTCCCATCATTACCAATATCAACATTAATTATCACCATAACTTCAGTCTTGGGAGAACCCAAAAGTTTATTGGACCATTTAGGGTTAGTAGTCCCAACATCCTCAACCCCATCCTCTCTATTACCCTAAATCATCTCCTCATCAATATTAATTTTCTCAATCTATAGTTGGTTCAATGTTTTCAATATTTTCTTGGTAGGAGGAAATTTGTGTGTCCCAAACTTGCCCCTTTTATCCAAATTCTAAGAAGGGTTGTGCTTGAGGTCACAAAGACCTTGAGCTACCAAGTTGTGCCTAGTGTGGGGAGTTTTGGGAGTGGATTTTTTGCCATGATAAGTAGGAAGACTAGAGGTAGTAGGAGTGATAATATAGGAAAGATCTATATACTAACACAATATCTAGAAAATAGGGAGGCTTGGTTAGAGCTCAAATATTGAATATGTCATTCCCCACTAGAGAACCCTTTGAGGGGAAAAGTACATTATGACCACAACAAGTTTTTTTCATTGAGAATGCACTTTTAACTATCTTGATTACATGAATGCACTAACAATACACACATAATACAAATATTAAGCCTTAACATACACTAACATCATATGCATAGCAAACATGAACATCACTAAATCAACAGGGTCGATATTTTAGTGTTCCCAACGGTCCTGTGGCCACCATAGTATGACTACATTACAAGACATCAAAAAATGGCTTATTTACATCCCTCCAAAAGTATCTTAACATGTCTCTCATTCCAAAAAACCCCATTTTCCACTTGAGTAGATAAGACCTCTAGAAGGTGCATCTAGGCAAGGTTTAATTCTGAGAGAATATGATCAACAAACTCAAAAGATAGGGGTGTTAACCCAATCATAATCATACCAAAGAGATCACAAGGATAATGGGTATCTAAAACACCAACCCATTTTTGGATAACCTCAATAGTCCACTCTTAGTCATGGATGCACAACTCTGTATAAATCAAATGATTATAGAAACATGTCATAAATGCACAAGAGCAAGAATCTTAGTGTGAAGAAATATTTTTCACATTTGCACAATATGTAGGGAATATATGCACAAATCTAGAATGCATGCATCGAATAAACATATGTATGCATGGGAGAACCAAATGCCTACAAAGAAATAGTAAAAACTAGGTTTTAAACTGTCTAACTCCTTCGTTTGGTCATATAGAGGCTATTCCTCATCCCAAAAGTGTAGGGATCATACAAGGAGATCACAAGGATTAGTTTTTGGAATGAAACATCACTATAACATCATTAAATACCCTAGATTCATGTTATGTAAAAATATTCATAATAAGGTGTAAGAGATGCATTGAGTAACCAATGAATAACATCATAACTAGAATATAAGCATGTACATCCAAGATTAACATGATGAGTAAAGTACATCTTCCCATGAGGATAAATCTATTCTACCCAACTATACATTACAATCCAATGTACAATGACAATGTGCATTACAAAACATTGTGAAATGTAAGATAAGCATAATATCATAAATAGAGTATATCAAGCCCAAGTACTAAGTATGTACAAATTAGAATACCACGATGAGAAAAGGGCATCATCTTCATGAGAATGCTACCCTATCCAATTCACATGTCATATACCAATGTACGAGTGTATTATACATATCCTTTTTAATTGAAACATTGCGATGCAATGCTAGAAATCAAAGCAAGGGTACCAAATCATCAATCACAAGTTTAAGGGGTTTCAAGTGCAATCTAGGACTACTCAATATCTATGCACTAGTCCCCAATAATGGTTGGTCACACCACTTGAATGTGAGGAATCCTTAGACCCTCTCCCACTGTCCTCATTTGGTAACCATGTGGCACATACCAATTACAAGTGAGGTACACACTTAGTGTAAACACATGCACAAGCACTAAAACATCACACTAATCATAGGAGTCATGCTCACACTATATACATGGAATCCCATACACATATACTTGGTATACCACAAGTAATAACATGGCATATACACTATGAAAGTATCAAGATCCACCACAAGTAACCATAGTCTCACTAAAGTAGAGAGTAGGAGCATAGTCCAAACATGGGAGTGTCATCGCATGACCATATAGCCTGTGTGGTGCCAAGAAATTCATCTCATGGTGAAGAGGTAGCTTGATGTGTCAGTATACCCTAGTACTTCTCCACTATTTCCTACGGTAATGGGATCCCCTGAGGTACACGGGAGGAATCTCAGTGGTTGGTACACCTAGGCCACTATGGTCAATACACCTAGGCATAAAAATCCATACTTATCTTGGTTAAGTGTTTTACCCCATTATTTTTATTAGTTTTATCACTTGTTTAAGTACCCAAAATAAGCTACCCTAGTGGCCCTTTTGTGCCTTAGTCCTCCCATTGGGAGCCACTCCCACAATTTTCTATACACCTTCTCACACATACACATATAAGGAAATTTGATAAGGTCACTTGCGTCTGCATACACAAGGTGGGATCTCACCATGTTCAAGAATCATCACTAATATCTCTTTCCCAACCATCTAGGGTGATTCTAGTGGTTTTCTCATGCACTAATAGGTATTGATTCACACTTTCAAGCATTCACATGCACCAATAGGACCTCATCAAGTGTATGGATGCATATGGTAAATATTTGAATGGACTTGACCTTGTTCTCATAACATAATTTTCACATGAAACCCCAATGTAAACATCACATGATTACACAATAAAGCACATACCTTGAATTTGGGCTTGACGGGCCAAAATTCACCAAAATTTGAACTACCAAATATCAAGAATGTAAGAAACCTCATTTGAGCTTACATCAAGCACATGCAAAAAAATATTTACATCATCCAAAAATACAAAAAAAAATGTAGGATCTAACCCTAAAAGCATACACCAAAACCCCCATCCATCAAAATGCATACAAACAAGCATACTATTCTAATGTTCTTCCACACAACTCACATATGCATGTATAGAAATCATATTTCAACCTCTAAGATCATGTGCAAGAAAAAAAAAATGAATTCAAACCAAGAATTGAAGAGAATAAGAAAACATACCTTTCAAAGAGCTAAGAAAAGCCTTCAAATGCTTAGAGAAGGTTGCACACTCGACAAAACAAGATAAAATTTGAACGCCAAGTAGAATTCGACCCAAGGAATCAAATGGAAGAATGCCCACAAAAATCTATTCTCTAAAATTTTCCCCCAAGGTCAAATTTGAATTTCATATGTATTTTTGAAGAGAAATCCCCAAATTGCTTTTAAAATCAAGTTGTAAAAATGAAATAAAAATTAATTTTCTATCCCATGCCCAACATGACTTAAAAATTTTATAAAAAAATATATGACCTCCATCATAATAATATTTCATCAATAAGAAAATAAATATAAAAATCCTCAAATTAAAATATTAAAGCCACCATAAAATGAGTTCCTCTTAAAAACTAGTCGGCAACATCAATTACGCCCAACTCAGAAACTAATTATGCTAAACAACATGGGTGTACAACAAGGGAATATAGTCAGACACACCAACACGTGCATCAAACTCAATCATTCCCAACATAGTCAAGCATTGCCTCAACACAACTGACTGGTGTATAAGCATATCAAGGAAAATTGTCATCCAAAATCTAGAGTAACAACTTTGGCTAAACACATATTGGGCACATGACTACCTCCTTATTTAACCACCATTGGAGTATGTATATAGTTTTGGGCATGCTTAGACCTACCAATTTAGATGAAGTTGATGCCTGGAACCTGTCCACATTAGTATAATAGTTGAAGAATATATCACTACTACATTTGGGGCCAAATTTTGACTGAAACTTCCGACTGGTAATTTTTTTTAATGAATTTGTTATTTTTTTTTAAATAGGCCCCGATGGTGTCAGTATTCCGATGGGTTTTAAATTGACCATCGTAATTCTGACAGTTTCGGGGTATAGATAAAAAAAAAAAAGTGAAGCGCCAAATCAATTTTATTTCGATTGCCATAGAAAAGGAGTGGGAGAAAATGAGTGAAAGCTAAGCATGAGAGAAGGTATGTGATTTCTTCATCTTTCAAGCCTCTAGCATCATATTTGACCACAAATTTCAAATGCATTATATTTTAATTGATCATGAGTGCTCTCTGAAATGACCGCATTCTATTGGTCTCGTGCCCTAGCCAGTGCTTTATCTCTATTATTTGATGTTATTGGTGCTTGTACTACTCAAGGATATCGATTCATTGTTTTGAAATGTTTGGATTCACGTTTGTTGATATTACTGGCACGTTTAATGACGCCATTGTATATTGTTGAGATTATCACTGAAATGACCGCATTGTACTGGTGGCATGCCCTAACCTGTGCTTTAACTGATCCATTATTTGATGTTATTGGTGCTTGTGCTCAAGGATATCCATTTTTTTGAAATGTTGGTTGTGGTTATCAAATGGATAGCCCGTGAGCTTCTAGCTAGGTGCCATTTGTATTGATATCTTAGGGCATCAAATGTATTGTATCATTGATAGTTGAGACTTTGTTAAAAGGAAATAGGACAGAGAATGATTTTGATTTATTTTCTCTATTTTGATCCCTAAGTGGCTTACAACCCTAGAGAAGTATATGCAGATTTACAGATGCAGTTGTAGGATACATAGCAACTGATAATTCACAAGAAATCCATGCATCCAATTTGAATAGAAATTAATACAAAGAAATAGGGTCCTCGAATGGCCCAGTCATCCGAACCTTGACTGTCCCCTCAACCAGTGACCCTTCAAAACTGAGTTATCATGCAATCAGTGAGTGATCCTTCATTCTCCTAGTCTGCCCTGCATCCAAACATATTGGAAATACATAGTACAATGATAACATGTCTTTCACAATCTCCCTTCCCTCAAGGAACACTATCAACATCCAGACCTTGATTGTGCCCTCAACTAGTGACCCTTCAAAACTGGGTTATCATGCAATCAGTGATTGATCCTTCATTCTCCTGGTCTGCCCTGCATCCAAACATATTGGAAATACACAATACAATGATAACAAGTCTTTCACAATCTCCCTTCCCTCAAGGAACACTATCAACCATCCCTATATAGCTCTCTACTATATTTCACTCCATCCTATGATGACCATAGTGATGAGTAAAAGTCTACCACTTCCTTGTTGATTGCATCTGATTCCACAACTTGCTGACCAACTTCATTATTTATTGAAGCTATTCTATTAATTAATGGTCTTACCTTGACCAAACTATGGAAAAACATTGTATTGCAGTCCTCATCTTTCAACCAATTCTCTCTAGATTTTTGGCATCAATATATTTCTTCTCTGGCTAGAATTTCCACATATTGTTGTTACAAGTCTTTTTCAGTTAAGAAATCAATTTTAATGAATCTCAGTCACTGGTAATGCATGGACAGTCAAACCAATAGTCTCCAAAGCATTCAATAAGTGAATATGAATGTTTGAAAACTTTCCTCTCAACTTCCCCAACCACTCCTATGCTCCTTATTTAATGTTAATTGTTCCTGCACAATCCACTCATACAATAGTGAAATGCTATGTGATTAACAATTTCATAGAGCTGGTCCTTTGGCATATATTAAACAGAATAGAATTTTTAGCATATTATTATCATTCTATTCCTTTGTTGTAAACATGCCATTGGTTCAGTTTTGTAAAAAAAAATCGTGTTAAAGTTTTTTTCTATTTTTTCCATTTGATAACCACAGTCAACATTTCAAAATAGTGAATAACATTAAATAATGGAGATAAAGCATGGGCTAGGGAACAACACCACTAGATTAAAATTGAAACAATGGCATGTTTACAACAAAGAAATAGAACGATAATAATATGCTGAAAATTCTATTTTGTTTAATACATGCCAAAGGACCAGTCCCAACAATTCTTAAACATACTTTATTTTGTTTAAGAATTGTTGGGAGTAGTTTTCAAACATTCATATTCACTTATTGAATTCTTTGGAGACTAGTGGTTTGATTGTCCATGTGTTACCAGTGACTGAGATTCATTAAGAAGCATCTCTTTTTTATATACCCTCTCAAGTAAGAAATTAAATTTATTGTTGAAATCAAATGTGTCTCTCCCTTCTTCTCAAGAAATATGTTTAAAAGACTAAATTTCATAGGGAAAAATCAATGTGTCCGTAAGGAGAATGTGCCTAGCTAGAGGGAACCCTTGGGTAAAGGACCTATGTCCCCAAGGTTTTATAATAAATAGGATTATAGTACACAATTGTTGAAAGGATAAATGTTTGATTATATGGTAGGAATTCTGAATTATATATGATCGTCGTAAATAGTATGAATTGATCCAGTGAAAACCATCAACTATAAGGAAAGAATGTGATATTAAACAAAATTGTGTAGTAATTATTTACTTTGTTGGCATTTTGTGTGTGAAATGGAAGTTGAAGCTAACAACATTGCTATTATATAGGAGCAATGAGTTATTATGAAAGGAATAATGATATGTCTATTAGAATAAGATTTAAGTCAAACTTTCTAACTGTCCTAAAATTGAAATATTAGAAGAATGTGAATTTGTAGGAAATGGTATAGATGTCATATTGAAGATGCGTATAAGGATAACAATACTTGTAGTTACTCCTCAAATGTTCTTTTATTGAAATGTGTGTACAAAATGTTAGTGGGTTGAACATATTAATTTGATTGAATAAGAGGGTAGCCATATGACTCGTGTATTTCTCTCCCTCTATTAAAGAATCTATGACTTTTATTTTGGAAAATGGTAATATTCAAACATAAGCCCTAATGTTTTCATCTTCTTTCACTTGTAAATTTTTCATCCTTGTTTTCCAACTATGTAATTTTTCTTGCTTAGTAAACTTATCTCCTTCATATAATACTTCCAATCTTACCCAAATTTTGTGTGCTTAATCCAAATCTTTCACCTCAGTAAATTCTCCCTCAAAGAGTGCATTGATTAGTGCTTCCCTTGTGACCATTTTATAATAAAATGTCTTCTTTTCATCATCGATATCTTTGTCTAATTGATTCTCAGTCTTCATGGTTACCTCATTCTTTGTAATCATCCAGCAGTCAATGCCCAAACATAGCAAATGAGTTCGTATCTTGTTCTTCCAACTGTCAAAGTTTTCAAGATCAAATTTTGGACTATCCATCCTATAGAATGCCATCTCCAAGATCACCTCAAGTTGTTAATCTTTCTCTCTAAGGACCAGTAGCTCTGATACCAATTGTTAGGAATAACATTCCATTAATACAACTGAGGGGGGGGGCGGTGAATTAGTTGTATGACAAATTATTAAACTTTAAACTTTGAATAGAAGCAACATCAAATCAAATGAACACAATGAATGCCAACACAATAACACAATATTTTTTTGTCAAGGAAACCATGTTAAAGGTAAAACTCGTGGGAATTAACACCCAATAATGATGTACTGAGAGTATAGTATCCTTGTTAGAAGATATAGCCTTGTTAGGAGCTGATTAAAATATTACAGTGCATAGTCCTTGTTAGAGGATAGACCCTATTAGGATTCAAGAAAAGAAGTAGGCTCACTACCTAGGCTCACTTCCCAAAGAAGGTTATGTCCACCTTCAGAACCCATTGTTCGCAACACAAGTGTATGTAAAGAAATAAACAATCCTTGAATTGTCTGATAGAAACTGTCTTTTCTTGATCAATTCCAATGAAGTATATAGGATATTTTATGTTCTACATCCAGTAGACACAAGCTTGCAGCTTCCACAATTATCTTTTACATCACATACATTCTTCCATATCTTTTCAAAAGAAAAGATCTTACATATATATCTTATTACAGAATAAATGATTAGGTCGGCCAATTAGGCTTTCCTAATATAAAAATAATTACACGTCCCCTTGCTAAGATACACACAGTATCTAAAACAAGTATACAATAATTATAATTTAATAATTAAGGACCGACATCCGTAATCCATGCTTGCCATCCATGATACACGCGCTACAACTCTAAATTTGGCTTCCAAATATGTCTTTTCTAGAACACATGCCATGACTGACATCATCCTTCTTTGTGTACCTTTCTAAGATCAGCAAACATTCTTCAGTACACTATTTTTCATCCCTTAAGCTCACATACACTAAATCCTCATTGCATGTAAGATATACCCAAAACTCAGAGACTTACTCTGTCAACTTCCACTGTCACAGTCCAGTAATCAGTCTTCACTAAATCTTTTGTAACTCATCCAATATGTAATATTACATCATGTGATCTTAGATATAAGATCATAACACTGTCTTGTACACACAACTGTGTTCACATGATGTGAATCATTTGTACGGTCTCTATACATTGTAATAACCAACCTGTTCTCTTCATAGAAACATATGTTGACATCAGTGACAAAACAAAAATGACAACAGCAGTAATTCCAACAACACTCAACGTAGTGATTAAACATATTAAATGAATCAAAAATATCCCCAATGCATTAGCAATATCCAACACACAATCCCTCCTATTAACCCAACAAGAACACATTATAAAGGTAGGGTAGCATAATGTGTTTGCATGTGCTCCCAGGAAAAACATCTGGAATCAAGGGTTGGATCCTAGAATATCCTCTATAAACAAGAAATCCATGTAGACACTAGCAATACATTGTAATAAACCATTGACCCACTAATCAGAATCCACAATATCTTGTATACATCCTCGAGAGTCACTGTAATCTCCTTGATTGGCATATGAAAAGTATTGTGCTCGGAGTGACACCTCTTATTAAGAGAAATTAAAATTCCCATGTTCTCCCCAATGTCAGGCAACTCAAATAATCTAAGGAACCTAAACTACCTAATAATACTCATGTCATCAGTCGATGGAAGATGTATCATCTACATCATCTACAGATAATGGCCACGGAAGGTAACCACACTGAACTTCACCTGCAAGGGGAAATCAATAGAAAAACATTAGTATTAGAGCATCAAAACATTATCAGACTACCAAAATACAAGTACACATCACGTACAACTCAAGTACAACCTCAGTCATCAAATAGAAAAAGCAAAACACTCAACAAATCAAGATGCACAAATAAATTTATTAGATATGATTAAATATAGTAAATTGTATCTAGTTCCAAAATGACATATGATCCATAAAATGATATACAACCCTTCATATAGGGCTATACGAGCTTTAAATAGGATATGATCCAAAAATTAAAGGGATATGACCACAAGGGTTTCCCTCGTACGACTACAAATCAGACAACATACGAGCTTCTAGATCAGATATGAGCCTAAACTGGATGGCATACAAGTTGATAAATTTTCTAAAAACATGGTATGACTCACGACCATATACCATACGAACCAAGATTTTCTATACGATGAAATGCTAAAAATGGCTAAAAAGCATAAAAAAAATAATCAAAATTGGAAAACAAAAGGTCGATTGCAATCACTTACTAGTGGCAGATAGTGTGTTGGCATACAGTGGTGGAAAAATCACTCGAATTGATACTTCTTGGTTGGAATTGGCATTGTGCTCACAAAACTCTCAAATTTACTACAAGTGGAAAGTCAAAATGGATAGTAAAAAAGTAAATTTTGACCTATTTATACCTTTTGGGTAATTAGGTCAACCTTTTGACCTCAAAATTAATCAGTTCAAATCATATAATGACAACACATCATAATGAACTTTGGGATTGGAATCAAAATCAGGAGGTCAACTCAATTTAGTCAACCTAGTCAAACTATGAGTCAACCTTAGTCAAACCTGGGTCAAAAAGGGTCAAATGAGGTCAATTAGGGCACATGAACATATCAATAACTAAAAGAATCAAATTGGAATCATTTTTATCAAGTCAACATCAATCAAATTCAAGTCAATCAAGGTCAAACTTGGTCAAAATTAAGTCAAATATTGGCAAGACTTGGTCAAAACATGTTCAAATTAACACAAAATTGATTCATATCAATTTCCCATCAATCAAAATATGTTTTTCATCATCCTAATCAATTGAAATCGGTGTTTTATTAGTATTTCATTTCAATCTCTCTCCCGAGGGGGCATAATCACATTAAATTTCATCAATCAAATTAGAGAATCTTTTCAAATCAGTTAATTAAGTGAATTTATCAATCAAATCAGGTTGTCAAATCAAGTTTCATATCAAATCAAACAAAGTCTTATAACCAAGGGAATCAACTTCATTAGACATCATATCAATTTGATGGTCTTGGATCAATCAACTTATCAATCTCAGAACGAGTAATTTCATCAAATCTCATATCAAATTACTTGATCTTATCTAAATCAGTGTTTCAAAAAATCAAACAAAACCACATCACTAGGGGCATATCAATTTCACTGCACCACATCAAATTGATAGTGTCTTCATTGGATAATTGACTTCATAAAGATCCATCTCAACTTAATTATCTCAATCAAACTTTTGATGGTAATCAGTTTCATTGCATCACATCAAACTGGTTATTTGTATTTATCGGCCTCAAGGCTTTCTAAATCTCTCTAACAGTGATCAATTTCATCACTTCACATCAAATTGGTTATTTGTTAGTATCAGTCTCATCGTTATTAGACAAGTGATCAATTTCATCACTTTACATCAAATTGTTTATCTTGGTCTCAAATTTGTCATCGGACATCGAATCAAGTTCTCAGATCCAATCAGGTTGTGATTCATATCAAATTGTTCACTTGATTAGAATCAGATCATCAAACATTGGACATTATTTGAATCAACATATTGATCACACATTGATTTAAAGAGGGAAAAATGTAATCACCTAAAAATGGGCTACTATTATCAAAAGAGCCTAAATCAATAAAATTCGGTCAATTTTTCCCTAAACTCGAATCAAGACATCAAGTCAATTCAATCATCTAATTGTGCTAGTGAATTTCATCAATTTACTTGCATAATTAATCCTAAATGAATAAATCATAATCAAGCTTCAAAGGTTATTAATCAAGATCAATTAATTAATTAATACTCAACCTAATTAATTAAATCAAAGTCTAAAATTTCATCGCTAGAGTTATTAATTAAAAGTCCAAATTGCACACTCACCTCACAAAAGGAAAAATGACTTAAATCCTTCCAATGAAGCTTGATCACATGGATCACTTGGAGAATCAATCTCAATCGTCCCTCAAGGATGCATCTCAACCATTCAAATCCAATTCAATCCTATAAAACTAAGCTCAATCAAAGCATTAGGCATCTAGATTAATTTTCATAGAAACTCTATCAATTTACTTTGTCACTTACATGGCTAATTGTTGAATTCATTTATAGCTTTATCTGATCTGATTTATGAAAACCAGATTACAATACTTGGTGTGATACCTGCAATATTGTAGAATTCAACATGAAAATTGAGAACAAGAAGATTGCAAACCAAAATCTGATCCATTCTATTCGAATATTTGAGTTTATACAAGTCTGATGGATCCCAAGGGTCATCCAAATCTCTTGGAAATGAAATGAAGAGCCATCATTATAATATTTATTACAAATAAACTACTCAAACTATCAAAAATTATCAAAAAACTATATATAAAAATTAGGTCCACTTGGAGAAGGCATAACTTTCTAGTCCTCGCTCTGAATTGCAAACTGTTTGATGCATTTGATATGTTACTACTTCCATGCATCATCCGAGCCCAGAAATGCACCGAAGACCCTAAAAAATGCAATTTACTAAAACATAGTAAAATTTCAAAAAATAGATTTCAGTTTTTTTCCAAATTTAATCCTGAGCATTCATCCCCCCTTGAGAGGCAATGGGCCCCATTGAACTAATCTGTTGCAACAGATGAGGAAATTGTTCTTCAATTTGTTCCTTAGTAAACCACTTGCCTTGATGAGAATGCTAGCCAACTCGAACCACCCGATACAGAGGAATGTTCTGATTTCTCAAAGTCTTTAAAATGACTTCAGTAACATGGTCACATTGGACTGGAACAGTAGTAGATGGATTTAACTCTGCAACTTGAATGTGTTTAGTAGCTTGGGAAATATTCATTAAAGGAGAAAAATAGGGTCTCAACAATTCTACATTTAAAACTGGATGCAGTCCCAAAAATGATGGCAAATTAAGTTCAAAAGCATTCTCACCAACTTGTTTCACAATAGTATATGGACCATAATGAAGAGGACGAAGCTTCCTATTTGGTCCGTGCAGGCGCTCTTTCTGAAGATGTAACCATACCTTGTCACCAATCTGAAACTTATGAGGAGTTCTATGTTTATCATGCCTTTCCTTATACTTTTGATTACTTTGCTCCAAGATCTCATGAACTTGTTTTTGGAGGTGTCTAATGTTATCAATGAATTTTTTTGCTTTATCTACCTCCTTTTCACCATTCAATGGACTATTAGATTGTAGAGATGGTATTGCTACATCCATAGGTGCCAATGGTTGGTACCCAAGAGAAACCTCAAATGGACTGTGCCCTATAGTACTATGGAGTGCACGGTTGTAGCTGTGTTGCACATAGGGTAAGCTTTCATCCCATGTGAGAGGATGTTTGGAATGATACATCCGTAAAATATGAATAATCATTTGATTCACCACTTCTGGCTGCCCATCTGTTTGGGGATGAAATGTTGTGGACTTTGTCAACTTGGTGTCCATTTTAGCCCATAGTGCAAACCAAAATTTGTTGATGAACCTGCTATCCCTATCAGAAATAATGGTTTTTGGCAAACCAAAATGAACCCAAACATGTTCAAAAAATAGCTTGGCAATATCTTCTTCAGAAATCATCTTTTTACATGCCACCATGATAGCCATTTTAGAAAACCTATCTACCACAACATATACACAATCATGCCCTTGCCTAGTAGTTGGAAGTCCAGACATAAAATCCATTGAAATAGACTGCCATGGCTTATTAGGAATAGGTAATGGTAAGTATAGACCCAACTTACGGTTTGTTGGCTTTGAAATTGCACAAGCTACACAAGCTTGTATATGTGAAATGATATCCTGCTTCATTTTTGCCCAATAGAAATACTTTTGAAGGATAGTAGTAGTCTTACCAATACCAAAATGTCCTGCAACACGACTGTAATGAGCTTCCCATATCATTTTCTTTCGTTCCTCGGTGGGTACACATATGTGACCATTATGGCAAAGCAACCCATCCTGCAAGTGAAAATCAGGGATAGACTTTCCTTCTACCAAATTACCATAGATGTTAGCAAAATCAGGGTCAGTACCATATAGTTGTTCCCAAGTTGATGATTGATGACCACATGAATCCAACACTATTGTCAAACCTGCAATTGGAGGCCTACTCAAACAATCTGTGCCACCTTATTATTGCTTCCTTTTTTATGACGAATGTTGAGGTGAAATTTTTGTAGATAGGCTGACCACCGTTGATGTCTATCATTTTGTAGCTTCCCTTGTGTTTGCAAGAATTGAAGTGGTTTATGGTCTTTATGTATAATAGTTTCCTTTCCCAGTATATAGTGTTTCCATTGTTTGCAGGCCTAAATAATGGCATACAACTCCTTATCATAGGTGGGATACCTACGTACTATATCAGAAAAATTTTCACTGTGATAGGCAACAAGATGCCCATGTTGTGTGAGTACCACACCAAGAGCATAATCAGATGCATTTGTTTCTATCTCAAATGCTTGGTGTAGATCTGGAAGGACCAATACTGGTGTTGAACATAGTCTTTTCTTTAACTCCTCAAATGCTTGTTGCTTTGCCTTTGTCCACTAAAATTTTTCTTGTGCTCCACCCCTTAGTGATTGATTAAGAGGCCATGATATGTGTGAGAAACCAAACACAAATTTGTGATAGAAGTTGGCTAAGTCCAAGAAGCTACGAAGCTCTGTGAAATTTTTAGGGGATGGCCAATCTCAAATTATTTGAATCTTTGTTGGATCAACATGAACACCCTCAGTATCAATGATATACCCTAAGTATTCAATACTCTGCATACCAAAAGAACACTTCTTAATGTTGGCATAAAGTCTGTGTTTTTGCAGAGTTGAAAGAACTTGTTCAACATGCTGCAAATGCTCAAACCAAGTTTTGCTAAAGATGAGTATGTCATCCAAATAAACCATGATGAAAGAATCAATGAATGGTCTAAGCACATCATTCATCAATCTCATAAATGTGGTTGGGGCATTTGTTAGGCCAAAAGGCATGACCAACCATTCAAACAAACCTTCCTTAGATTTAAATGCAGTCTTCCACACATCTACTGGATCAATTGGTACTTGGTGGTATCCAGACTTCAAGTCAATTTTTGTAAAGAAATTAGCCCCCCTAAGTTGGTCCAACAAATCATCAATTCGAGGGATTGGATATCTATTTTTAAGCTCTATAATCAATACAAAGCCTTCATGTCCCATCTTTCTTTTTAGCAAGGACAATTGGACTTCCACAAGGTGAAGCACTTGGATGAATGTGTCCTTTCTGAATCAACTCTTGAATTTGTCTCTTAATCTCATCATTTTCCAAAACTGACCTCCTATATATTGGCTCA
Source organism: Chamaecyparis obtusa (assembly GCA_027943335.1). Lineage (NCBI taxonomy): Eukaryota > Viridiplantae > Streptophyta > Pinopsida > Cupressales > Cupressaceae > Chamaecyparis > Chamaecyparis obtusa. Next base: position 168,975 of record BSBK01005377.1, read on the forward strand.
TGTGGTAGCGGTGTGCCTGGGATTAAATCAATAGAGTGCTTGACTTGACAATGTGTTGGTACTCCCACTGGTGGTTTAAACACACTATGATATTCTTTCAAAATTTTATCCATCTGATTTTGTTGATTCTCTGTTACCTTAGCATATGTATTAAGAACAACTGACTTTGTTTGTTCAGGGTGAATCATGAGTAGAACAAAAGCTCCAGTTTGAGTAATCAAGAGTTTACATTGTTTAGCACTAATTAAAGAAGCAATTTGTGTTGGACATACCTCTGGTATTCGATACCTCTTCCCACCAAGCTTGATTGTAACACTACGTGGCTTGGACTCATACACCCCATGCCTCTGATACATGTATGGCTGCCCCAGCAAGACATCGCATACATCCAATGGTGCTACATCACATATCACTTCATCCTTGAAAGGCTTGATTGAATATGGAAAACAACACTGTTGATTTATTTGAATATCTTGTCCCTCATTTACCCATCCCATAGAGTATGGTTGTGGGTGTCTTGTCACTTTCAGATTTAATCTTTTGACTGCCTCCCTAGAGATCAAATTCTTTTGACTCCCACTATCAACAATAAAATGCAGAGGCTTTCCATCAACCCACATCTGTGAATGAAAAATTCTCTCTTCATCTTCACGGGGCAATACTTTAGCAGTTCCAACTACGACATATGGGTTTGCTTCTATGATGGAATCATCCTCCTCTTTCTCAGAATTATTTACTAGTGACGATTCAGGTTCAGCTTCATCTCCTCGTATTTCAGTCATCAAATTTTTAATACTTCGACAATCCTTTGTGTTATGGGTTGGGGACTTATGCATCTCACACCACATGCCTGTGTCTATTTGTGTCTTTTTAGTAGACCACCATGTGTTCTTGGATGAATTTGAATGAGGTTCCTTGTTCACCTATTTTCCTACAAATTTATTGCCACCTTCAACCCTTGGCTTGTTGTTTGCAAAGTAGTCCCTCTTCTCTTTCTACTTGAATTTATCTTCAATTTTTGTAGCATATTTATAGGTAATTTCCAATGTCTCAATATTCAAAAATTCCATCTCTGTTTGAATATACCTGTGAAGTCCACTCTGATATTTCAAAATTTGATGCTTCTTTGAATCATCAATACCGAGTTTTGTTGAAAGTGAATGGAATGTATTGGTGTAATCTTGCACAAACTGATCCCTCTTTTGTTGAAGAATTTGCCACTCTATCTATGTTTGTTCATATACATCCTCCGAAAGGTAAGCTTCTTTTATGTATTCCACAAATTCTCCCCATGTGGGCTTCTTATCAAGAGAAATTTCAAAACCATCTTCAACAAATGATTCTCATTCTTTATTTGTGACTTTGGTTTCCCATGCTAATTTCAAATGGGTTTCAGCTTTGAGGAGAGAAAATGTTATCTTTTCTGCATCTGAGAAATTATTTACAGAAAAGTATCTATCCAACTTTGATAACCAGTTATCAACAGCTTTAGAATCGACCTTTCCTTCAAAATTTGGGATGTCGAAATTGACCTGCACTTTAAAAGGGGTATTTCCATGAAATGATGTTTCTGATTCAGAGGGTTTTTTATTCTGTAGGAGGCGTGAAAATTGACTCATCATCTCCTCTCGTTGCTTATTTAAAGATTCCTCAACCAACTTCTTAACATCATCGTCTGACATCTTCGATCGTGTGCGTCTCAAAGGTGGGTATTTTGACAAATCTTGTGTATCCAATCCTAATCTTTGGTAGGAAGACCTTGTGTAAATTGGCATAAAGGAGCATTCCCGCTCTGATACCATTGATCTGATTTATGAAAACCAGATTACAATACCTGGTGTGATACCTACAGTATTGTAGAATTCAACACGAAAATTAAGAACAACAAGATTGCAAACCAAAAACTAATCCATTCTATTTGAATATTTGAGTTTATACAAGTCTGATGGATCCCAAGGGTCATCCAAATCCCTTGGAAATGAAATGAAGAGCCATCATAATATTTATTACAAATAAACTATTCAAACTATCAAAAAAAACTATATATAAAAATTAGGTCCACTTGGAGAAGGCATAACTTTCTAGTCATAATTGCTTCCGTGCATCATCCAAGCCTAGAAATGCACCGAAGACCCTCAAAAATGCAGTTTACTAAAACATAGTAAAATTTGAAAAATTAGATTTCAGTTTTTTCCCAAATTTAATCCTGAGCATTATCATTCAATTTAGATCATCTTAGAACATCAATTCATTTTACATTCAATCATGTAGATTATTGTTCTAGCTTAATTTGATCAATTAGGAGTTATTTTTCTCATCTAGATCATCAAGAGCACCATAATTAAACATGTAGATTGCATAATTTGAATCTTCCATTTCATAGGAGTCAAGTCACTGATCTTGTGCATAATATGAGAGAAAAAATTACATTAGATCATACTCTCTATGTCTAGGAAGCAATGAGTTGATTTTGATCGGTTAATTGAGTGTATTTAATGTATTCTTTGTGCTAACCAATTGATATAATGATTCATTAAAGTGTTTGTGTTGCAGGATAGTAGGTAAAATTTTCACACACACAAAAGGAGTCTGGATGAGTGATATATTGTTGTTTGAAAATCACCTTTGTAATCATTAAATTATCGTCACCACACCTACAAACTTCGAATGGCTCTAGATTTGGCCTCTAGTACCCAATTTGGATGAAACAAAAGTTGATTTAGGGGATTTTGTACCTCCTTAATATGATATCAATCTTTGTTTTGTACTAGCAAGCTTCAAATTTGACCTACAATAGAAAGCCACAAAATACAAAACTTCAAATTGCACCAAAATTATCTCCAAATAGGTTGTGCAATGGTGATGTCCAAATAGCCTTATTTTGTGCCCACAATTGAATCAAGCCAAAATCACACTTCTTGAGAAGGAATATTCACACCATGAGAGTTTTTATACCATGTTATAACTGCTTTGATACCATCTTAGAGTTTTAGGTGACTCTAAAACACCCCCAAGATCAAAAGAAAGACCAAGTTAACTTCCACAAGAGAATGGTAAGATAATTGGATTAAGATGCAAGAATGATATTATTGATAATGGGCATAATTAAAATATAAATAATAGGCCTTCTTATATAGGCAAGTCAATAAGAGATAATGATAAAAAGAAGATAAGTTATCACCCACACAAGGTAGAATTGCATGTCCACCAAAGGTGGATCATCCTCCATTATACAATGAAGTATGTAAAAAATGTGGAGGATGATAATGTGATATGTGCACTAAAGGTGGATCTCACACATAAAGTGGAATGTGATAAAAACTATCACCATCTAAAGTGGAATTTCTCCTACACCATGTACAAATATAGGTGCAAACTCCTAGATGTCTCATATGCAAACTTATATGCAATGAATTATCCTAAGTAAGCTTAAGTGTATTTAGGAATATTTAATTACATTCTCTCTCTCTCTCTCTCTCTCTCTCTCTCTCTCTCTCTCTCTCTCCCTAAGTTGATGCATAGTTAAGTTGAAACTATCACTTCTCCATTAAGACCTTTGTTGCATAAACAAAATATACTTCACACTTGTATGAAAAAAGTAGACCAATTTTTTTCCTAATTGACCTTCCAAATCTCTTTGGCGTACTCATTACACACAAAGGTGCAATGGCTAGTAAATAAAGCTCGATATAGCTCATAAGCTATAGTTGCAATATGAATCTTGTCCCATCAATGTCAAATTTTCTCAGCTCCTTTTTTAATTAAAAGTATTATCAAAGAAATGAAAGAATATTTTTTTATATCGTTGTGGTAGCTTATGTGAATTTCACTGCTAATCATCTTGAGGTTTAGCTTATCTTTTTTTTTAGAATAATTGTTTCTTGAATCAAAGGTTTTGTAAAAACTTTGAGTCCGCCACTATAATGAATTAGAACATAGATTTTTAATTATTATAATCGGACCACATAATTTGGAAAATGATTTTCTAGAAGGAAAACATAGAGAAACTGGGCTTGGAACTTGAGTTGGGTAGCACACCAATACAAAAAGTTCACGAAAACCATCACAAGCATGTTTCTCCTTCTAATGTAATAAGAAGGATATCATTTTTATACTATTCATAGCTATTGTAATGAGCTCAATAGTATGATTATGGGCATGACCTATTCTCCATTTTTTCTAAGTCTACAAACTGAAACAAATCTTAGTTGTAACTCAAAGGATTTCTTTAATTATTGACATGAGTTCTTGAAAGGTCTTTCTATTTCTTTTACGTCTAGAAATGTTCCTTAACCTTTCCTTGAAGAATGATAAATAAACAATAAGATTGTGATGCTTCAATCAAAGAATAAAGTGTTGAATCATTTTTTTCTTTTAGTAAATATATGTTCTCAATCAGTGTAATCATGCAATATTCATAAACTTGTATGCTCTCCATAAATATCCAAGAAGTTATAGAAAGACTAGTGAGGGATTCTTGATAAATCTTGAAGGTTTTAATTGTTTGAAATTCTTTACCAACATTGGAAAGAAGTGACATAATAAACATTAACTCTCAATTTAGAAGTGAGAAGGATGCAACCCTAAGCTATGAAAACTCTATTAAAATAACCTTCATATCAAAAATCTATAATGTCTTTCTCAATTAAGATTTGCATTATGGTGAAGCACAAATGTGAAAAAAATAGCTATTTATGTAACTAAAAGATGATACATAAATCAATTGTAGTAAGGGTAGTGAAAGTTGATTACGCACTTGACATGCTAGTAAAGTATGAATAAAACCTTTGGCCAAGGCGGTGCAATGCTTTTCTTCTACCATTCAATTCACCAAGACTAGATACATAACCTAGTCAGAGGATCATACATACTTAGTAGGGTTTATAGTTGTGTGATCGACTAGAGTTGTGTAGGTATCTAAACACCAAGCTCGTATGGAAACTAGACTTGCTCCGTCGTTAAGGGAAGTGCCACTTCCATTAGGAAGTTATGCAGGGAACTAGTAAGTCTAAGGTTGGAGAAAAAGTGTCCTATTGATTCTCTCCCTCAAGAAGAACAAACCAAGACTTGAATTGGATTTCAAAAAGACCTAAAGGACTTTGTAGACTCTAAACTCTACTTTGATTTAAATTTATATTTAGCTTGAAATCAAATATAGAAAATAAAATGTTGATGTTTGAATCTCTTTCTAGTATGTTCTCTATTCATGGGATTCTTAATGTTCACTTGTTAGATATAGAAGAGTTAGAGTAGATAAACATATAATTACAAAAATTTAAAAAAATTATTAATGTAATTTCATGTTTTCATCTTGTTTTAGTTGTGATATGTTTCCTTTACCTTCATGTTAGTATGATAGTTGATTTTACACATGTTATATTCTTTATAGATGTGGTTTATCTCAAACATGTCTGGGCCCAATAGGTGGATGCACCGTTGAAATTAATTTTATAAATAAAATCTCTCTCATCCACAACCACATCCAAAATCAAATCCTTTAGCAAAAAATTCATATATAACAGTATCGTATATTAAGCTCTTCTATATTATTGGTTCTTCTTCCATTTACTAAAGTTGGGGTCTCGTGGAGGGAGGCTTCCTAAAAATCTCAATGGGCACTATTGAGGATTTTTAGGGTTATTTTAAAGTGGGTAGTTTCATGAATTTTGTAGAGCAATTTTGGGCTTAAAATTTTAAGCTCCAAAATTTATAGAGGTTGATGTTTTCATAAGTTTCTCTATTTAGCATATTAAATTCACCCAAGTAAATAAATCTTTAAAAAAAATTTAATTTTCTGTTAATGGGCTCTATGGGGTTAATCCCAATGCAAAGAAGAGAAGTGAGGTGCAGTAGGAGAAACCGAAGGCAGGATGGATCAAAATTAATTTCGATGGTGCATCCAATGGAAACCCTAGACCATTAGATCTTGGATGTTTTTCATAGGATCCAGAAGGAAATATTTTAGTGATTGAAACAAAGAAGTTGACAATTGAAACAAATAATGATGCAAAAGCTCATGCTGACCTATTAGCATTTGAATTGGGATCCAAAATAAAAGCAGAACATGTGCACCTAAAATATGACTCACGGATCATTGTCAATACCATTTTCAATGGGCAAGCTCATGTATGGCGTATTGACAAAATTATTCATATTATTAGGAAAAAGTTAGAAGCATTCAAAAACTTCAAAGTAACCCACATATTTTGCGAAGGGAATTAGTTGGTGGATGCACTTTCTAAATTGATGGTTCCCTTTACTATTGAATTTGGATCAAATTTGGTGAAAAACTTGGCGACACCAGTGTTTTGAATTACATTAATGATATTGTATGGGATGATATGTTGGAAGGTAGGTAGATGATGTAATGCACTACAAGCTTACCTTGACTGGGCATGTGAATAGTGATGTCATGATGCTACATTTATGAGGATGGAAGAGATAGTTATTTTTCCAAGGTGTTTCTTTTTATTTTGAGACTTTGAAGGGAATATTTTTGCTAGTATCTGGTGTATTCACAGAGAGAAAGTGACAAGTGCAGAGGTTAGATGGAGCTGAATTTCAGCTTCAAGGTGGACAAACAGCAAATGACCTTTTGGGGACAGGTTGCAGAGGAGAGACTAAAAATTATATTTTCCATAGATGATCCATTTTTTCTCATGTTGGTAAGAGTGTTAATGGGGATAGAATTCATCATCTCTAAGTTCAAGTATAGAACGAACACCACGGTCTCTTCTATGTTTTGTGTGTGGGGGTTGGAGATGGATACCCACACTGGGGTGAGGCGCATTGTCGAGCATTAAATCAAACCTGAATGGAGGGTTGGTTTGGAGGAAATCATGAATCTGACAGAACTGGGTGTTGGGTTTGTGACTGCAAGGGGTGAATATATTGGTATCCCCATCATGTTCACCCTTTCTTCCTATGGGGAGCATTGGAAAACAAGGACCGAAGACATGAGTAGACAAAGAAGTATTGGGGTATGATAAAGGATTCTATGCAAGATTGGGAGACAGTGTTGGCCGGAGGGGTTCCCAGGGAGTAGATGGACAAATCCTACCTCAAGTACAACCTCGTAGACTTTTGGAGGCAGATTCCTATGGTGAGCATTCATCAAGGTTGTGGTTTGAGGGGTGGCAGAGGTGTTAAGTGTCATAGTTGATGTCGTGGAAGAAGAATCCTTTAAGGGCGGTTATAGTGTTGGTTGGGCACGACAGTGCATCTGGTAGTGGGATCCCTGAAATTTGATTTATGTTGCATGTTTGGTGAAACACGTCCTAGGTTTTGAGTTTTTTGGTACGATTTTTTACCTATGTGCATATCTAAATTCCATAATAATGTATATGATGGTGTTGTGTAATTTGTAACCTTGAATGCCTTGCATGGAAAGGGTTGAACGGAGTTAGGTTTTGAGCTATGTTTTGAAAATGTATATGATGGATGTTGTTTAGTTCGTAGTATTGATTTCCTTATATGTAGAGGATCGATTGGACCTAGGGTTTTTTTGTATGATCATGAAGATTCATGTTTAGGTTTAGTTTCAGTTTGTAGGGTGGTGTTCTGATACTATAGTGTAAAAATTTTATTGTGAAATTTTATTATTAATAATAAAATATATAAAAAATTTATTGATCAAAAAGAATTTTTATTTTATTTTTTCGAAAAATTTCACACAACTGACAAATGGCAGAAAAAAACTTAAGTTGGTGAGACAATTTCTATCCCCCAACCTTTTCCACCCACTCAAATCTATAGTCTTGAAAAGTAGGGAGTACTTTTTACGCCAAGAGATTCTAATTAATCATGTAGAAAACTATTTGTGTCTTCATGGGACCTTTCACTCCTTAAAAATATATCTTGAAGCACCCCTCATGGGACCCCAATCTAAGCTTTGTTTTCAAGAACATCGGTTATTCTATTTCTTCTAACTTGTTTTTCCTTGGTAAAGAAGTTGAGAACTAGCATAAATATCATTTAGGGGGAAGATTTAGTAGATGTGCATCGTAGAAACAAGAACTAAGGTCATGACAACCTTTATGTAGTCTTAGGATCTTCAACTCCTCCACCCACCATGGTCATTTCAAATAAGAATAAATTGGTACTATGATTATAAGTTTGCACTACAAATATAATCAACTATGAAATTTATTCACATCACCATGCTTCAAAATTTAGAATAATTCAATCAAAATGAGAAAAAAATATAACATTCAATAACAAATATACTTGAGAGACAATCTATATACTTCTCCCATAAATAGATGTAGTAATGTGACACACATTACTAACTCAAGGTATCGAAAAGTATATACACAAATATCATAAACCTAATCTAAATAATTATAATGATCAATACGATACATCCTTAGACCAATTCATTTCAAATTGTATTTTTTTTACAAAGAGTAGCTCCAATATTATATTAAAATATATATTTTTATTTCCATACCTTGCCCCTATATATCTTATCTCATCCTCAACCAATCCATACATCAAAGAGAATTAGTAGTATTAGTCCTAATATGGAATAATAATCAAGTGTAAAATATAAATTATAGTTTAAGATATATTACCATGTAATCAAATCAAATTACCTAAATTTCACATTTAGCAAAAATGTCAACAATTAGAAATAACGAATACAATTTCATTATCTCAAATTTAGGAGAATAAATAAAACTATTACAATGATTTCTAAACTATTTCCTTTCATAATGTACAATTTACAACTAATGAACATTTATTTTCCCTTCCCTATACATTTGAATAATAAGACAATAATTAGAATTCGTATTATTTTATAATATAATACAGGTATAATTAAATATGGTTGGAATGTTAGAAGGAATGAAAGGACTACCAGAGGTAGTAAGGGAAGGAATGCAACCCATAGGTAATCCATATTGAGGAACAAACTCAAAGGGGAAGGAGGTACAAGCAACACTATAGTTAATGCTAGTGTTTCCTATGGAAGTGGTAAGGTTGGTTTAGAAAGAGGAGGATGGATTGGAGGATACACTACTAGAAGGATTCATCGGGGATCCAAGATTTTATAATATTTATGTGCAAGAGGATATCCTAATAATGTCTTATAAAAAGATATTTTCTAATTGATTAGAGAAATATAGGTGTATAACTACATCAATCAAAACTTATCTAGTAAGATGATTGTTGTGTTGTGCCATATATATATCATAATCATAATATTCTTGATTTTCAAGTTAGTCTCAATTCCACCACCATTGAATATATCATTATTCTTAGAATAAGTATCCATATTATAATTTAAGTGAGGGATCCTTAATGGAAGACTAGGATTTTCAGTACATCATAGAAAAAAATAATACTGTAACATGACAAAATAATTCTCTAATCAAAATATTAAAAATACTAAAACATGTAAAATCTTTAAAAAATGGAGAATATAGACCCTAAAGGTAATACAAATGTGAGTAGGATGAGCAAAAATAGGATGTGTAGATAAATACACCAAACCATATTAAATGTGTATAAATGAAGCACAAGGATGGAAAAAGAAGATTGAGTCTAAAAATAAGGCTTGCAATCAAAAAATACAAATCTACAAACCCTAATGTTGATCAGAAATTGTAGCTAGAAAGTAGGCCATTTAAGATCAGAAGGTTTCACCAAAATATGATTGTTTAGGTCCTCAATGCTCTATAATTGTCTAGGTCTGTGTGATTCTCTAAGTCTCAATACAGAGCTTAGATGAATCCTTTTAGGGAGTTCCAAGTTTTTGGCAAGGCTTTGACAAGTACGCAATCATTATAGGAAGACATTGAAGTTTTCCAAGGGACCTAAAACTTGGAACCTTCACCAAGCTTCTAAGTTTCAAGTGGTGGAGAACGTGTGCTCTTGAAAGAGAGGTCACAATTCAAATCCCATAGGGGTAGGGTATGTATGCCTTATTTTAAACACAGTTAGGTGTCTCCCACAAGGAATACAGGGTAGTCCCATATTGTTGACACCGTATGTAGACCCGAAAAACACATGGTTGGTACTATATACTATAAAGGACATTTCCTTTCCTTTCCTTTCCTTTTCCTCCAAGATGAAATTTTAAAAAAAAATTGTTGTAGTGGAGATATGGTTCTTAAACACCCTCATGAGCCAAACATATATAAGGAGAATTTGACAATATAGTGTATATTTTTCAAATGGTTTGAGCACCAAATGTATTAGTGTTTCTCTTTCTAACCTATTTACCTATCATTATATAGGGAGGTTATCCCAAGTAATTGCATTAACTCTTTCATATTCTCGATTACTCCTCACGGATACCTCTATACCTCCAGTAGCTACTCCTCAATCTAGAGCATTTATTTCCAATAGAAATAAAATTTAGGGTTTCACCCTACTATGATAAGTTTTGGTAATTTTGAGAGGATTGTGGTCAATGGGTGGTCTCAAATTCCAAAGATTTGTCACCCTAAAGTAGGGTAACTATAGTTGCCAATCTGGTTTATTTCTCATTTAGGTTTGTGAAATCAAAAAAAGGTTATTATTGTAAGTGGTTTTTGTTGTTTAATATCTCTATGGAATTAAGTATATATCTAAGAGATTTTCTTATTCGTAGTTAGGGATTTTTACTTGTCACAATTATAGACATATATGTAATGTTGAGTTAAATGAATGTGACAATCTTCTAGAAATATTGCAAGCCTTGTAATGATATTTCTCACTTTATTATGGATACATGAGGTTATGGAATATAAACATGTTTTGTCACAAATTTTATAATGTTTCTTTTATGCATATAAATAGCTAATTATTCTTTTGATTTCACTTTTTTCTTACCCCAATGAACTATGACTCTATTATGAAAATGATACGATAATGGTCTAGAACCATTTCACAAATCTCACAACATCAAAAAATGCATTAACCAATAGCTTAGGAAATTAAAGAACCTTTAGTGCATTTATAATTCTTCATATAACCAAAAAAACTATCTTCAATGGGCCTCAAATGGATTCAATTTATGTGGGTCATGTTTGCACAATCATATCAAATATATAGGGTTTTTATGCAGCCAAACTTTCTTGACCTAGTAATAGTATTTGGGGTCAAGTATTCAATCGGGTTTACTTACAGTAGTTATTTTTTATGTTCCATTTTGTTTTAATTAAATACCTTTTAAGGTATACCCATAGGAATACACTTCTAAGTCTAAGTTGATCTTGAAGTGGAGAAGAGTATAGTTGACCATTAACCCTTTGTATTTTGTTATGAGCTAATTTCACTTGCATAACGACAACCCTAACCTTGTGAATGAGATTACTTCTAGGAAGTTGAGGAAGAAATTTTTGGGACCCAAGACTTATCTTGATAATATAATCTAGAGTTCAAATCATCCCTCACATAAATGTGGTATTACTTTACAGTTTGTATACTCCATTTTTAAAAAAAAAATTTCATGTTGGCTTCCACCCCTATCCTATCCCTTTATCTAGCTTTCCCTATTGTTCTTATTCCTTAGCATTGATAATAGACCTAAGATAATTCAACTAAGACTCTATTCTCTTGCCTCCATATGTTGCAGTCAATTCCTCAACCCTACAACTCCCAAGATCACCAACAATCAAACACCTATCATAGAAATAATAGATTAAAAATTTATAGAAGCTAAGACACAATTGATCCAAAAAAGAAAGGGATCATTATGAATGTGAAACATCATAATTAAGTGAATAACACAATGATTCTTTTGAAGGAAAAAGAAAAAAGTAACTCTAGAGAAAGATTAGGTGAGGATAAAACTAGATCGTGACGTGTTCTTATCCTATGACTTGAGACATAAAAAGAACTTGACCTAAGTAAGGTTAAGTGGCTAGAGTGAAAAGGGACCTAAATCATTAAGCAATTAATTAGATAAATACCCTCTTACTCTAACACCATTTAGTTCCATCATTCTACCATTTTTGTTCCTATATATTTGTGTTAATATATTATCTAAGAATATATATATATGTATGTATACATATATATATGTATGTATACATATATATATATGTATGTATATACATATATATATATGTATGTATATACATATACACATATACATATACATATACACATATACATATACATATACACATACACATATACATATACATATACATCCTTCTAGTAGTGTATCAATACATCCTAGTGCTTCATGATAAAAGATAACATATATCTCTCTTAAAGAAGTTGAATCTAATATGCTACAACGAATCTAATATGATGAGCCATGAGAAATAGGGCTCATTCCTCAACCAATATTGATAGCAATGGGTCCTAACAACTAATATTGTAAAGCTTGGGCATTTAATGGAGTTTTGAAGGCATTTTAATTGGAGAGATAAATATTAGGTGAGAGTAAGACACTTTCTTTTTGAATTTTGACCATTATGTACATAAGTGCTAAGAAGCATACAAAGCGCAACAACCCCTCCCCAAACACTTACAATACATCCAAGCACCCTAGCAATTGCATTTGTAGATTTGAGAGTTGAAATACAACGTAAAATAACGTGCACCCATCCTGAAGTAGCTCCATCAACTTACAAGGGATTTTTATGTCAACAATCCTTCTTAATCCTACTCCTTTTTATTTCCCTAAGCCTTTGACAAGATTTCTACATCCATGAATTTCAAAATTCCTTGCATTTGAGAAAAATCTTATTATGGGTTGAGGTGTTTCTATAATACATAAACAACCTTGTGTTTGTTTGAGTAAAGATCCTATTTTATGTAGATAACCATTGTGCCTTATTTACAAAAACTCTTCCTTACTATTTTTCTAATTGATTAAGGGAACATGTATCCCATGTGTCTAGTGTTAAGCATATTATACTATGCAATTGGTTTGTACAATTGACACTATTAACACAAGATATTGTTACTCAAAATCTTAGAATCTTTTTTTTGTGTATTAATTTGCCTCATGTATGTGTGTTGTATTTCTCTTATTTTTATTGTTACATCATTACCAACTTTTGTTTGGTTTACAAAAAAAATCTATATAAGATGAGCCCCTTTGTTTTTAAGTTATTATCTTTCTAGCAACTCTTCCCCCTTTCCCTCTCAAATATGCTCAAGTAGATTAGGCAAGAAGTCAATCTTGTAATTTTAGACATTGATCTACATTATTTTTTATGCCTAGAGGTCTTTCCATGTTTGATTAATCATAAACGTATTTTTCTTAAACTAGAATTTAAGTCCATCAACAAATAATTCTACTCCAATAACATCTCAAGCAACTCTACCCAAATAATGTCTCTACTTATAATCAAGGCATATATGTTTTCTAAGGTTAAATCTCCAATTCAAGTTTTTGTAATGTTTGCATATCTTTCCTTCAATTTCATAGATTTAACTTTGAGTTTTTACATTCCTCTTTGAATTCTTTAATTTTCTTATGTATTTATTATTTGAATCAATATTATTTAGAAATATATTTAGAAGATTTTCTAAAAACAAGAGCTCATAATCTCTTAGATAAACCTCGAAGAACAATTATCTTTACAACCATTCTAATTATTAAAACAAGTACACATATCTTAGCTACATCTATCTAAAAATTCTCAAAAGATCAAATTTGAAACCAATTTTTTACTTAGAAGTTATTTTAAGTTATTCAGAAAATATTTTAGTTATCCATACATCAACACATAAACTTTATTCTATCTACATTGTTTGCTTTGTTTTGTGATGAAACTTCCAATTTTCCAAATTAAAAAATTAACATTAATTATTTTGATAATTTTAATTTTAGCGAATAATTTATTTGCACTCAAGCTTTAGTGTTTATATTTCAAAAATTGATTAAAATAAAATACCTTTTTATAAAAAGATTTATTTTTATTAAAGTTTTTTAAAAATATTTACAAATTAATTTTAATAGTAGATTAATTTTTAAAATTATTTTTTCTTTATAGATTTTTAGTTAATTATGTTTTTTAAACAATAAATATTTATACATCAATCCAAAAATTATAGAGCCAAACTTTATTTCATAAAGCGTCTAAAATTGTTTGGAATATATTGATAAGAACATATATTTATTTTATGAAAATATTATGTTTATTATTAAGTATTAATACTTTAACATGTAAGTGACTATGAAATTTTAGATAGAAAATAAGTTTTTTTATCAAAATGCTCACTCTATTGCCTTCCACCCTTTCTTGTCATTGTAGATGTCTCTCAGCATTAAAAACAAGCAGCTTCTGTTGTACCAATGCTATAAGAATGAATACATATATTTTCATGGTTTTTCTAAGTACCAATTTGGAATTTTCTTCATATGATTACTTCTTAGGATGAGAGGATGTCGAATGAAACAGGATGTAGATGGATGCAAATCAGCGCCCTCTAAATACCAAGACATAGCCAATTCACTCAGATGTATGATTAGTCAGCTCGAAACTACTGAAATGGGTACGAAAAGCTGAATATGAATTTGAATTTTCGAATTTCAAGAAGTCACAAGATCCATCCCAGACCTGTAGAAATGACCCAGATTGAATAAAACAATTATCTATACATAGAAAGAATGACTAATCCTTGACAGTGCAATGAAGGTGATTTGTACATAATGGTGTGCAGATACTTATAATATGAAGATAAATATATGTTAATGTCTATAGAAGGAAACGGGTTAAGGCAAAGGGGAATAAACCCAACTTCACATAAGAATGTCCTATTTGTTGATATCTAATTGTATAATAACATTCTCTCAAAAGGACACAAAGTTACATGGGAAATAAGCAAAGTTGTGTATATTTCACCATTACACTATTATATCAGACATATTCTTACCCCCAAATACTCCATAGAATTTTGAAATTGTGACTAGAGCTGATAACTCCCATTTGTGTAGAGTCACATTTCATGTTGGAAATAAAAAACAAATTTTGTTTAACAATGGAATTTTCAAAGTAAGTTGTAATCTAGTTAAGAACAATATTGCCAGCCACATTCATGGTGAAACATAAGTCCGCAGATGCATAAGCTTATCGTACCTAGTAGGCATTTGTTGATAATCACCATTTTATCAATAGAACAATTTTGCACTTATGTTCACGGTAATGTTTTGCCCTAGCTTGGTTATGCATGTACCAGATTTGGACCCAGTAACTATTAAGGGCATCAATACCAGATCACATGCAGCCACAAGGAAACAATTGCTCTTTGTAATTGAAAAAGGCATCTTCTGTATTTCTTCAGTGTCCACCTATTTGGGTGGCCTTGATGATAAGGTTTGCAATAAAATTTGCAATCTTTTTTAGCCATATATAAATTGTTGCCCTAGAATCTTCCTCTTCCTCCAGGGATCCAAAATTGGTAGTCATCGTGCATAAAATTACATACAAACTTTCTTGTTTACAATATTATAGATCATTTGTGACAGCTATAGAAGAGGTGCGCCAACCAAATGTAGCCTTTAAAATTTTAAATCTGACGTTCCACTGAAAGTGAACTATATAAGTAAAAAGTGGAAGTTCAGAGAGTTACAAGTCAAGGTATTGACTGGACATAGCTTCCTTTAAAAACTACAAAGTCAAGCAAGTGTAGCCTGTGAACCAGAAGTTTAGATTCTTGAACATCTCACATGCTGGTTCTCCTAGACAGGCCATTGCTATAGCTTTCCACCACATTCCAATTATGAGAATCAAGGATGGTCACAGATCACATTTCATTGCCCAAAATTCATGGTGCCGATTATAAGCTTCAAGCTAGTTACACTTCACATTTGATTGCAAGAAACTTTGGGTGACAGCTGTGGTATCTTAATTCAGCCCTTGAATGGATGTTGTAAAGTCAAATATGGATCCTGTTCAGACATTGCTTGAATGCACTGTAGATACGGGAAGTTTCTGACAAATAAAGTTTCCTAACAGTTTGGCATGATCTTCTCTCCTGAATCTGATTTGTGGAAACTCGCAACAATAGAATCAGATATAAGCAAGACTCTTATGAAAAACAATATATTTAAAGGAATAGACACCTCTATAAGATGAATTCTCTTTACCTGAATTTGTGATGTTATCAAGATTCAGTTTCTACATAACTCTGAAAACTGTCATCATCTTCCATTTCTGCTGAAGCAAAAGAATCTGAAGATACGGAACTCAATGGGCTGGCAGGCATTCCATCAATTACTAGATCGGTTCCTCTACTGTGTGCTGCATTATTTCCTAGGTTGGAAATTGCATCAAAATTTCCTCTAGGTTCTCCCTGGGCCTCTGTAATCATTTCTCCACCAGAAAAGCTAGTAGTCACAAGCTCTTCATCACACTCTTTATCATTTTCTCTGTGAGACACTCCTTCCAGATTGTTCTGTGACCAGTTGGTACGAAGCTTGCAAATAGCTGCCTCAGCAGTCTCAACAAACCATTCATCCTCTGGCAAGGCACTACATACAGCAATTATATTATTCTTATTTCCAATACCAAAACATACGCAGCCAAGTGGTACAAAGAATACATTCTAATGTTTTTGGTAGTAACTACCTGTTAACATCTATCCCTCTTGATGAGAATACATTGATAGCTCGTGTTCTTATAAAGGAGACACTTTGATGCATTTGTCTAGAGCAATAACCACCAGATTTTGCAATTTGAATGATAAAGTGCATATCCAAAATAAACTGTTTTGACACAAATCTATAGTGCATTAGAGTCATCAAACATAACTTCAACAAAAATATCAGAGAAAATGTAAAACTATCCAAACGAGTTGGTTAAAGGGAATTTAAGAACTTTTCATGATTTATCCATTCAAATCAACCTTTGGAATTATATAGATAAAAAAAATATCCAATTAGGAACTGTGTTGAAAACATACTTGCTGCAAACCATAAGCAGTTAATAACGTTGAATTATCTTCAATCACTCCCCAGAAGTCTTGATCATCTGATAACCATATCAAAACTGTTTCGGCGAGCCTTGTAAGTAAATGCTTCACCACCTTGTCTCTTCCAACCAACACAATTTCAGCGAGTTGTACTAGCTGGTTTAATTTCGCGAATAATCCCTGTACATGCCTCACTCAGATGTCAGAAGAAGAATCATGAAGTACCTATTATACTGAAAAAATCTAATTGTAACAACCATAAATTTTATCTGACAGAGTAAATATAAACAGAGAACATCTCCAACCTGGAAAGATGAAGATGGCATTGCATCAGGGTCCCAGTATAGATCCTCACTTCTTCCATTTAAGTATGTACTTCCGGTCAATTGCACATTGCCTTCTCTAGAGTAAATAAGCCCAAGCACATGCTGCCGACAGAAATGATCCCGAAGTCTGTCTACAGCACGCTGAAGCTGCCGTCTCCAATCCCTCAATTCTTTTGGGAGTGACCCAAACTGCTCTGATGTTCCTGGAGATGTCTTGGACGGGTCTTCTTGGTTTTCAGTTTTTTGCTCCCATATTTTTGAAACAGAAAGTGGAATAAGTTCATCAGCAAGAGCTGATGCGTTTCCCAAAAGGGCAAGCTGTTGGGCCTCTGTTTCTGCCCAAATGAAATTAGAGTTATCTTTGAAGTCCACGTTATTTTCATCTTCAGAAGGACAGGGTATAGCTCTAATAGATGTGTCTATATAGCTATCAAAAAGACAGGTCAGCCCATTCAAAATGCTTCCTCCAAAGTGCACACATACAGACAGGGTCATGCATTTTGCAATATCCTGTCAAACAGAAAGGGAACTTCTATGAATTGGCATTCTGGGTTTGCCAAATTTGTAGTAAATGGCTTCTACTAAATGCCGTAAGCAATAACAAACCAAACAAGCTTCACATTAGCATGATTGATATTAAACTAGAGAATCTGAGAAATTCCAAACAGAAGATCTAGATTGAAATTAAATACGAAGTATGTGTATATGGTGTCTTCTACTTATTACAAAATGCTTAGTTTATATGAAGCCTTGTCTTGCCTATCCTTAAAAGAAAGGCTTATGTTCAGTTCTCTATTTAACTACAGTCTACATGTTTAGAATTATTAATATACCATAAACTTGTTTAAAGGTCTGACAGAAGTGAAATTTTCCAAAAATACAGTGAAGTTGGAACCGAGTTTGGGAAAAAATATTAAAGGAAAATGGGCAGGATTTTGTGCAAAGGCAGCAATGGCCTGTACAGTTCAATTTATTGAATACAGCCAGAGTCTCCATGGAAGATCCAAGCTACAGAAAAGTGTGTATGAGGGGAGGAGGAACTTTAAAAACCTTAGAATTGAGTTTTCTACATGAGAAAAGAAGAAAAGAATGCAGATCATGTAAGAATCCTTGCAGGTTCTAACTCTGCCAGACCACTTATTTGCTATGCAAATGATATATATAATTGATTTTTGAATAAATATGCAATTCCTTGAATTTTTATAAAGTGTTGCCAGGCAAGATGATAACTTTGCACAAAAATAACAACGCATAAATTGAAATTCTTATTTGCAAATCTAGACAATTTACAATAAGTTGATGCTAGATATCAGCACTAAGTCTAATTGCAAATGAAAGAAGAACCTGATTTCTCCAACACAGCAGAGTGTTTATAACAGCAATCAACATTCAAACCCTCGCACAATTCATTGAAACACCAAATGCAATAGTTGAATGAATAGGGAAGCCCAAACAATGATCGATCTTCTCCTTAAAGCCCTAACGCCAATTCCTGATGACTCACATGTGAACAGCAAAGTCCCACGCCTGAAGAAATGAAGTACAGCTACCAGCAATGGAATTAAATACAGCCTCTTGAGACACACCAATTACTGTCGGGCACTTATAAACTATATCTGCTGATAAACTTCACAAATCTGAGACAAACCCTCACCAAATTCAACACACTGAAGCTCTGTAATGGCCTCTGATTGAAACCATCTCTCCACTTGCACAATTCATTGGGTCTCTCATCAATTCACTATGCTGAAATAACTTGGAAGAATTCACAATTCTTCAAGCTCGAAATCTGAAACCCTTGTTTCAATTTCTTCTCCACACAAACAAAGCAAATTCACAAGTCAAAGCATGAATTGATCTCTTGCCTTGGCTTTTTATTATTCTCCAAGAGAAATCGATTTGTATCTTCACAAATATGCTTCTTATAACTTAAAAATTACTTAGCTTTTGCTACCATTTGCTTTTGTTGCAATTCAAATATAATATTCAATTATACCCCTTCTTTTCGTGCACAATTTAAAGTATACTTTATTAAACACTTCTATCTCCCTTTTAAATAAAGTGCACTTAAAACATAAAGTTATATTATATCATTGTAATGCACTTTATTAAATGACTTTTAAGTCATTAAGTGGCCCCATTAACATAAAGTGAAAATATAACTTTTTAATTGCACTTTATCATTAATTATTAATAAAGTATTACTTTATTAATAATTAAAATAACATAACTCCAAAAATAATCATTATTTCATGTTTCTGTCTGAACCTGGGAGTTAACCATTGTATCTATTGTGCATCCAACTGCCTTCCTAAAAATAGTAAGGGTCCCTTTCTAACATCCACTAACTTATTATAAATAGTAAGTCCCCGAAACTAAGCCAACAGATGAATGAGTTAATCACTATGCATACCATGAGTCCGGGTGCCCCTGTCAAAAAATAGCTTTGACCATAATTTGACTTACTATAAATAGTAAGTCCCAAATTAGAAGCTCTATCAATGTCACCACAACTCCATACTGCTAACAAACTGTCCAAGTGCCCTACTAAAGATAAAAACTTTGACTTACCCGAAATAGACACTTATTATAAATATTAAGTGTGAAGATCTGACTCAAACGAAGAGAAATCATGAACATCCCTGACCTCTGGAGTGGGAATTGGCCTCCAACTCTGCCAACTGGACCCTTTGAACAACTCCATTAGCCTATGAGGGTCAGCAAATAGGCTAATCCTTTGAAAAATGACACTCACGAAAAAGGGGACATTATAGATCAAATACAAGCATTTTCAAAGGCCATGCTAGATCATGCAACATTGAGCTGGATTTTCCTAAAATTTTATTGAAAGAGGAGGAAGTGGAACTGAAAAGGACAGATAGATCCTGAGAAGTGGGATAATAGGAGAATGCAGACAAAATTAACAATCACTGGAATCGATAAGGAGTGGGCGCCCCAGCTATAGGGAAAGAATATGAAGTTAAAGTTCATACCCATAAGGTTTTTAGTATTATTGTTTTAGAGGAAGAGTTAGCACTGCCGCAGAGAGTCTATAAAGTAAAAGAAGTGACATTTTCCTTTCAAGATGGAGCTCTAATCTATTTTTTGGTTAGTTTCAAACTCCGATGATTGTGTATATGGGTAAAACTCTATATCATTGGAACTACGGAACTGCAAATTCTGGGAAAAAGATAATACATTGGGAACCAAAAATGTCTTCAAAAAGATGAGAAAATGATGATCCTTTGTATGCAATCTATGCAAGAATAAAAATAAGCAGATTTTGGATCTGCCACTCCCAAAGAAAATAAGCCTCTTCCAAGGTAGGCAAGTTTCTTTAAGAATTGGATTATAAGAAAATAAAATTCAGATGCTATTCATGTGATATGGTAGGTAATGAAGCAAATAAATGTCTTACAAAAAAATCCTCAGTTCTCAAAGAAGAAAGGAGAAGCCCAGTATGTAGAGTTGAAGAGGCTTCAGAAATAATATAGGATTTTATGCTACAAATAAATCATTTGTAGTTTTCTGAAAAGAAAAGTATCCTCCAATATGGGAGGAATATAAGTTGGCAGAAGAGAAAGCAAACGCCAAAGCAGCTGAAATAACAGGTGAAAGCTCAAATAGATATTTTATGATGGAATCTAAAGTTAGAAAAGTCTTAGCTGCAAGTAAGGGGATATTCCTATCTTACCATTTAAAATCATGAGCACAAATTTCAGAATTAAAAGCAAAATCAAAATATCAAATTCCTATTCTAAAACACAAACAAACCTCCTGATTGAGCATAATGAAATTCAAATAAATATATACAAAACTAGTTTACTGAAAATGAATTCCATGCTAGAATGGATGTGCTAAGACGATTTGGAGTGCAGCTTCTCGGCTATTTGCTTTGAAGTCCCTGCAGCATGTACCTAATAAAGATGATGATTCAGTTTTTGCCTTTTTGGGAACTCGTAGCTCCAAGATTGGTGGTGGAGAATGAATGAGAGAATTTTCTTTGGTTCAAGGAAAAGATGAAGAGTGTTGATTTAGTTTGTTCAAGATGAAGGAATAAGATTAAAATTTAAATCAACTAAAAGTAGAAAATAGTAAAAAATTAGTGGCAATCAAACATGGGAGAGAAAAGCAATTAGTTGGTTTTTTTTCTTTTTGGAAATGGTGGAGAGAAAATATATTATATATTCAATAGTAGAGTGGATGTGCTTTAGCTGATTTGGAATTTTGGAGTGAATTTGCTCAACTCTTTTCTTTGAAATCCCTGCAACATGTACCTCTCAAAAATGATGGTTCAATTTCTGAAACTGCAGCTTCATTTATATTATTTGAGAGAGACGATGACTACTATGCATTTGTTCGGAGGATCGGCAGTGGAGAATGAAACAGTGGATATTACTTGCATTAAATCAAAGATGAATGGTGCTGATTGTTTACTCGGGTAATGTTATGTTACTAAACATACAGAGTAAACGAGAATGTAACTTACAAAACATAGAACATCAAGTATGTATGAAATTTCCAGAGAGACAGAATTCAAATGATATGCAATGTATACATGATAAACTGACAGACAGTCCCACCACATACAAAATGAGCATATAAATAGCAGTCCTTGTTTAAGATCATAGATGCAAAACTCGGCGAATACTCACCAATAAGTCAAAAACTAGAGAGTTGTTTTGCTCAGCGAGTTCTTACGACTTTTACTCACAGGGTTTTTATGAAAAACTTGTCGAGTTTTTATCAAAAACTGACCAAATTTTTGCATGTATAAGATGCCCAGCAGCGTCAAAAAGAAAAATAATTTATTTTGTTTGGTTTCGGTTGCTCAGCAGCAAACGGCGTTTTAAGTGGATTTGCACGCAAAAACATTAAAAATGTTGCATTCCCAAGGGAGTTCAAAGATGTCAATTTTGGGAGATAAATGCTTCAAAAAAGAATCCAAAGGCCATGAAAGAGGGAGAATGTGCTTGGGAGCAGGTGCACTGCCCCTAGACCCCACAATGTATCACGACAAGGAGTGTGCCCTAGGCGCTGCCCCGGGACCCCGAAAGGGGCATTACCCCTTGACCCCATTGGGGGTTGCCACCCCCCAGACCCCCACTTTCGAATTTAAAAACAAAATAAGAAATTGATGGGGACATCGCATCGAATCAAGTTGATGTTTTTATACCCACTTTATTGAGTTCCAATGACGAGGAGTTTACCTTGAGGGATGATTAGAGGCCTCCCTTCCCTACATTTTGACATTTTGTACTTGTTTTGATATCATGCTACTCATCACAATCATCTTTGTGATATATTTGATATAATGGAAATCTTCCATTCGCCAATTTGACAATTTCATTAGTCAAATTGAAATTTTATTTAGTATTCTAATATTCTATTGATATTCAATGTTCATTGTTCAAGTATTTAGTATTTGCAATTTTGTTATTTTACTTCTTATACATCTATTCATAACTAGCATTTCAAGTACTATACATATAGTATATAGTATATATAACACCCCCCGCCACTCTCTCCCTGTCCCCCTATCCCTGACAGGCAGTGGAGCATTGTTTATCTCCTTTTTTTTGCATCTAGGTTTAAAGAAACTCAATAATGGTATTTCCTAAGTACTCTAAATTGCTTTAGAGTCTAATGAACAAGAACAACATTTTTTCAAGGAGGTTGAGCCACAACCAGTTGTGCCAAGCGAGAAGGCATAGCTACAGTGGGCTCCCAGGACTAGGCCCTCTACCTCTCCCCTAATTTTTACTAGAGCTAGGAAGAGGAAGTTGTAAACTATTTTGATGTTGTATTTACTTATAGATTTACAAAGACAAAATGCTAGCTTAATTTTGCTTCAGACTATTGTTGTGAAGTTTTCACATCATCACCTCATTGCAAATGGGGACCCCCTCTTTTCGCTCATAGTCGTTAGGTTAATTAGGTTTTGAAATTTGGCAATTCAGAGCTTTAAAAGAATGAGGGGTGACTAAGAAATCAAAGGGGCCAAGTTGCGATCTTGAAGTGGGAATATTGAAATAAAAGTCCTTCCGAGTCAAGTTATAGTGGGTTGAGACTAAAATCCTAAGTCTATTTAAATTTTGGCTAGTCAAATAGTCCAAAATACGTTATAAAGGCGTATTTTGTGCATAAGGGCCTAAAAATCCTTATAGAAATTGATTTTCCACACTTTAAACTATCAAAATCCTAAGGAAAATCAGTTTTTCTTTATAAAAATACACAAAATCTGAACTTATAATGAATTTTCCCACTTATTTTGATCAAAATCCGAACTTATAATGAATTTCCTCACTTATTTTGATCAAAATCCAGACTTCTAATGAATTTGCCCCACTTATTTTGATCAAAATCTGGACTTATAATAAATTTCCCCACTTTTTTTGACCAAAATCCGGACTTACAATGAAATTCCCCACTTTAATTGTCATTTTCCTAAAAAAATTCAAGTGTTGGGGATAAAATCCAAACATAGTATGAATTTCCCCACTTTAGATAGCATTTGCATGAAAAAATTTCTAAGAGTGGAAATTATCCAGACATGGGTTGATTTTCCCCCAATTAGAATCCAAACACAAAGCAAATTTCCCTTTGGTTTTGTACTTAGCCAAATTTTAGAAGGTGAAGTTGGAACTATCCAGACCCAAGTCGTTTTTCCCTTGAGAGTAACTTGGAAAGTGAAGATTTTTCGAAGTGTGGAATTCATCCATCCACACATGGGTCATTTTTCCCTTAGGAGTGATTATGGAAGGTGGAAATTTTTTTCTAAGTATGGGATTGAATTTATCCCTACATGGGTCGTTTTTCCCTTTAAGGGTCATTTTTGTTAAGCGAAAATGTCAAGTTTTGGGATTATAATAGTCCCTATGAGGGTTGATTTTCCCTTCTATGGACAAGGAAGATTATTTAAATGGGAACAAAGCAAATTTGAAAGATTATGGAGTCCCTAAGCTGGTCGATTTTCCCTTGGTGAAATAACACAAAATAAAAATTAATTAAATAAAAGGGAAAATAATTAATAAAGTTCCATAAGGCTTCTAGAAGGTGGAAAGTATTATCCCACATTGCTTGTAGGGGTGAGAAGAAAAACCAAAACCTCTTTAAAAGGAGAAGTTGTAGCCATAAAGAAAATGAAGAAAATAAGCAAGTGGCTAAAGGTGATACAAGAAAAGTCTAAGGAGCTGGAAATCAAGCAAAAGGGAGCATCAACCATCATTGGCCAATCTGATCTGAGTAATTGCTAGGTGAAATCAAACTTCCAAGGGAAGAAAATAAGGTGAGTTGTCTGTCATTATCATGTCCTTAGATTTAAGTCTGAGAATTTTCATATGGGAGACAATTTTGGCCAAAAAATTATTGGAATTTTTTTTCCATGCCCAAACTGTTACAAATCATTGTGGGGCAGATTTCTGAGGTTTTTAGGATGAATTTGAGGCGAAAGAGGGGCTGATAACAAGGTGTCTTCAGACTAAGTCTGAGAATTTTTTTTTATGAAGGGCAATTTCCTTTGAAAAATCATGTGAGATTTCCAGCCTCTCAAGTCTATCCAAACATGATTGCAGACCAATGACAAGGCTGAAAGTGGATTTCTGAGACTAATTGGAGGCATCTAAGCACTAATAGGCAAGAGTTTCAGACCAAAATCTGAGGATATCTTCATAAGGGGAGATTTTTTTTTAAAAAATCATATAAAATACACAAAGCTCCAAACTGGTCCAGATTTAATTATGGACTAATGGAAAGGTTAAAACTCATCTTCCTTGATTGATTGAAGGCATAAAAGGGGTTGAATATGAGAGTTTTGAAACTAAGTCTGAAACCCCCTCCCACAAAATTTTATTTTTCTCAAGAAAATTTCTCTGTTTTTTAAAGATCCTCAAAGCTAATTTATCTTCATTGCAGATCATTTGAGACTGATTTTACACCCATTTTGAGGCCAAAGGAGATTTGATACAACATTGATCTTCAGACTAAAATCTGAAAACACTAAAAACGGGCAATTTTGGAAAAAATTCTCATAATTCACTAACTTACCCAATCTTCAAGGGGGCTGTTGCTAAGTCTTTGGGAGGTATTTTTGTGCAAGGATCAACAAGATTGAGGACTAAATTCATCCGGAGAGGGTAATTTTCAGACTTGTCCTCAAAAAGTCTAAGTTTGTCTTCATGGAGAAAGATGGATTTTGACCATGGTTGGTTGGCATTTTGATTCATAATTTGCATATAAATCCATGGATCATGATTTGTGATGAACTTAATGGGATGTTAGGACTGATTTTATGTTGTCCTCAGACTTGCTATGAGCTGTCCTCAGAAAAATAATCAAAAGTCTTTAGGGTCTGATTTTATCATTCTAAAGGCTAAGTTTGATCATTTTATTGTCCTAAGATTCTCCTCCAAATGCTTATTCAATTCACAACCTTATTTGTATAGAATATTTTATTAATTGCATTGAATTCAAGGACTAACTCAAGGATTTAAAAGTCTGAAATTTATTATTTAGTTTAAGTCCTTTAAAACCATACTGACTTCGAGCTTTGTACCAGGAATCATGTCCGGATCAAAGGCAAGGAAGTGAACAAAGGAAGGTGGGAGACAAGTTCAACCTCAAGGCCAAGGATAGCAATGAAAGAGGATTAGTCTAAAGCGATTGAGTTCAAAGGAAGACAACACTTCAAGATGATGCACTTTAAAGATGGGACAAAGGAAAGAAATTTCAAGGATCAAGATGAAAGAATTATCTCAAGATCAATCCTTCATCAAGCAAGGACATGGGACAAGTCCAGATTTAAAGGAGTCCATGGACAAGTTCAAGCATTCAATTCGTAATTTCATGGACATTCATGTGTCCCTATGCAAGTCAACTTTCCACCTCATTAAATGCTTGAAGAATAAGGATTATCTTACAAGGAGATCAATTTGTTCCTATTCACATCAATTTTCCATGAGGATCAAGCAAGTACACCAAGGAATGTTTGAGGGTGATTCTAACACCAAAGTTAGCGTTGGAACATGGACAAGGACATAAGGACAAGTCTGAGGTTGAGAGCAAGGAAAAATTCAAGGACAAGATTCCCATCAAGGGAGTGATCCTGATGATAATCAAGTCATTACAAGGGAGTGGATTGAGGATATTTAATATGCCAAGGAAGATGTTAATGTGTTCAAGGGATTGCCCCAAGGATCAAGTTCGAAGATGAAGAAGACAAAGAAGAATTCCAAACAATGAAGGTGGAAATACGAAAAGTTCAAGTATTACAAAGTCAAAATATCCAAGGGAAAGAAGTCCAAGAATGATGAAGAATTCCTAAGGATAAGGAAGTGGAATTAAGATAAAGATTTCAAGAGAAAAGAGGCATACATGTTCATAATGATGAGTTGTATGATGACTAAGCGGCTTACTTGCTTCCTAATGGTCCTCAAGCCTTTGAATTTTCTCATTGGCTTATTTTGTGGTGCTTCATTTCTATTGGCTATTTTTGGTTGCCCTAATTAGGGTTTGTAATGGATTAATCTAAGCCATTGACTTCAAATCAATCCTGGTTATTCATTGTAATTGGGGCTCCTATATAAACCCCACCCCTCTCATTTGTAAAGCAAGACTTGTTGGAGAATTGTTGCTAAGATAATGCTAAATTTGCTCTACTTTTCATTGTTGTGTCTTGCATGGTGAATTGTTGTGATCAGGTTTGAATTATTGCATCGTGATCCACATTCCTCACTTAGATTAGATTTCATTCCAAGTTGTTAGAATAGAATTTGCTTCAAATAGTTTAGTTGAATGAAAAAAATTGTGGATGTTTACTTGCTTGACTCCAACAAAACTGGGCCACTAGCCTCTTGCAGATTGTAAGCATGACTTGTGTGGTAAGTCGATGAATCAAAGCACTTAACTTCAATTAATATTCAATCTTTAGTTTGCATCCATTTGATGGGGTCAAAGAGAAGATATTGATTTGAAAATCATTTGAGTCTACCATAGAAGCTTGCACTAGGTGG
The DNA here is from genome assembly GCA_027943335.1 of Chamaecyparis obtusa. NCBI lineage: Eukaryota > Viridiplantae > Streptophyta > Pinopsida > Cupressales > Cupressaceae > Chamaecyparis > Chamaecyparis obtusa. Next base: position 196,174 of record BSBK01005377.1, read on the forward strand.
GTGGAGTCACTGACAAGATTACACCTAGTAGAATCCAAGTCATCCATGATTCCTTGCATTCGTAGTTAGGAGTAGAAGTAGTTGGAGATAGCAAGTTTAAGTTTTAGTTGAAGTGGAAAAGTTTGAAGATCAAAAGCTATATTTTCATTGCACATTGTGAAGCCAAATCTTTAGAAGTGCAAGCAGTTGATGTTCCATTGAATGAATAGCGTAAGTCCCCTTAGTGATCCAACAAATCACATCATTTCAACTGAGTGAGTATCCACAATAGAGGGAACCTTGAAGTCATTTCATGATCTTATTTTGCACGCTTAGCATGAGAGATGACTTTATTCAAGAGAGGATTGAGTATTTGGTATTTCATCCCAAGAATACTAGGTATTGGATTTTGCATGTTGTAGTGGAACAAAACTCACATCAACAACTATCAGGTTGTCAACCATCAGCATTCCACAAGAATGCCATTTTGTACCTACATTTAAATATATCCAAACTCAGCTTGTTTCTTTTGTTTAGTCATTTACTGACTCATTTGATGCATCTCCTCATTGAATTTTGCAAAAAAAAATGCATCTCTAATTAAATTTCAGCAAATTTTGAAGTTGCCAAGTTTATTTTTTCTAGCCTTGGCGAGTTTTTACTTTTGGCTAGTTTTTCAACTATGGTCAATTACCAAATGTCAAAAACTATCATCTAACATTATTTAATTAATTAGTGATAAACTCTTTTTTGGTAAATTAATAGTTGCTAAGGGGCAGCACATGTTCTATTGATATCAGTGAATATTAAACACATTATCTAGTCTATGGAAACCACCTAGAGCACTCCATCCACCTATCACCCAGCCTCCAATAAGAGCAACAAGGAGTGGTGAGTAGCAATACAACAAAACTGTCACTTGGCAACAAAATGGTGACACCACAGATGACACAATTGAACTACCCCTACCTGAGAGTACATACAACATAGTCAAAAGGAGCTCGGCATAAATATAGTGAAAAAAAAGAGGAGACAAATCCAAAGGCCATTAGACATCCCTTGTCTTCATCTTTCCCATGGCTTCAACCTTACTCGAACAGTTTGGGTCGTAGTCTTCATGAGTTGCCAGTTCATCCACATAAAGTGGATCATCCTTAGTTCCATCTGCCACTTCTTTGATGACACCACCAAGTTTAGACTCATCCTCTTCATCACTAGCAAGACCATCAGTTCGCAGATAGTTCTTGATCCAACCCTCACCTTGAGCATGACCCCCAAAACCTTCCTTAGAAAGGCAATGTTTTTGGCAATATCAGGCTTTCTACTTTCCAATAGCTATGGTTCCAATGTGCTAAGGGAAATTTCTTCACAACCCTCCCATGGCAATGGACTACATAGTAGTCATGCAAAAGAGGGATCCACTTATCCCTATCCATGTTCTCCAATACATACACAATTACACCTAGAAATTGGCTCTTAAAGACCTCACATGGCTTCATCCTTTGGCTGCCCTATTTCCAATAGAATGGCCAAAAAATAGCTGACACATACGTGTTCACACAATGTTTGTGATACGCCCGAATGAACTCATCTCCTAAAATGGTCTCCACTACGTACACAAACAAGCAATGACCGGTGGTAAGAATGGCTTTGAGCCATTTCTTAGAAACCTCACCTATGAAAGACATTTGACACTTCTTGGACACTAATCGAATGGGAGTATCCATTTGCCAAATGCATATACCAACTCTAAACACTCCCAAAGATGTGTGTCGCCGCAAGCTACTCAGGGTGTTAAATAGCCACCCACAATGTTACATCAACAAAGTTCTAAGGCAACCTAGGCATGATGACATCGTTGTCCCTTCCAATCACATCAAATCCTCACAAATCTACAAAGGTACCAAGATATTAATGTCCTACAATCAATATTTGCAACTTATGAAGATGGTGTGGTAATGGTAGGAACAGATGACACATCATTACTAACTCTCGTGTAACATCCTGCTAACTAACATCCTTTTAGTATTATCCATAGTTGGAGTAATCGCCAAGTCCCAAGTTTTTGCCGAGTTTTTCAGCTGGGCAAGTTTTCCAAAGAGAAACTCGCACAAAAAAATCACAAAGCTTTTTGGAAAAACTTGCCGATTAATCAGTGTTTTTCCTAAAAACTTTGCATTTTTTTTTAAAAACTCTCCTGCACCTGTCCTCCTATGTTAAAACGCAAAAAATGGCATTTTTGTCATTGTTTTTTATTTGCAGCAATTTGGTTTGTGAGTGGAGGAGAAAAAGAGGCTTCCAAGCCCTTGCTAGGTGATTCCAAAGTACTAGAGGAGGATTCGAGTGGAGGCACAGTCACACCCAGCGCAACGTTCTACTTCTAAGACTAGACCCCATAGTTCCTCTCCCTTATTTGTTAGTAGAGCTGGAAAGAGGAAGATGTAATTGTAATGATGTATTTACTTTTAGTTTTAATCAATATTTGCAACTTATAGAGATGGTGTGGTAGTGGCAAGAATAGATGACACATCATTACTAACTCTCATGTAACATCCTGCTAACTAACATCCATTTAGTATTATCCATAGTTGGAGTAATCACCGATTAATCGTCGAGTCCCGAGTTTTTGTCGAGTTTTTCAGCTGGGCAAGTTTTCCAAAGAGAAACTCACACGAAAAAATCACAAAGCTTTTTGGAAAAACTCACTGATTAATAGGCGTTTTTCCTAAAAACTCTGCTTTTTTCTTTTAAACTCTCCTGCACCTATCCTATGTTCAAATGCAAAAAATGGCATTTTTTGTCATTGTTTTTTATTTGCAGCAATTTGGTTTGTGAGTGGAGAAGAAAAAGAGGCTTTCAAGCCCTTGCTAGGTGATTGCAAAGTACTGGAGGAGGATTCGAGTGGAGGCACAGTCACACCCAGCGCAACATTCTACTTCTAAGACTAGATCCCGTAGTTCCTCTCCCTTATTTGTTAGTAGAGCTGGAAAGAGGAAGATGTAATTGTAATGATGTATTTACTTTTAGTTTTATAGAAACTATTTAGTATTTTGCTTCCAGCCATCAACATTCTGCATGAGAATGTGATTTTGTACTTGCTTTGAATTTATATATATCTAAACTCAGCTTGTTTCTTTTTTGTTCTCATTAATTAACTCATTGGATGCATCTTCTCATTGAATTTTGCAAAATAAATGCATTTCTAATTAAATTTAAGCAGTTTTTTAAGTTCCCGAGTTTTTTCAAAAACTAGCCAAATTTTTCCCAATTTTTTGTTGGGCTTGGCTAGTTTTTGTCGAGTCTGAGTTTTCCATTTTCTCTACCAATTACTCTCGCGGCATCACTTTGTCTTGGAATATTCTTTGATTGCATCCCTTCCAGAGCTCCCAATTAATGGTAGAGGGAAGTATGCACCACAAACTATCTAACAGAGCTTTCCTTGGTTTATTTGGCCATATTACAAGCAAGTCCCTGTGTCTTAAGGGAGTGGACATTGAACATTTATTTTAGATAGGAAGAGTTTCCAGCAAAACTCTGCATAAGCGCACGTTAGTAGCAAATGAATGGCTGCCTCTTCCCCTACTTTGTGATGCATCTGCCCGAACCTAAAATACATGATTTCTTTAGTTTATCTTCTATTAAAATTTTCTATTAGTCTTGTTGGCTAGTCTTGCTTAGCTTCTGCTATCTCCTTGATCTTGTATCCTATCCTCACCTTGTAATCCCCTAACTTAGAGCTGCACCACCTAAAAACATCTGCCTCATTAGCAATGTAAAAGGTTCTCCCTTTTAGGATCTTATGTAGGGCATCCTTTTGTTCGTGTGGGGCATCTAATGTTTGGAGAGAATGCCATCTCCAATGTGGCAGTCCATCCTTGTCCATAGTTTCTTTCAAAGGATTTTAACTCACTTTTTCTCCCCATTGGTGTATAGGTTCCAAACTAGCTTCTCTCCCATATCAAAATTCATGTGTTTAGCCGCCTTATGCCAATCCCCCCAGCCTCCTTTAGGGTACATATCTAGAACATGAGAGGGAAACTCTATTGGTCTCTAGTTCCACTCAAAAGAACCTTATCAAAATCTGAATGAGATGTCCTCCACTACCTTAGGGATTCTCATGTAGGACATTGAGCAAACAAGGATGGCTGATAGGACAAACTTGATATTCAATAATCTGCCAGTTGAGGTAAGCCGTTTGCCCTTCCAAGTTTCCATTCTATTCTTACAACTATTGATTAAATTCTCCCAACAACTTTTTTGGTTGATCCTTGCAAATAATGGCATCCCCAAAATTCTGCCCAGAAAGTTGGTCACCCTTAAGTCTAGAATTCTAGCAATGACCCTTAGAAGACTAGGTTGCGTGTTAAGAAAAAACACCACAGATTTTCTCCAATTTATGCTTTGGCCCAATGCTTTGCAATAGTTGTCCACGAAGGTGCGAATGACTCTAGCTTCCATCTGACATGCAGTTCCAAAGAGCATTTTATTGTCTAAAAATTGTTGGTGTCACCGGATCCAAACCCTAAGTAACTTCCATATCCTTCCATTTGCCTTCTGCTCTAAGGAGACCAATGCTTCTACCAAGTGCTTCCACCATTATGATAAACAAGAAGGGCAATAGTGGATCGCCTTGCCTTAATCCCCTTGTGCTTGCAAAGAAACCTTGGAAGGCCCGATTCATAAGGATAGAGAATTTTGGAGTGGCAATGCAGCACTTAACCCAATCTATCCATTTATTATTGAAGCCAAATCTCTAGAGGACCCTAGGTAGGAACTACCTATCAACAAGATCATAGGCCTTTAGGATGTCTAATTTAAGGATCATGCTTGTTGTTCTTGCTTTCTTGCTGAGTGAATTGCTTCATGTGCAACTATTATGCCTTCAGCAATTGATCTTCCCGATGAGAATTGAGCACCACTTTCAATCTATTTTCTATGATTTTTGTGATAATTTTGTAGATCGTATTGCATAATGCAATGGGTTAGAAATCACTCATTGTTTGTGCGTACTTATTGGGTATTAGTGAAAGAAAGGTATCGTTGAAGGCTCCAAGCATTGTGGATTTCTTCATTGACTCCTCTCCTACTCAAAATAAGTCCTCCCCAATAATGCCCTAGAAGTGTTGGAAAAAACTTGTCAGGAAGCCATCAAGGCCAAGAGCTTAGTTAGGGTTGAGTTGGAAAGTGGCTTTCCTCATCTCCTCCTTAATGATCTCTTTGATCAACTACTTGTTTTTTTTGCACTTATTAATGTCAGGGTGGAGCCCAAAATGTTTTCTCTTTCCACTATGGTCCTAGGAGGCTTTATTTAGGATTTATTCAAAGAATCCAAACCACCTCCATGTTCACCTCTTCCAAAGACTAAGTAAAGCTCTTGCACTCCTCTCTAATTTCCACTGTTCTTTTCTTGTTTTTCTTGGCAATAGATGTTTTCTGGAAGAAGTTTTTAATTCTATCACTTACTTTTAGCCAAATTTCTCTTGAATCTTGTCTCCAAAAGCAACTCTTCTCTGTCTAAAACCTTTAATAGTTCTTGTTTCAAAGCTTTCCCTTTCTCATAATAATGAGCACTCATTCTTTTACTTATAACTACCTCATTTAGAAATACTAGTTTCCTCGAAATTCTATCCTTCTCGTCAAAGATGTTTTCAAAATGTTCTTTGTTACAAATTTTAAGTTTGTTCTTGACATGGCTCAGCTTCTTGCTTAGCTAAAATAATCGTGAGTTATTGCCCAAATTGATTTCATTCCACCATTCTGCAATGTACACTTTTAGGCTTGCATCTCTAAGCCACATGTTCTCAAATATGAAGGGGCTTTCAACTAGGGTCTTCAGGCTTGGTGAGTTGTTAGACAGGGAAATGATCACAATTGGTGAAAGGCAAAATACTGACCTCCTTAGTATTTGATTGAATATCCCAGTTGCCAACTAGGAAAAAGCGGTCTAATATCTCCACTATGTTGGTGAGTAATTTTGTCCTATTGGTTCATGTGAAGGTTACATCATTCATTTGGATGTCTTTGAGGAGGTTTTGATCAAAGGTTTGGAAATATTGTTGGACTTGTGTGAGATTGTGAAGACCCCCCCACTACTCTGTGTTGTTGAGCATTGCATTGAAATCTCTAGCTATTATTCCTTTTTCATCACCCACTCTTCTCTACATTCTATCAACTATTGCCAGATCTCTCTTTTTCCAATAGTGGAAATTGGTGACAAAAAAAGTTTTCATTCTTTTATAAGAATTTGCACCTTATCATCATCCAATTATTGCTTCTTCCACTGAATTTCCTTCAATGGTAAGGGGATTCCAAATTACCACCAATCCCCAAAAGCTCTAGTAGCACCTAAAATGTTTCCCTAGCATTGTCTCCAATTTTTCAATCTCTTAATACTCTCAGCATTGCTCCATTTAGTTTCTTGTACTAATACTAGAATAGCTTTGGCTTGGTCAATTTGGTACTTGACCAAGCACCATTTATTACCCCTAACATTACATATTAAGGCCCTCGTTGCTCCTTAGGGGGGTCTCTTGAATATTTCATCTGATCTAATGGGGTCTCGCTCTCACCAATGGCATTTTCCTCTTGTTACTGACGGTCTACGGCTTCTCCAATTGATACTCTGTCTCTTTGTATCACGATTCAGATTGCTTTCAGTCTCATGAGCTTCTTCCTTATTAGTTGTCGCCAAGATCCAACAATCCAATTGTCCATGCCATTTCAACTTGCACTTAGTGAAAAACATTAGATTGTCCTCTCTTTCAATATTTTGCCTCCATGCACCCCATCCAGTATGCAGTTTGATCTCTCGTAGTAGTGGGAGATAGAGCATTAGGTTGAGGCATATTCTAGCATATCTACCAAAGCATTTGTCTTCCAATCTCCTATCCACTTGGATGAAAGACCCCAAGTTCTTCCCAAAATCTATCAAAATTTCCTCCCAATACTAAGGGGACAGATTATATAGACAGATCCAAACTAATACAACCACAACCTCTTGTTACCACAAATCGAATTTGGTATCAATTCCTTCATAACCAGTGTTGTCCATCACATAAGGCTTCTGGTTCAACACTCTCCATCTATCCATTTGGGATTGGATATTCTACAAGGAAAAAACTAATTCGTGGATGTACTACAATTGTCTCCTATGTTTTGCAAGGTAATTATGGAAAGCAGATGCTTGGAGAGCAAAGGACAATGACAAGATCAAGCTCAAGGACTTAAAGCAAGGATCTACAAATGGCCAGCCTTCCATCAAAAGAAGATCACGCCCAAAACTTCAAGGACTTAAGACAAGCAAGATGGTTTGAGGTTGAAAGCTAAAATGAAGATTTTGATCCCAAGCCCCAAATTCAAGCACATGGAGTACTACAAATTCAAAATCATGGCAATGAGAGGATTTCCAAGAGATAGAGAGAATTTGTGAAGATGAAGCAATTTGGGAATATGCCATCACACTTGAAGGTTTGACAATGTTGAGTATCAAGAGATATTTTCTCATCACCAAGAGCTGACGAAGTTTATGAGACAAATATGCTGAGGTGGCACCCACTCATCTTCAACCAAACAGAAGACTCTAGTTGCACGTGTCCAAGAAAACCCAATCACATTATGCCAAGTGTACATGTAGAGTCCACCAAGCATCTCTACCTAACATATTTTCTCATTGGACCATGAAAGCAGTGTAATTTTCTCATTTGCCCACAAGTTGGTGCCTTTATGTAATTGGGCAAGCATTTAATGCTTGTAGTTGTTAGGTTGATTAGGACCTTACTGGCATAATTTTGCCCCTTGATCTTAAAATGATCTTGGCCCTTCATTGTAATTGAACAACTATGAGAGGCCAAGGCCTTCTCATTTGTAACTCATGAGATTAGAATTAGATTAGTTTTATTGTGGAGTGGGAGACACTTGTTGAAATTGTTTCTATAATACTACCAAAATTATTCCTACATTGTTTCATGGTGAATATTTGTGACGTTTGGGGCATTGCATGGCTTCTAAATTTCCTCACTTAGAGTAGATTTTATTTCATGTTGATTAAGTAGTGTTGTAATGTCTCCTTTCCTTCTATAGCCTTCCTAGGAGCTCAGTTGGCCTACTCTTCCATCCTAGTAGGCTAATTAGTCAATTTAGTAGGGATGCCCAGCAGTCACGGATTTTGGTTATGCAGTTTTGGCATAAAAGTTAAAAGTTTATGAGGTCCCCCTTTGCTAAGTCGCTCATATTATAATAGTTAGTGACTTTACCATAAAGGTTGTATTATAATGTCATATTAATGGGGAATGACTTTATTTTATTTGAGCGCTTCCTACTATTTTTATACTTGAGTGGCCCTTTGTAACAGCTCCTTCTGGTAACGCCTTTTCACATGCGCTTGGGTTGTTAATAGGAGTTTGGCTTGGAGTTGGGGAGGCTAGAAAAAAAAATTGTGAACACGAACCTTACTACCATCTTTGTGACTGCATTGTTCCTGAAGACGTCAACCTTTGGGACAAGATTGGACGTAGCCCCAATCTGGAAGTGTGGATTCACCTCAGGACTCACCTTTGTTTTGACAGTTTGTTTGGAAGTTTGCAATGGAGTGTAAAGAGCTTTGCCTCACTCTTTGCTGAAAGTAATTTTATTTTTGAATTTGCTTGCAATTTATTTGGAATTTGAACAAATATGAATTTTAGAAAATATTTTCCAGAATTTAATTATTACAAAATCCATCAAATTTCCTATCTCCAGATGAGTTTAAATTCATCAAATTTAACAAATATCTTTATTCAAATATAACATCATAATAAATCAAAGACGGCTGGCACTTGGCAAATTAGTGTAGACTTAATTGCAATGAGCTCCCTTCAACATGTATAGGCGCAGCCTTGACAATTGCTACGCAAGCCTCAAGAAATAGGCGGCTAGACAATTGAAGATGTCCACGCAGCCCAAGGAAGGTAAACGCAGCCTTGGTATAATTATGCTGCCTCCTTACTATGATACGCAGCCCCTTGTAAATGTACACAGCCTCCTTAGAGTGGAGCGTGGGCTATGGAAGATGGAACACAGCCTTCCAGATAGAAGTTGCAGGCTGCCAAGATCAAACACAACTTCACCGAATGAATTCGCAGCCACCAAATGAGAATTTGTGGCTTCTAGATGTATTCGCAGCAGAGGAAGATACAACAGCCTTCCGAATAATTGATAGACACAAACAAAATCGAACCAGAAAATGGATTAAACCTCTTAAATCCAATAATTGTCCAATCCTCTTGAATTTGATATACTTTAGCATCAAAATTCGAATTCACAGAACCAAAGCTAAATATTCAGAATTTCAGTGGCAAAATTCATCATCAATCAGTGATGATTCAAATCACAGAATGAGGAATCAGTCCTCAAACCCTAGCAGTATTTCTCCTCTCAAAAAACACAATTTTTTATCAAACGATCAATAGGTGTGTAAAGTGCTTTTTCGAGTTGAATATATAAGCTTTTTGAAAAAGCTTCAACTTTACATTTTTCACTAACGAAGCTTCTTCAACACAACATCAAATTATAACATTAAAGTTATAAAGTTATTAAATTAAAATAAGTTAATTTAATAACCACTTTAAAACCATGAAGTCATTGAATCTATCTGACTAAATAAAACTAACTTCTGACAATACAGCTCCGAGCTCAAACTACCCTGCCAGAAATAGCCATCTACCAAAAATAGACTTACTATAAATAGTAAGTCTCTCAAACTGGAGATCCTTGATAAACAATCCAATTTAATAACCCTATGCAGACACCTTGCTAAACCAAGCCATACCCAAAATACCACTTACTATAAATAATAAGTCATACGATCTGACCCAAACGAAGAGCAAACCTAGCAACTAGAACCTCCAAAATGGAATCCAACCACTAGCTTTGCCAACTGACCCCCTCTGATCACATGATTAGCTTACAAGGATCATCAAACTAAGCTAATCCCAACAGTCTGAAAAACGAGGACATTACAATCCTCCCTTCCCAAGATTGCTTGTCCTCAAGCAATCAGGAAAACCAAGCAACATCACAGTCCACCCGGATCCCAAGGATGGTCATGAGTAATGTCTCGATCCTCACCATACTCTTGTGAAGAAGTCATCAGCATCAACAATACAAACATCAGCAACTGAGAAACTACACTCAACACCCAAACAACTCACATCACTGACAACATCATCTGAAGACCAACTGTAGGTGCTGATGGAGGAAACAACTCAACGGAACTCAACCCAACTGAAACAACTCTGTCAATACTCAAGTCCTTGTTTAACTGACACTCACACCCAACTGCACTGTGAATATGATAACAACCATAGGTACCCAAATCACTACCACCAAATCCAACCTCTGATAAACTGTCCTGGGTGTGTCGATACTGCAAGTGGTCTAACTTGCAACTGCCAATTCCATCTGCAAAAGATGGTACTAACCCATCCCATAATGCATGGTAAGAAACTGGAGCCAATCCACACCTACGTGAGACCAAATCCTCTACCCGTGGGTCAAAAGAAAAATGATGAGCATACCCCACTGTATAATGTCGGTAGAAAGCCCCAATCTCTGTCAATGGCTCATCATTAGCAAACTGGGAATCAGGAGATGGCTCCAATCTCTGACTCCGCATAGCTGTAGGCTGGATAGGATCCTAGGAAACCCTCTCAGCAAATCCAACCACAAAATCCCTGTTCGGAAGCATTGTAGACAAAGTCTCTACAATCTTCCCCACCAAATGTCGTATAGCATGAGAGCCCCGAATGAGAATACCCTTGGATACTCTATATGAATCCTCCCGCAAATCTGCACTCTCAAGTAAATACTCCATGAATGACTCAATGCAATAGAAATTATATGTGGAAGCGTCAACTTGCTCCCCTGCAACCCACAGCTGATCCCTCTAAAAATGTGGCACTGCCAACTGCCTAATGCTATCAGCTGTAAGAAACGTAGAAATAGATTCGCTTCCAGCAAAAGGAAGCAAATGACCATGAGAGTTCGTCCCCACTAATGCTCTCACCTCCTTTGTACCTACTGCACCCATATCCAGGACGGATGTGTATGTCACATCATCACGTCCCTCATCCCCAACTATAGAAGCAAACTCACCACCAACCACCTCAATGTGCAACCGAACTAGGTCTGGGGCTGGTGTGGACCGAACATGCTCCAACTCCACAGTCACCTCCTCTAATCATGACTGTGACTCCTGGAAAGCCAACTGGGTACACTGCAATGAGTCCACAGTCACCTCTAAGTCATGGGTGAGATCAACTGCCTCCTCTTTCCCTAACAATGTCTCATAACAGGTACTCCCCCACTCCAAAAGGTAATCCCTGTCAGCGGCTAACTATAAATAATTATGCTTTAAGACCCTGACAGCCTCTCGAAGTGCATGAACCTCTGCTAGGGAAAGACTACTATCACCGTGCTCATTTAACATAGGAGCACCCCAACTAGATACGGCCAACATCTGACGAATAGCATCATAATGCTCAATAGCTGAAGAGATGTCTCTGTCATTCACCTTCAGCTGACTAGACACATGATGCCTACGTAAGCCTTGCCTCCTATGCAAGCTCTTTGTCCCACTAACTACATTGTGATAGGAGGTTGAATCAGAACTGCTCACCACAAGATCGCTCATACGTGAGCTATCGTCCCCGCACAACTCTGCATCCGAGATACAACTACTATGTACCTCCACCGACTCCTCATCCAAAGAAATGGAAGCCCTCGCAATATCAATCTCCTCGCATGTCTCAGCATCCACCTCAATAGTAAGATCTTGAAAATATCGATCCTGGGACTCATCCAAAACTTCCTCAGAGTCATCACCCAACATCTCACAAGGGGTATCATACCCAGTGCGACTCAGAGCATCATCGAATGTATCATCAGATGTGTCCATACTATCTGCATCCACATCTCCTATTAAAGCCTCAACTGCTGACACCTGACTCTGCACACATGACTCAACATCAAGTTGTACACCAATAATGTTGGAGCATGAACCACCATCTACCGACTCCGCTATAATGCCCAGATCACCAACATCACAGCTAGGTGACTCCATACATGCATCAGTTCCATATGAGGAAGCAACTGCCTCCTACACTAGAGCAACACTACGATAGCTAACATAAAAGTCTCCAATAACAACTCCCTCCTCAGAAGAGTCTGAACACTCAGTGACCACTACAGCATCAGCTGCCTCTGAACTAACTGTAGCGACTACTCTGGGAACCTCAACCTACTGAAGCTCAGTGCTACAATCCACCAAGGGCACTGATACATCCACATGTCCCTGTGAAATAAGTCCATCATCAGCACTGCGGCTAGGACTAGCAGGTGTCGTACTAAATATAGGTACGTCTGCATCATGGACACCTGTCGGGGAAAATTCAAGCTTTCTCCCCTTCAATCTCGATGTTGGCCTTCTAAAGGCAAAAACCATATACCTCGCTGCCCTCTCAACTGGCTCTGGATCCGACAAACTCTCCGCCAACCTTTGTTGATGAAGCTTAAGTTTCTCCATACTTTCCATCAAAGCATTTATTTCCTCTCTTTTTCCTACACTGCTACGCCGACTCTCAAAACTAGGCATCCTGTATTTCTCCATAGCTAGGAAAAGCGAGAGTGTCAGTCACTCTTAATATAACATCAGAATAAAAATGAATTTCATACCCCACAGGATGGCAGGAAACATGCTCTGACACCACTTTAAAGAGCCTTGCTTGACTCTTTGCTGAAAGTAATTTTATTTTTGAATTTGCTTGCAATTTGTTTGGAATTTAAACAAATATGAATTTTATAAAATATTTTCCAGAATTTAATTATTACAAAATCCATCAAATTTCCTATCTCCAGATGAGTTTAAGTTCATCAAATTTAACAAATATCTTAATTCAAATATAACATCATAATAAATCAAATACAGCTGGCACCTAGCAAATTAGTGTAGACTTAGTTGCAATGAGCTCCCTTCAACATGTATAGGTGCAGCCTTGACAATTGCTACGCAAACCTCAAGAAATAGGCAGTTAGACACTTGAAGATGTCCATGCAGCCCAAGGAAGGAAAACGCAGCCTCCTTAGAGTGGAGCATAGGCTATGGAAGATGGAATGCGGCCTTCCAGATAGAAGTCGCAAGCTGCCAAGATGAAACACAACTTCACAAAATGAATTCGCAGCCACCAGATGAAAATTCCTGGCCTCCAAATGTATTCGCAGCAGAGGAAGATACAACAGTGTTCCGAATAATTGATAGACAAATAAAATCGAACCAGAAAATGGATTAAACCTCTTAAATCCAGTAATTGTCCAATCCTCTTGAATTTGATATACTTCAGCATCAAATTCAAATTCACAGAGCCAGAACTAAATATTCAGAATTTCAGTGGCAAAATTCATCATCAATCAGTGATGATTCAAATTGCAGAATGAGGAATCAGTCCTCAAACCCTAGCAGTATTTCTCCTCTCTCAAAACACAATTTTTTATCAAATGATCAATAGGTGTGTAAAGTGTTTTTTCGAGTTGAATATATAAGCTTTTTGAAAAAGCTTCAACTTTACATTTTTCACTAAAGAAGCTTCTTCAACACAACATGAATTTATAACATTAAAGTTATAAAATTATTAAATTAAAATAAGTTAATTTAATAACTACTTTAAAACCATGAAGCCACTGAATCTATCTGACTAAATAAAACTAACTTCTGACAATAGAGCTCCGAGCTCAAACTGCCCTGCCAGAAATAGTCATCTGCCAAAAACAGACTTACTATAAATAGTAAGTCTTTCAAACTGGAGATCCCTGATAAACGATCCAATTTAATAACCCTGTGCAGACACCCTACTAAACCAAGCCATACCCAAAATACCACTTACTATAAATAGTAAGTCATCCGATCTGACCCAAACAAAGAGCAGACCTGGCAACCAGAACCTCCAGAATGGAATCCAACCACTAGCTCTGCCAATTGATCCCCTCTGATCACCTAATTAGCTTACGAGGATCATCAAACTAAGCTAATCCCAAAAGTCTGAAAAACGAGGACATTACATGGAGGTGGAAAGTCAGTTTCAGGTGTTTTAGTGCTAATAACTAGTAATATGTTATCGTGATTGAATATTTGCAGGAAGGGAGTGTGTCGTGTGATTAAGTTTGGGTGTGTCGGGTTGGAATGTGCAAATCACAACTAGAAGTTGGGTACTCGGAATTGCATGTGTGTATGTTTGTTGTGCCCGCGATGTCTCTATTTCGCTTTGTCACCAAACAACTATCACTGAGGAGAGTCGAGTATGTGCCAGTGGTGGCTTTGTGGTGTAATATCTGCTGACAACATAATATTCCTTTCATGTTGAGAACAAAGACATTGTACTGTACTTGTGATCTGCATGTACTAGGCCCATGATGCATGTATGTCTGAAAAGGTTTAAAGGTGCCAGTCGATTCCAGCTGGTTTCAATCAGCATTATCGAATACGTGGAGACAGCACCCATGTTCCATTATTTTCTATTTCTCATTAGTTGTTACTATCTCAGTAGTTTGTAACTGTGAAAAGAGTCTTTTCGTGTGTGGGTCTACTATGCAATACTGTTAAAATCAACATGATTGTAAGTTTGTCGTGAGACATGCATAAATCCAGGGTGAATGTTTGGATAATAACATTATTGGTTGGTAATGCATTGCCTTCAGATGGTCGATTTGATCAAGTATCCATTATTTATTATGTTAGAATGCAATGGTAATCTGTAAATCGAATATTTGTTTCAAAAGAATAAGAAGTTGCAAGTTAATTATTGAAGTCATTAACAGTTCCTCAGTAGGTCTGTAATCCGGGAATTCAAAATAATCTCAGATTCAAACTTCTATTTAGGCCTTTGACAATCAAACCCCAATTTCTGAGAAAAAATTACAGTTAAAACCAATTAGGGATATTACAATGGTATCAGAGCGTCGAACCTGCTAGCCTGTGAAGTCACTTCAGATTTGAATGCAATATTATTAAAGAGAGCCACGTAGAATTTGGAAACCACCACTAGTACTAGAAGGTAACACAACTTTAGAACTTGTTGGAGCTTCTTCTAGTTCAGAACAAATTGTAGGAATGGTAGATGATGAAGCTAGAGAAGTGAGAGAGACTTTAAGGGGTATTTAGATAGGGAAGGAACAGGTGGCTAATGTGTTGCGGCAGCTCAGTGCAGCTCCTAGGGGTATTCAGCAGCTAAGTGCAGCTCCTAGGAGGCCTTAGAGTCACCATAGTGGCGGTGGTAGTACAATTGGTTCCCCTCATAATGTGACAGCTCCTACACGCTCATCAGATAGGCCATTGATGCCTAATTTTGCTGAAAATAATGAAGAAGTCAATAACGTTGAAGCAGCTGAGGCTATACCAAACATTATGACTATGCATGACGAATGGGAATTACTTCTAGAACATGTCAGAGAAGATTTAAGTTTCATTCAGTACATGGGGCAGCGAAGGGAAATCACAAAGACAAGGCATGATAGAAGGCGTAGGACTCAAAACAAAGAGTTGAAACATGCGATGAATAAATTGACTCTACCTACATTTGATGGCAGTGGTAAGACATCAGCCCGTGCTTGGATACACAAGCTAGATACATTCTTGACTCTTAAACCCATGTAGGAAACAGAAACTATTAAATTTGCCACAATGCATCTAGAAGGGGCAGCATATGATTGGTGGCATCATGGTCTTCTGACACAAGATCATGGTATTATTAATTCATATGATGAGTTTAGTAACAAGCTGATCACTCATTTGGACAGGAAGGATATAGAAATTTACTACAAGGAATTAGCCCAATTAAAACAAAGTGGTTCATTGGACTCCTACATTGATTTTTTTCAAAGGATATCCATTATGGTTCTAGACATGTCAGAAAAAAGAAAGGTAATGTTGTTTGTTGAAGGTTCGAGAGATAAATTCAAAGGTATTGTGAAAGTACTTAAGCCTAACACCTTGGGAGAAGCTATCGAGATGGCCCAAGATTGAGACACTTCATCTTCTATCATACAACCACCCAAAAAGAGTTTTAGAGGAGCAAAACCAAATCTGAAATCAAATAATCAAAATAACAATACACCACCTAGATTGGATGCGGAGTCCAAAAATGAGTTGAGAAAGAAGAAATTGTGTTTCACATGCAAGGAACCTTGGACCCCTGATCATAGATGCCTTGGGAAAGGCAAGATTCACTACATTGAGGTTGTTTTAGAAGGGGAAGATGAGCAAAATGATGACAGCAGATCTAAGGACAGCGATGAAGAGGAAAATAATGAGCAGCCTAAGGTAGAGAAAGGTGAAACACATGCTTCCAGTCAGCCCCCTACTATTGCTTCACTTTCAGGATTGCGAGTATGTCATCGTTTCTGTCTAAAAGGGGTTGTAAGAGGGCAGCGAGTTGTTTTTCTTTTGGATACAAAAGCCACACATAACTTCATTAATCCACATACAATGGAAAAAAGAAGACTATAGGTGGAGGACATACTGGGATTTGATGTTAAGGTTGCAGGTGGTGATCTTTTAAGTTGCTCAGGAAAGATTCCACAGCTTAGGATTCAGTTGGGTGATTACACATTGGTGGCTCATTTTATATTATCAAGTTGGATGGACTGGATGCTATCTTAGGTATGCAGTGGCTTCAGACAATTGGTAGGTATACGATTGATCATGATCAGAAGCAGTTGGAATTTATGAGGGGTGATTAGCAAGTAGTGTTGAAGGCTATGCCAGAGAGTGGTCCTAGAATTGTTTCAGCTCACAAGATAGAGGCCATTATGAGACATGATGATATTGAGTGGGCAGCTCAGTGTTATATTTCTACCAAATCCACTTTTGATTTGGGGCAGCAGCATCATATAGACATGCAATACGTGCTTGATAAGCACCAGGGGGTTTTTGGAGACATTCCTCCAAGTAGACCACCAAATTGTGGACTTGAGCATGTGATAGAGCTGAAGGAGGGTGCTAAGCCCATTATTACCACTCATTATCGCCATCCGAGACATTTCAAGGAGGAGATTGAGAAAATGATTAAGGAGCTACTTGCCACGAGACACATTAGACCTATCTCTAGTCCATTTGCTTCTTGAATGATCTTGGTTAAGAAGAAGGATGGAACTCTTCGGATGTGTATTTTTTACCGAGCTTTGAATAAAAGGACCATCAAAAATAGGTATCCTATCCCACACATTGATGAGTTGTTGGATGAGTTGCATGGGGCTGTATACTTTTCAAAGATTGATCTTCGTTCGAGATACCATCAGAATCGTGTTCATGAGGAGGATGTGCATTGTGGACATTATGAGTTCCTAGTGATGCCCTTCGGTCTCACTAACACACCTGCTACATTTCAGTCGTGTATAAACCACATCTTTACTAAGCAGCTGCATAAATTTGTTTTGGTGATCTTCGATGATATCTTAATATTCAATAAAACTTGGGAAAAACACTTGCAGCATTTGGATAAAAACACTTGCAACATTTGGATGAGGTTCTGAGCATTATGGAGCAAACCTTATTTGCTAAGGAATCCAAATGTGAGCTTGGTTTGACAAAGATCTTGTATCTTGGGCATGTGATAGGGGCTAATGGGGTTAAGGTCCATCAAGAGAAAATACAAGCAATTTTGGATTGGCCACCACCTAGAAATGTTTATGATTTGAGAAGGTTCCTTGGGCTTTGTTCTTACTACAAGAGATTTGTTAAGGGGTTTTCTCAGCTTGCAACTGCACTCACAAACCTTACTCGGAAGGGTGCATTCAGGTGGTCAAATGAGGCAAAGGTAATTTTTGACATGCTTAAGAGGGTTATGAGTACTTGCCCAGTGTTAGCACTTCCCGATTTCTCTCAGCCATTTGTGTTGGAATATGATGCTTCAGGTGAGGGTATAGGTGCAGCGCTTATACAGGATAGACATCCTATTACTTACTTGAGTAGGAAGTTGAGGGAGAATGAGAGATTGTATTCCACCTACGACAAGGAGATGTTGGCCAGCGCATGCACTGGCAAAATTCAAACAATACCTGACAGGCGGGAGGTTTGTAGTGAGGACGAACCATAACAGCTTACATTATTTCTTGGAGCAAAAGGAGTTGAATGAGCGACAGCAGAAGTGGGTTAGTAAGGTATAGACTTATGATTTTGACATCGAGTATGTCAAAGGCAAGAAGAACGTTGTGACTGATGCACTTTCCAAGAGGCCACCCACTGCTACATGTTGCTCTATATCCAAGATTTTAGCTGATTGGAAATCTCAGCTTTTAGTTGAGTATTCCAAACGTACTTTTGCTTATGAGCTTATGGCTGGGCAGATTCAGGATGACAAGTATAGAGTTATTGATGATGTGATTTACTATAAAAGCAGGATTTATTTAGTACTTAAATCCAAACTTAAGGACAAGATTATGAAGGTTGTTCATGACACACCTTTAGCAGGTCATTCGGGTTAGTTTAAGACCTATACGCAAATTAGAGAAAGGTTCTCTTGGAAGAGTCTTAAGAATGACATCCTTAAGCATATCAGGGAGTGTTTGACTTGTCAGCAAAACAAGTCTGAGCATATGTACCCTATTGGTTTGTTGCAGCCATTACCTATTCCTGGGCAGAAATGGGAAAGTGTGTCCATGGATTTCATCACAAGTCTACCAAGAGTACAGGGTAAGGATAGCATTATTGTGGTAGTTGACCGGTTGACTAAATATGCACATTTTTATGCTATTACAGTTGATTGGACAGCCTCTCAAGTAGCAGAGTTATTTTTCAAAGAGGTTTTTAGATTGCATGGTCTACCTAAGACCATTGTCAGTGACGGGGACAACAAGTTTCTCAGTGTGTTTTGGTAGGAACTATTTAGACTGGCAAGGACAGAGTTGACTCCCAGTACCAGCTACCATCCTCAAATGGATGGACAGACAAAGGTGGTGAATAAATGGTTAGAAGGTTATGTTGCAAGGCAGCAGAGAGCGTGGGTCAAATGGCTATATTTGGGTGAATATTGTTATAATTCGACATACCATATGACCATTGGCATGTCTCCTTTTAGAGCTCTTTACAGTTATGAGCCATTATCTTTTCTGGAGTTAGCTTTAGGGGAAAACAAGGCTCCTCTGGCAAAATAGTGGTTACAGGATCATCAGGATATCCTCAGAACCCTCAGAGATAACATTTAGCATGCACAGAATCAACAAAAGATATACATTGATCGCCACCGGAAAGAAAGATCTTTTGAGGTTGGGAATATGGTGTTTCTACTCCTTCAACCATACAGGCAAAGTTCGTTGAAGAAGAGTGGCTCAAAAAAGATTAGACCCAGATTTAATGGACCATACAGGGTAGTGAAGAAAGTTGGAAAAGTGGCCTATGAACTTGAGTTGCCATTTGATAGGGGGATACATAATGTTTTTCATGTTTCCTGTCTCAAAAAGGCTATTGGACAACATGTTGTGCCTACTCCAAGATTGCCCCCGTTGGATGAGGAGGGAAAATGGATTTTGGTTCCAACAGAGGTGTTAGAGGTAAGGGAGAAACAATTGAGGAACAGGACGATCAAGGAATATTTGGTGCAATGGCAAGACTTACCTCTTGAGGATGCATTGTGGGAAGGTGAAAACATTCTGTAGAATCCATCTTTACGATTGCTTGAGGGCAAGCAATCATGGGAAGGGAGGACTGTAATGTCCCCTTTCCTTTCGTAGCCTTCCCAGGAGCTCAGTTAGCCTACTCTTCCATCCCAATAGGCTAATTAGTCAATTTAGTAGGGATGCCTGGTAGTCGCAATTTTTAGTTATAGAGTTTTGGCGTAAAAGTTTATGGGGTCCCCTTGTGCTAAGTCGCTCATATTACAAAATCATATTATAATAGTTCGTCACTTTGCCATAAAGGTTGTATTATAAAGTCATATTAATGGGAATGACTTTATTTTATTTGAACACTTCCTACTATTTTAATACTTGAGCACCCCTTTGTAACGGCTCCCAGTAATGCCTTTTCGCATGCGCTCGAAGATGTTAATGGGAGTTTGGCTTGGAGTCAGGCAAGCTGGAAAAGTTTTTTGTGAACACAAACCTTACTACCGTCTTTGTGACTGCATTATTCCTGAACACGTCAACCTTGGGACAAGATTGGATGTAGCCCCAGTCTGGAAGTGTGGATTCACCTCAGGATTCACAGTTGTTTTGACTGTTTGTTTGGAAGTTTGCGACGGAGGTGGAAAGTCAGTTTAGGTGTTTTAGCACCAATAACCAGTAATGTGTTATTGTGATTGAATATTTGCAAGAAGGGAGTGTGCAGTGTGACTAAGTTTGAATGTGTCGGGTTGGAATATGCAAATCGCAGTTGAAAGTTGGGTACTTGGGATTGCATGTGTGTATTTTTGTTGTGTCCGCGATGTCTCTGTTTCATTGTCACCAAACATAGCTATCACCAAGGAGAGTCGAACGCGTATGTGTTGGTGGTGGCTTCGTGGTGTAATATCTGCTGACAACATAATATTCTTGCCGCATCAAGAACAAAGACACTGAGTTGTACTTGCGATCTGCATGTATTGGGTGTGTGATGCATGGAAATATGTCTGAAAAGGTTTAAAGGTGCCAATCGATTCCAGCTGGTTTCAATCAGCATTATTGAATAGGTGGAGATAGCGCCCAAGTTCCATTATTTCCTATTTCTCATTAGTTGTTACTATCTCAGTAGTTTGTAACTGTGAAAAGAGTCTTTTCGTGTGAGGTCTACTATGCAATACTGTTAGAACCAACATCATTGTAAGTTTGTCCTGAGACATGCGTAAATTTTGGGTGAACGTTTGGATAAAAACATTATTGGTTGGTAATGCATTGTCTTCAAATGGTCGATTTGATCAAGTATCCATTATTTATTATGTTAGAATGCAATGGTAATTTGTAAATCGAATATCTATTTCAAAAGAATAAGTTGCAGGTGAATTATTGAAGCCATTAACAATTCCTTGGTAACTCTGTAATCTGGGAATTCAAAATAATCTCAGATTCAAACTTCCAATTTAGAACTTTGACGGTCAAGCCCCAATTTTTGAGAAACAATTACAGTTAAAACCAATCAGGGATATTACAAGTGTTTAATTGAATGAAAGATATTTTGGGTGCATCTTTGGTGAACTCGCTTAGACCAAACCACTAGTTGATTGTTGATAGTAAGTTTGCCTTGCATGGTTGAATGACATATTCATGAGCTTTACTTCAATTATTGCATGCACATTGATATGCATCAATAGACGGTGTTAATGGAATGGTAATAGCTTGAACATGTTACATTTACCTTAGGAGATCGCACTAACTTGGTTGATGTCGATGGCTAAACTAAGTCTAGTAGAGTCAAAAATACATTCACAATCTCTTGCATTCTAGGAGTAGAATAACTTTCTAAACCCTTTATCCCCTTGTAGTTTGCTTGGTTAAGTAGAAGTTGAAGTAGTTGATATCCATTGAATGAATAGTGTAAGTTCCTTGTGATACCCAACATATCACATCATTACAACTGAGTGAAAGCCCAGAATTAGAAGGAGCTTTGGGGTTGTCTCATTTGATCACACAATCCATTTACATTGTGTTGAAATTGATAGCATCGTTCAGCTAATTAACATATGGATACATATATGTACATATTAATATATATGTATTTGCTAATACATACACATAAATATATACATATATATATTTTATTATCTTTTGAAATAATTTATCAATATATATATTCTATTATATTTGAAATAATCTATCAACATATATATACATTAATATATACATATATATTAATGTATATGCAATTACTATTACATATACATTAATATATAAATATATATTACTGTTTATATATTTGATACGATTTATTTAATACCAATTATATCGGTTTATGAACACAGCATTATAAACATCGAATACCGATAGTTATCGGTTTAATGGAAGCATGTATTACTATCAACCTAACCGATATCAGTCATCGGTATTATTGTCTACGTTGACAGTATTAACTATCATGTTTACTGCAGCATTGTTTATGTGAAATGATACGTATGAAACAATATGTAACAGCATCATTATTATGGAATGATACGTATGAAACAATACGTATGTAACAACATTATGATTACTACGTTATTATCGTAATGAAACGATGCGAAACTATCAGTGAGTATTATTTGGACATTCACGACTTGATGAGTCGTGACTCATTAATGAGTCACATCTCATCAAGTCATGACTGCCCTTGTAATATACAATATAATTCATTCGATGATTTGAAGACACCGAAATACAGTAATCTATAAGTACATAAGTGTATTAAATCTCTGCAACTTAAATTCTGGAAATTCAGTACTAATATCTTAAAGAAGTTTATCATTTTTACACATTGTTTAGCATATGAGCATCCTTATTCAGGAGAAAGTTGGAGAATTGGTGTTTCATTTGGAATACTAAGAACTCAATTATGTATGTTATAGTGGCATAAAACTCACATCAACAGGTACCACCAAATCAGAATCCATGAAGGAGATGAATAGAAAACAGCGTTCAAGACAAAGGATGAATTGTATGAGTGGCTGGTCATGCCATTTGGACTAACAAATGCACCCAGCACCTTCATGAGGTTGATGAATCAAGTGTTGAAGCCCCACCTTGGTAAGTTTGTTATTATACACCTTGATGATATCTTAATTTTTAGTAGAACAAAGGAAGAACATTTGGAACATATTAGGGTTGTATTACAACAATTGAAAGAAGAAGAGCTAATGGTGAATCTGAAAACGTGTACTTTTATAAAAAAGGAGTTAGTTTATTAGGTATTTGTAGTTTCAAAGGAAGGGTTAAAAATGGACCCTGAAAAAGTGAAAGCAATTGTTGATTGGCCAACTCCAAAAGCATATTTAAAGCTTGTAGTTTTCAATGGTTGGTGAGCTCATGGATGAAGTCCATAAGGAATTACAGTGGGATATGTGTTCCCATAATGGAGACAATGAAGGAATGAGGAAAGAGTTATAGTGGACAGCTGCAGCAGAGAAAAGTTTTCAATTACTGAAAAAAAAAAGTGACAGAGCAACCAGTGTTAGCACTGCCAGATTTTGGGCAGATATTTCAAGTTGATTGTGAATCGAGTGGAACAGCTATAGGAATTCTCAGCTAAGAGGGAAGGCCGATAGAAAATTTTAGCAAGAAGTTAAACAAAGCCAAGAAAATGTATTTGGTCTATAATCAAGGGTTTTATGCAATTGTGCAAGCACTCAAGAAGTGCAGACATTTGTTGCCAAAATAATTTGTGTTGCATACAAATCATCATGCTCAGAAATTCATTAATAGTCAAGGTGAGTTGAATCAGAGCATATGAAATGGATTGGATTTTTACAGAGTTATGCTTTTGTTTTGAAACAAAGGAGTAGTTAATCCAATAGAGTTGTTGATGAGCTAAGTAGGAGTTTGTTGTTGAATGAGATGAAAGTGAATGTTGTTGGGTTTGATTCATTGAGCAAGTTGTATGAACAAGATCCAGAATTCAAGGAAGCATGGATAGCGAGTACAAGTCCAATGGGACTGTATCAAACCCTATGGCTATAATATTTTATTAAAGTGAATTCACAGTTTAAAGGCAAGAGGTTGTGCATGCCTCAAGGCTCCGTGAGAGATAATTTAATAAGAGAAAAGCATAGTGAAAGATCCCCTCCAAGATCTGGTCTCATTTTTTTCTGATATTTTTTGAATTTTCTGAGTTTTTTTTTTGGGTATTTTTTGTTTTTTGTCTTTTTGATGTTTATGCAATGAACATGATAAAACAATGTTGGAAATGAAGGGAAATTGGAACTACTGCTGTTCTAAAGGTTAAATTACTGAAAACACATGATTTGGGCAAAACATGACATACCTATTTCATTAGAAGACTTGTAAATGAATTATTACATGAACAGTATGAATTCCACAAATCTGATCTAAGTTTAGGACAGCATTAGATGGCTGCTGCAGGTCTGATATGCAATTTCCAGCCACGGGTAATTTCCACGGACTCTCCTTGCTACTCCAGCCACTCCTAAGCCTAGTACGGTTCTGATCTGAGAATTCAGACTCATTTATGACTGATCTGCAGTTGATTATGGCTCCAAACCCTAACGCCAGATGTAGTAGGTTGTTTTTCACTGAATAGATGGTATGGCAGGTCTCTGATTTGTTGTTAAAGATGGATGTATAAGCCCAAAACAACCCAGATCTGAATTCTAATCCTTAAATCTGCTCTTTGAGATGACCTAACCACTGATTTCTGCTCACTGATGAATTCTGAATGAATTCACTCTCCAGGGAGTTTTTGTTCACAGAAGTTCTCATCTACTATAGAAACTCTTCCTTAGACCTCACTCCAATTTTCTGTTGTAAAAATGACTGATTGAATAATTAAATGATGCCTCCAAAAGTTACTTTATGCCTCCTCCAAGCCTAGTGCCCTAATTATGGTTTCTCCATCTTTTTATTTTACCCAAATTCAAATAAAATAATGTCTCCTCAAGATGGGCGTTGGAAATTGGGCTCATAATGCATTTAATAATTCATTTTTTACTTGTGTGTTAATACGCCTTGATGGGCCCCTTTTTAAAACAGCATTATCTTACTAGGATGTGGGGTCCTTTTATTACTTTAATAATTTATTATAAAGTGACATTATTAATCACTTTACTTTATTTCATTAAATATTAAAGTCAATACTTTAATACTTAATTTTTATTCGAACCCCATCACCTGGCCATCCCAAACTGAAAACTGATGATGCATGTGTCATTCCAATGATATCTAAATATAACAAATGAACTAACAGTCCCCTCCTAAAAATTAGGAACTGCAACCAAAACCAACAGAATGATCCCTAAGGTCTCCTAATGCACTCCAGTCAACTCCCAGTCAATCCCTAAAAAATAGGAACCCCTCCTAAAAAATAGGAGACTATCTCAAACTATCCAATACGTCTTATAAAGCTCCTGCTAAGCTCCACAGTCCCTGGTTGGGCCCACTAACCACTTTGCTAACCTATGGAAACCCCTGATTATAGGTCAACCTCCGTTGTAGTCTGAACTGCCTAAGGAAGGGACATTACACAGTGGCAAATTAGGTGGCCATTCTGGTGTTGATAAAACAACAGCCCTACTGAGTGAAAGTTATTATTGGCCAGGGATAAACATTGATGTGAAGAAGATGGTACAAGGATGTAGAATATGTCAGCATGCAAAAGGGGTGAAGCAAAATACAAGATTGTATCAACGATTACTTAGAGAGACCGTGGCAACATAGCAGCATGGATTTCGTTTTGGGGCTGCCTCAAACTCAAAGAGGTAATGATTCAATTTTCGTTGTAGACTTGTAGTTGATAGATTTTCTAAAATGGCTCATTTTATTCCATGTCAAAAGACTAGTGATGTTTCCCATATTGCAAAATTGTTTTTCAAAGAAGTAGTTCGGTTACATGGCTTGCCTAAAAGCATTATCCCAAACTGTGATACAAAGTTTGTCGGCCATTTTTGGCATGCATTGTTGAGGATGTTAGCCACACAGTTGGGTTTCAGTTCAGCATACCATCCACAAAGTGATTGTCAGCCCAAAGTTGTCAATGGAAGTTTGGGTAATTTACTGTGTTGTTTGATTGGTTACAAACAGACCCAGTGGAATTTAATATTGCCACAACATGAGTTTGCCAATTATAATTTGGTCAATTGGAGTGTGGGAAATAGTCCATTCAATGTTGTGTATGGGTACAGTCCACAAAGTGTAGATTAACTCAGAGATATTGTCAATTTCGTGAGAAAAAGTGGTGTTGCCGAAGATTTTGCTGAGTGCATTAGAGATTTGCACAAAGAAGGGAGAAGTTAGAGAAAATTACTTCCAAGTACAAGAGCTATGCAGATATTCATCAAAGAGGACAAGAATTTTAGATTGACAAATTGGTATGGATTCTTTGAGAAAAGGGTGATTCCCACAAGGAACCTATAATAAGTTGAAATGGAAGAAGATAGGTCCATGTCAAGTCTTGAGGAAATTTTCAGCTAATGCCTACAAAGTTCATATCCCAGAGGACATTGATATCTCTCCTTTATTCAATGTTAGTGAATTGTATAAATATCATGGAGAGACCAGCACACAAACAAATCTACAAGCAGATACATCCCATAAACCAATGTGGATTGATGGGCAAACTATGAAGAAATCTGAAAAGGTCAATACAATCATTGATTCTTGGGTTGCAAAGAAAAACATGTAGAAAAGAGTACATTGAGTGATTGGTTCGGCGGAAAAGCAAACCAGTTGAAGAAGCGTCTTAGTTGCAGGCAAATAAATTGAGTAAATATGAAATTTCAATTCCAGATTGGCCTAAATGTTCCTGAGTTCACAGTCATGGAACATTTCTCCTACCCAAGGTGTCTAATGTCTTCTGCAAGAGCATCCTGGAATTAATAAACAGGAAGTTTGGGCACTCACGAAAGTCTCTCACTTGTCTCAAAACCTGAAACACTTCAGGAATAGATAAATGGTGACTTGGGATTGTTCTGTAATTCATTTCGAGCCAGATGAGTTGGTCCTAAAATGCTTTACCACTGTTATACTTTCTCTCATTGGTGACCAT
Source organism: Chamaecyparis obtusa (assembly GCA_027943335.1). Taxonomy (NCBI): domain Eukaryota; kingdom Viridiplantae; phylum Streptophyta; class Pinopsida; order Cupressales; family Cupressaceae; genus Chamaecyparis; species Chamaecyparis obtusa. The sequence goes on from BSBK01005377.1 coordinate 222,833, forward strand.
CATTAAATGTGAAGAAAGGTATTCTCTTTGCCACATGTGAGCAGCCGTTTAACCTGGCTAAATGATCATTGAACTTCTGCCTTTTGTTTGTAGATTCAACCTGCCAACAGTTAAGGCAGTTACAATGGAAAACAAAGAGGTGTGGCAGTGTTGCTTTGAAAGGAGGAAAATGTGGACAGTTGCAGGCAGGTAAAAAAGCCAACTGTATCTGAGAAAGATGGTGGCATCCATTGGTGGGTTGAATGTTCTGTGTGAACAGAGTGAACAAATGTGTAGGTCAGAATATAGAGAAGAGTTGAAAACCAATGTAATTCCTGGCAATGCTGTAAGCTCAAAACTGTTCTCTGAATTCCTCAATTAAGGATATCACACTTTTCTTTACTTTACATAGAATTCCTATTCGTGCATTGATTTCCCTGACCATGCTGTGTGTTTGGGCTTATCCCCGGGCATGACTGCTCCATAAACAAATGCACATAAGATTAACCCATTGATAATAGCAATCGAATATAATGTTTAGTAGAACAAGATGGTCTACAAATATTAAAAGACACCAATATACAACTAAACTGTAGCTAATATGTACAAATCAAAGATGATGCTAATGTTGGCATGTGAGTGCAATATTCATCAGAAATTTGAACCATACATTATAAGTCATTTATAAAATCCATTACAAAGCCACTGTTATTGTGCTCTAAATGGTAGAGAAATTAGTTTGTACTATGCCAAATGAGCATCTACCATTAGTAATCAGCATTCATCAATACCATTGAATGCAAAATTGTCTCTCATGAGTCAGCTATGTCATTGAATAGGATGATAATGAATAGTAAGTGTGCCCGTCTCATTTCTTACCATTTCAGTTTCCTTGTGATGGTTCTTCAATCTTCAGTGATTTGAGTCACTTATTTTGGAGGTTATCTTTGTTCATTGTTGATGGATTTGATCAATATGCTTGTGGCAACATTTTTTGTTATAGTAGGTTAATTATCTTGGTCCTATGACACACAAGTAATTATGATTAAGACAATTTGAGCATTCAGGAAAATTGTATTCGTAGTGCGATCTTGACCATACCAACTTTAGAATCTGTAATTATATTAACTCAAGAGTATGAATTAAGGTTAAAAATTTAAAAGCAGGGATTGTAGCTGAGCCAATAACAAAGCTTGAACTGGAACTTATCAGAATATTAGCAAATTTTTAAGTATCTATGATGAGGAAGATGGATGCAGAAGCTTAACATGGAGAAGTGAATCAGTGCATAAAATTACAGAACTCTGATACAACACTAGTTGCAACTTGCTATTTTGATGAGAAAAACAACCTAATCTGAGTATTAAACCTCTATTATTTGACAAGTTATCAATTAAGCTTGTAACAATAGCGTGAGATAATAATACAGTACCTGAACCACTGAAATAAATTTGTGTGCACTAGCAGTCAGCTTAACTTCATATACCAATTGAGCATCATTTTGTATGTGCTGTGTGTGGTCTAGACAGGTATGAGTAACTGATGAAGTAAGAACCCAATCATCACTTGCAGCAGAAGAACCAACACTTTCCTCAACCTGCTTCATGTATGCTTCCAAAACCCCTTCAAAATAAGGCTGAAGGAGCTCCAACAGATATGGACATAATGTGAGGCCTTGCCTTTCCAACAATGAACAGAGTGAAATAGAAGCCTCCACACACATTGTCACAGCACGGAAACCTGCTTCTGTCTCTAAGAAGGAAACATGTTTCTTAACCAGCTTAACAAAATGTTCAATTTCCTTTTGAGCCCAGTACACAAGTTCTGGGGTATATTCTGGTGCATCTTCAAAGATTGCTCCAAAATCCTTTGCTGCCTGTGAAATGGTTGAAAATACCAGCTGTGCAAGGGTTGTAGCATGAGCTCCAGAAAAAAATGCACTGGAAGGAAGAAAACTCTGTATAGTACTTCGGAGTCGTATCTGATAAGAGCGTAACAACAGAGTGAGTGCCCAAGGACCATTACCTAATCTGAGCAGTCCAGACAGTGCTTTCCGCAGCTCAGAAATCTGAACTGCTGGTTGTTCAGCAATTTCAGTAAATTGTTTTGTAAGCATTGCCTTCCACTCTGTCAAATTAGATTGATATAGCAGAAACAATGGTGATGAAGGGTCTTCTGTTTTCTCAAATTCAGCAAAAGCTTTCTCCTCTTCCTCTAAAATAGCCAAAGCTTCATCCACTTTATGCTCTGTTATAAGAACATCTAAAACCTCAGAAAGACTATCTATATGGGTTTCTAGTTCATTGGGTGCAGGGTCTTCGCCAGGCTTTGAGTTACTAGACAAGGATCCATCACCTGGGTATCCTGGTTCAGGAGAAACAATATTACATGTTTCATTTATTAATGCCTCAAGACAAACTCCATTTCTTAGTTCCCGAACAAGGTTTTCTTGAGTGGAAACATGCCTTTTCAGTTCCTTCACCTCATTCTCCAAATTCAGAATGTCTTGACCTATTCTGCATGCATGGAAACTTTATAATTTCAGAATCTAGTTGTATTATCAATGTCAATGTTCCAATTGAGTCTATGAATATTTGTATAAAGAAACCAGCAAATAATGTGCGAGGCAAAAGATGAGATTATAGGCAAAAAATCAGTAACTTTGATACTTATGCCTGAGAAGCACTCGATGTTCTTATTGTACAGGACTAGGATATTAGACATGCAAATTGTACTTCTAACCACTCTTTTCATGCAACCTCTAAACAATCAAGTTGTAATAAAGAAATGGCTCAATCTCTGTTTCATCTACTTATAGAGAAAAGGCACTGGCTACAATATTTTTCTTACCGTTTTTGTAAATAATTTCTATGCCGCACCCTAGGACCTTGGTAATCCATTTTGTTGCTTTCTCTAAAGACAACCATTGCTCCAAAAAATATTTTACTCTCATGATTTATCTTGACTTCAAAATTGTAATGTCCTGTTTTTCACTATTCAAGAGTGCTGAGACTATTACTCCAATATTCCCTTCTTAATATGTCAAATCAATATGAATTAAGCAAGTAATGGGAGATAAATGTGAGATCTGATACATATATATAGATATAGATATATTTGAAGGTCAATATCTGATATACTATTATGATGCTCACTGTAAAGCATATTTGATGCAAAACTGAAATTAACTAATGATTACAAGTACAAAGACTTATATAATTGTGAAAACTGATAATGGCAATTGCAATATCTGATATGCAACTGTGGTACATACAATGGCAAATATCTCTAAACACTTGAAGAGATATATCAATTGTGCAAACAATCGTTATATATATATATATATTGGTGTTTCTGATGAAGCACTGAATATATGCAAAGTCTGGAAGTAATATCGCTACAGCGATATAGTTGCCATCTCTGACATGCAACTATGTCCTTGCAACAATAATGTTGGCTGTGTCTGATGTAACAATAAATATATGCACTGTGGAGATGCCATCTCTGAATAAGGCTTTATGAACTTGCACCAGAGATGCTGTAAGGCAATGCACTCTAAGCAGAGCAATCCATAAAGGATGAAAAAGTAATCTATAAAATATCCGATGATGTCTTATGGAGTGAGTTCGAACTCCATCTTATATCTTGCAATATTGAATGGATTGCATCTCTTGATTATTGAAGAGATGTGTCTTTCCAAATCATACCTCTTCAAGAATAAACCGGTTTGTTATGCAAAGCATATCTCTTCACATTATTGATTAGTTTATTATACTAATCAACTTAATTAGTCGATTATGATATTCAAGCCATCAACTTAACTTAGTTGATCAAGAGGCTTAAGTTATTGACTTAATCTGATTTAATGACTTCTATAGCCAATTCGCTAAGATTGAAAGTGTAATGATAAGTGTGGATATGAATTACGTATGAAATATGTATGATGGTGTTGTTGCTATGAGTTTTGTTCCACTACAACATACAGAATCGAATACTTAGTATTCCAAGATGAAACACCAAATATCAAACTCTCTCTTGTAAGGATGCTCACATGCTAAACAATGTAGATGACTTGTATGATCAAATAAGACAACCTCAAGGTTCCTTCCTTATTGTGAACTTTCACTCAGTTTTATAATGTGATATGTTGGTTATCACAAAGAGACTTGCGTTGTTCCATCAATGGATATCAACTTGGCTTTAAATTCTTCAAATCAAACAACTTCAAAGAAAAGGTTTCGAGAAAGCTATTCTACTCCTAGAATGTAAGAAACATACCACAATTTGTATCTTTCTCTTTACTAGCCAAAAGACTCAATTTAGCCATTGGCATTGACCAAGCTAGTGCAATCTCCTAAGGTAAATGTAAGATGTTCAAACTATCACCATTTCATTAACACCATCCATTGATGCATATCAATGTGCAAGCAATAATCAAAGTTAAGTTCAAAAATATGTCATTCGACCACATAAGGAAAACTTACAATCAACACGCAACTCGTGGTTTCGTTTAAGCGAGTTCACCAAAAATGCATCCAAAATATCTTCCATTCAACTAAATACTACTTCTAATTAACATTAAGAAATGAAGAAACCATGCAACACTTCAAAGCAACACAAGTAATCCACCATGAAGACCAACAATGAATCAACAATTACTTTGATAGCATTATGGAAACAATTTCAACAAGTCTCCTCTCCTACTCAACCTCTGCTCTTACATGTTACAAATGAGAAAGCCTTGGCCTTTTATAGTTGTTCAATTACAATGAAGGACCAAGATCAATTTAAGATCAAGGGCAAAGATTTGCCCATTACAAACCATAATTAGGGTTGCCACACTATCATCCAATTACATGAAGGCACCATCCTGTGGACCAATAAGAAAATTACAATGCTTTTGAGAGCCAATGAGAAAATAGATAAGGTAGAGGTACACTTGACGTAATATGATTGAATGTGCTTGGACACGTGTAATTGGAGCCTTCTAATTGGCTGAAGACAAGTGGGCGCCACCTCAACATCCTCATCTCATAGACTTGATCAATTCTTTGGCGATGAGAAAATATCTCTTGATACTCAACATTATCGAGCCTTCAATCGTGATGGCATATTCCCAAATTGCTTCATCTTCTCAAATTTTCTCCATCCTTACTCTTGGAAGTTTTTTCATTGCCACAATCTTGAACCTGCTTGTACTTGCGAACTTGATATCCCTTTCGATGCCTTGACCTTGATCTTCTTGGTGATGGTGAAATTTTCGTGTAGCTAGATCCTTTCAAAATGAACTTGGATTTCTGAAAGAAATTGAAGTTTTGACAATTTCTTCCACTCGTAAATTCTGATTCTTCATTCAACTTGTTCTTTGCTTTCTTGAACTCCATCTTGATATTGCATTGAATTTGCACTTTGATAATCTGATTTTGAACCTCCTTCTCATTTGAAGTCCTCGAGTTTGATCTTGTAGCAGCCATTCGTTTTCTCCTTGTTTGGAGTCTTGAACTTGGCCCTGCCATCATCTCCTTGTCCTCCAAGCTTCTCCTTTTTTACCTTGCAAAAACAAAGAGAAATTGCATCAAGCTCACAAAATTGATAAGAATAAATGACACGAAGGAAATCTTAAAGCTTGTATGGAATGAAATTGCATCTATATTTGCTTTAAATCATCCTTCTCTACATCAAAACAAGGAGGCAAAATGCATTTTGATCATAGATTTTCTTTGGTTCAAAACCAAATTTCCCGTCTTTTTTGCAAATCCTAAGTTCTGATTTTGACAAAATGGCTTCACTCCTTTGACTTGAAACGTAGTTTCTTCAAGAATTTGGGGTTTCAGATAGGTTTAATGCTCAATAATATGCCCAGATTTCTTCTCCTTTCTGCACTTTATCTCTGATTTTAGAGAAAATCAGTGGTGGTTTCTGCCTTCAAACTCCAAAAAATTGCCCTCCAAGTCTTAAAATTGTTGCTAAACATGAAATTGCGCCTTGTTTGAAAGTCGCTGCCCTTAGGAGGAGATAAATCTGCTTGTAATTGTGGTGAAAATGATTTGTTTCCACCTCCCTTATATAGGAAACTTTGAAAAATGAAAAGACATGCCCTGATTTGGGCTGACCTGCCCCTTATTAGCCAATAAAAACATTTAAATTTAATCTTTTATCACTCCCATATAGGCCAACCTCCATTGGGGTGAGAAGGCATGTTTTAGGCTATGAAATTATGCCATGCGATCCCCCATGTAATGTCCCCTTTTTAGGGTACATTATATTGTGCCGGGTTGTTAGCCTTTTCACCTTGGCTCGGAGGGCTAACTGTGGCGTGGCAGTGTTCCAGGGGATGATTGGCCTAAGTGGTTTCAGTTTTAGGCCAATCGGTGCAATTTCTGCAAGTTTCCAGGGCACTTACTATTTATAGTAAGTCAGCAGGGGTTCAGAATTCTCGGCTTTTCAGTAGTGGACTTGGAGCGTCTCGTTGAGAGCTTTCCAGCGAGCTATCACACGACGGCATCCGAGCTCGTTTGGGCTTCCGTTTTAATGCCAGATGATTTCCTCACTTATTTATTATTTTACTTTATAACTCAACGGTTATTTATTTAAAGTAACTTAAAGTGAGTTTATAAAGAGACGAAATGGGCATACGAAGAGTCACAGTGGGGAAACTAAAGAGTCACAACTGCAGCCATAAGAGGAGGTTTTGGAATCTCATTTGAGCATGCTTCAATTTATAGATTTTTATCTCTCCTTGAGAATTTGAGAAGCTTCAGCTATCGAATCAGAAATCTGAGGACGGAAACCTTCAGCATTTCTTGGTGGATTGGACGGAAACCCGATTCATCGCGGTGCGGATTCATTCAGAGTTCGCCATTGTTATACCAGGTTCTTTATCATCCAATCTTACTATTCTTTGCTGTATTTCAGATTGGATTGGATGTTGTAATGTTTGGTTTATGTATTGCTGATGTATAATACAAAACCATATTTCTGAGAAATTTAATAATGTTATATCTGCTGGTTATTCAAATTTATCTGTTGGATAGTTGCATGTTTTATTGGTTTTCAAATCTGCATGTGATTTGGTTGAGAAAATTAGTAAATGGCCGGTCAGGGTCATTTCAGTGGTATCAAAGCCATGTATTCTACCAGCCTGCAGGGTTATCAGTTTGCAAAAAATTGAATATTCCAGTTTCAGGATAATCTCTTTGTTTTGGCGAAACCTGGAAATTTTTTTTTTTTTTTAAATACCGGAGTTTAGCAACATCTGAGGTTTTTCTTCAGATTCCAGTCGCAGAGATAAATCACTCAAATTCTTCTAACTGCAGTACCTTTTTGAAAGAAGTTAGTGTTGATACCAGTGAGCCAGAACTGGTCCGTGAATCAAATATAGGTGACAACATGATTAACAATAAGTATCATGTGGTATTTTCTGTTGCTGTCTAAACTACATTCTGGAGATTAACAGTAGTTCTGTTAAGTCGATATCAGCATGCTGAAGTTAGTTCTTGAACTGAACACATTTTGGTGTTCGGAACTAAGCAAAGGGAACTCTGAATCCCTTGTATTGATGGTTCTAGTACTGTATCATACGCACTGCATCTTCTATTGCTATCGCTGTGTAACTTGAAAATGTGAATGCCCAACCGCACAGGAAGAATGCATTCACAGCAGTTTCCGTGATATGTATTTTGGGACTATGTCAACGGCAATGCACAGTCGAGGGGAGCAGGAGTAGCTACGTTAGCAGCTGCAAGCGAGTGAACATTCAGCAATGATCGCTGTGTGAAGTCTTGAAAATAATCAACGATACTTGAAAATATAATCCGCAACCACTGGTGCACAGACCCTCCGCACTTCGGTTGGCAGCTGAAACGCGAGTTTCCCCTTACGTGTGAGACAAGGAAGTTTTAAAATATTTGGTTCACGAGAATAATAAAGATAGAGCTTCATTTTCATTAGAAGAGAATCTGTGGGCCCGTTCCGGTATTAAAATAATGTTTATCAAATTGTTATCGGCTATGCTTGTGGCGCAAATGTGATATTAAGTTTTGAATGAAGGATTTCTTCTATGTTTGGAACTCAGCAGTAATGTTTTGGCTTTTTATTTACTAATTGATAAAGTCTGAGACTTTAAATTATCGAGCATAATATGAACCGAACATTAAAGGGACTATAGGCTGCGGCAAATATTTTAAAGACGATATATTTCCCCCTCGACGCGTCCAGGCAAAGCGTGAACCTTAAATATTTGTCAGGAATAATAAAAGATAAGAGCTTTGATTTTATTTGAAGATATATGTGGCGGTGGTAGCTATTAAGATTAAATGTGATGCTTCCGCGGGTATATGTACACAGACATGGCATGTTAACACGGGTTGGAGCTAGTAGATATGGCAACACGACTAGTGACTAATAAGTCACGATACCAGTTACTTGCGACTCAGCCATAACAACAGTCGACGTGACTATAACAGTCACGACAATTACCCAAGCAATAAGAATAACTGTTAGGAAACGGAAAGAACAAGAGATTAGCAAAGTGCGGATCAGGCTTCTTTACTGGTTCCGGTCGGTAAGCTCCTCTCACTCCCGACCAGTCCCGACAGTGGGCCTTCAATGCTCGCATGTAGCAAACTGCTTTCCTTAGTATTCCGCAATACACGGAGGACTCACATTGTGATCAGTTGGTGGCACACGAGTCAATACTCCCTTAGATACTTACAGCCAAGGCATCTTTCCTACCGGTGTAGTGAAGTCAATTGAATAGTGAGGCACGTTCTGGAAGCACACAACAAAGCATAGCAGTGTCAACTGTGAACAGGTTACGCAAGAGACCAGGGGATGCAAAAACATCTGAAGAATTAGGAGAAGCCACTACAACAGTTATCAAGAGTGCTTTAGATACACTAAAGGTTCCTGAAGTTCCTGATAGTGATTATCAGTCAATTTCGTCCGAGTTAGCAACAGAAAGTTAGGTGACAGTGAAGAGAAACAATTGAAAATTATATACAGCCATTCTTTATCCTGCCCACCATGTAAAGGGTCTTGTCCCAAGTGAATGAAAGCTTCGTGAAGTTATACACAATGTTGTTACAACATACCAGAAGGGAACAAATGAACAATAGCAGTGACTTTACACATCCAAGCGTAATTATTGGTATACTGAGATAATAACCAGACTTGGATACTTTGTGATAATGATACAGGTTACACTCAGCTAAACTATCTCAAAAAATTATTTTCAAAAATTGGCTTAAGACAATACAGTGATACAATCAAATTCCAAAATAAAATATTTGGAAAATCTGGAACTCGATAATCACAGAATTTCAGAATAGACCTAGTGGACAGATTGCTTCATGAGGTTGAATAGCTCTTAGTAGTGCAGCGAAATTGCAGATATAAGGTACTTTCAGCAGAACAAATCAGAATCATTATTGTGATAACAACATTTCATAGTTTCGGAAGCAATTCAGTCTATGGCACAAATTGGAGAAAACTAAATCATGGAATCTTTGGAAAGTCTCGTATTCTCTAAAGAGTTCAATGACACGTTCTACGGTGTCCAACTCAGAGATATCCGAAAAGAAATGGAGATAGGAAATGAATTGTGTTGCCTTGGATGGCAACTGGAAGAACAGAAAATCATGGGAGGTATGCTTGCCAAACTTGAGAAAATAAGTTCGTATCTATCTCGAATAGAGCAAGCTGATTGCAGGCTTCTTAATTGGGCCATGCATCCCACAATGGTTGTCTTAGTGCAACACAGATTTATGAGTCATCCACTTCAAGATGTTAGGCTTGCAATCGCCTTATGTCTCAGTGAGATCACTCGAATTACAGCACCTATTGTTCCTTACACCAAGCACATTTGGAGACAGGTGTTACAGCTGATTGTAGATAGCTTGGATGGACTGAAATATGACAGAGATTCTACCGTTGGTACTCAAGTAAAAATCTTGGAGTTAGTGAACAGCACTAGAGTTTTCAGTCAAATGTTGAATCTTGGTTATGGTGAAATGATTCAGCAATTATTTCAGTGTCTCCTAGACAATTACAGGGAGCGTCTTTTAGATGAGGTGAAGGCATGCATTATGACTATCTTAGATGAGGACTGCGACATATGCAAACAATTGTGCTCTGAATTGTTGGCATTATGGAGAGGAGGAATAAGGAAAGCATCCATGACATATGAACTCTCAGCTGAATTAATTAAGCTTCAGGCTGAAAGATTCATGAGTTCGTTATCTGAAAATGAACGGGCATCATTAGGCTTACAGGTTGCAGGATCTCCGATGATAGGCCAGGACTCAATGATTGCAGGGCAGCTTTGTTTCTTATGCCAGGAGGGCACATATGCAAACAATTGTGCTCTGAATTGTTGGCATTATGGAGAGGAGGAATAAGGAAAGCATCCATGACATATGAACTCTCAGCTGAATTAATTAAGCTTCAGGCTGAAAGATTCATGAGTTCGTTATCTAAAAATGAACGGGCATCATTAGGCTTACAGGTTGCAGGATCTCCGATGATAGGCCAGGACTCAGTGATTGCAGGGCAGCTTTGTTTCTTATGCCAGGAGGGCTGGTCACAGGGGCACGTTTGCAAGAATGAACAAGGGGAAGATAGATGGCAGCCTAGTGATGGAAACATTACAGTTGAGACTATCCCACTTCCGGGACATGGTGGTGAGTGTTCAGCACTCTACTTTGGTGATTTGGTGGCGGAGTTTGATAACTCCAGAATTATAGGTTATGGTGACCAATTGGAGACTTTCAACGATTTCGGTAATGAGGAATCATGTGACTTCTTTAGCAGCACTTCGATTTTGCATCACACTGATATGGATGACCCATTTTACAGTACATCTCAGGACAACACTGATGAGAAGTGGGCCTTGAAGAGTCAGCTAAAGGTTAGTGATGACGCTATTATTGCAGCACTAGTTTACCATGATAGCACTCACCAGATCATTGATGATCTGTATAGGACAGCTCAAAGAGATCAAGGGCAAGACGGCAAAGGGATTGGATCCTATACTACAGGTTTACAGGGAGTCAAGACAGCTTTTGAGGATTGGAAATCCAGGTACTTGGGATTGCTTACAGACCGTGACCACCTGTTACAGGTTGCCGGGAATTATGTTGAGCAGTTAAGGAATAAGGAGGTGGAGATCGATAAGCTCACTAGGGAGCTTAGTGCTACTCAGGGCACTTTGGAGCATACTCGTATCGCTCTGCAGGAGGCGAGAAATCAGATTGTGATGTCTAGCCAGTACAGAGAGCAGGATGACAAGGATAGGTCTGAATTCTATCAGGAGGTGATTCAAGAGCTCGACAGCATACAGTAGACCTATGACTTGGAGAGTTGTCCAAGAAGATCCTTGGGTCATCAAGAGTTTCTTGGTGAGTTAGACCACTTTCAGAAGATGGATAACTCCATGTTTGATATGAGTACGGAGTTGACTATTGATAATCCCTTCTTTGAGTTAGTTGAGGGAGATACTTCCTATCCCCAGGATGAGGACGATGTTAGTCGCAGGGTCTGGGACCTAGGTGCAGTCGTCAGAGGTGAGCCTCGGTTGGAGTAGTGGGATGAGCTCAGTTGATGAGCAGTGTGGTTTGTGTCCCTGCGGTCCAGGAACGGTAGCTCTGTCTGGTGGCATGATGAGCAATATGTCTTTTCTTACACTACCACTCGATGATGATGTTGATCAAGTAGGACTTATCCAGTATGGGGTCATCGAGTTTGGTATGCCGGTTATGCGGGGTGTTGTGAGTTTTTCACACAATGATATACATTGTATGACTCCGAGCATCAAGAGATGATCATGGAGTCCTTATGCTGATTTGGGGTTTCCAGCAGAGATAGTCAGTGCATTGCAGGTGGAAGTCTTATCCGGCAATTTTGACAGTTTGCCTTTTCAGTGCAGTTACTGGTTCAGGTTACAGATTAGAGGGGCAGCTTTATGGCAGACGGATACTTCTGATATGTCACTCAGTATGGATAGTGAGCATCGAGATATTTCAGTCAACTAGGGCGATGTAGGGCTCTTTTGCATGTGGGATCCATGAGGGGCATACTCGCAGTTGGTTCTCATTTTTTGAGCCGATCGACAAGAGAGTTGGTTTTCTCCAGCATATGACAGTAGAGGCACAGGAGATCCCAGTTGGAGTGAGGTTCTTAGTTGGGTTGAGTCCTTACTTACAGATGACAGCAGCACAGGGCAGATGGGCACGATTGATCTTGCAGTGAGTTGGGAGTCGGGCATTAGTTGGGCTGTTGTATGGTTATGGAGAGAGTGGTTTCATAGATCAAAGCCTAATGACTATGTCAGCTACACACGACAGGTCGGTGGAGCAACTTCCCTGAGATTAGTTTGGGATCCAGGTATTTGATTGCAGCATGCAAATACCGATTGCTTGAGGGCAAGCAATCTCCGGGAAGGGATGATTGTAATGTCCCCTTTTTAGGGTACATTATATTGTGCCGGATTGTTAGCCTTTTCACCTTGGCTCGGAGGGCTAACTGTGGCGTGGTAGTGTTCCAAGGGATGATCGGCCTAGGTGGTTTCAATTTTAGGCCAATCGATGCAGTTTCTGCAGGTTTCCAGGGCACTTACTATTTATAGTAAGTCAGCAGGGGTTCAGAATTCTCGGCTTTTCAGTAGTGGACTTGGAGCGTCTCGTCGAGAGCTTTCTGGCGAGCTATCACACAACGGCATCCGAGCTCGTTTGGGCTTTCGTTTTAATGCCGGATGATTTCCTCATTTATTATTTTACTTTATAACTCAACGGTCATTTAGTTAAAGTGACTTAAAGTGAGTTTATAAAGAGACGAAATGGGCATACGAAGAGTCATAGTGGGGAAACTGAAGAGTCACAGCTGCAGCCATAAGAGGAGGTTTTGGAGTCTCATTTGGGCATGCTTCAGTTTATAGATTTTTATCTCTCCTTGAGAATTTGAGAAGCTTCAGCTATCGAATCAGAAATCTGAGGACGGAAACCTTCAGCATTTCTTGGTGGATTGGACGGAAACCCGATTCATCCCGGTGCGGATTCATTCAGAGTTTGCCATTGTTATACCAGGTTCTTTATCATCCAGTCTTACTGTTCTTTGCTATATTTCGGATTGGATTGGATATTGTAATGTTTGGTTTATGTATTGCTGATGTATAATACAAAACCATATTTCTGAGAAATTTAATAATGTTATATTTGCTGGTTATTCGAATTTATCTATTGGATAGTTGCATGTTTTATTGGTTTTCAAATCTACATGTGATTTGGTTGAGAAAATTAGTAAATGGTCGATCAGGGTCATTTCACCCCACCGATCTGGATTAAGCCTAGGCAGAAATAGAGGGGGTCTTAAGATTTTAAAATCCTAACTAGGGGGCAGATTCCACCCCTTAGTTGGGATTGATTCAATGTTTTTAATTGATTTCAAATCGCCACCTATCTCCTTTTCGCTTCTTCACTTCTTCCAAGGTTTTGTTTTAGCTTTGATTCTCGTGTAATATGCATTTTAGAAACCTTTCTCATCTGATTTTGGCTCATCCTTTGCTGAAAATTTCATCGTTGTTTGCTTTAGACTCCATTTTCACCCTTTCGGTCGATTTGGAGTTTGGGAGGCATCAAATACCACTAATTCCATGGCAGAGATCATAAACAAGTTAGGATTTTGCCTTCATCTTGGGGTGGGATTTTACCCCCATTATGAGATTAGGAATCCCAAGAGGTGGTCGGATTCCGACCCCTCTTAGGATTTTCCTTTTACACTTTCACAATAGCAAACTTCGTGATTTGTTTTAATCTCCTGATTCTTGGTTAATTTCAGTCATTCGTGGTGTGTTGAAGTTGAAAGGATTCTTTGATTTGTCCTTAAATTCATTCTCAACTCATGGAACCAATTTATACCCAACCCCCCTTTCTCATGAATCTTGTTTTGGTAGAGGGGTGGAAATTTGGTGTTTGTCGGGATTAAGAATCCCAAGTGCAAGGCGGATTTCGCCCTTCCCTTAAGACTACCTTTTGTCACTCTAAATCTCCATTTTATGAGTTTGATGGGACCTTCGATTCCATTGTTCTTTACTTGATTTGCATCTAATCTTTTGTGGATTGAAAACCATTCTTCTTGCCTTGAAACCTCAACTCACCCCATGTCTAAGTTATTTGTTCTGGTTGCTTAATTAAAAAGTGAAAATCTCAAGCATGATGGGATTAGGAATCCCAAGAGGAGGGCAGAATCTGCCACTCCCTTGGGATTGCTCCAATTTCACAAATTCTCCTCTAAAAATCATTATTTTGCATTCTTCCTTCACTTTTCTCATCATTCTGTGCTTGAAAATCGCCTAAACTGGGGGTGTAATTTTGGGGTTTGTTGGGATTATTAATCCTAAGATATGGTCAGATTTTGACCTAGCGTTAGGATTTTTCGTTGCAAGTTAACTCCCAAAACCTTTTGGTCAATTTCTTTAGCTCAGAGGGCGAAATGATTTATATAAAATATACCATTTAACTATAAGAATTCCTTTCTTATACTTTGAGTTATATTATATAAATATTGTCAAGATGTTTGAGATAAAATTCAACTTCATAGGAGTTATAATAAAGATTTTAGATTTTGGGAGTTTTCAAAACATTCCAGACTTAGCCAAATTTCAGGATTCAGCATGCCTCCATCATTGTTACCTCCCACAACCTCTCCTGACTTTCTAAGATGAAATTGAAACTAAAACAAGGATTTTCAAAAGGTTCTGACTCATTTCATCACAAATCTCTTGATTTCGACTCCACATCCTCAACTAGCTTAGCCCAACTCTCACTCACACCCCTAGTAGACTTGACTACCTAGCAAGCCAAAGTTGGCCAAACTCATCTCTAAGGCTTGGAGACTTGAAAATTGCCACCACCTAAGACCACCTAGGACGACTACTTCTACTACTAAAGCAAAATAGGGGGTCCCCATTTGCAATGGGGCGATGGTGAAAACCTCACAACAAGTGTAATATGGGTGAATGATGGAATCGAATTATGAATACAGTTGTAAGTTAGTGGGGAATATCATAGTCACCCCTACTTAAAGTTGTTTGCCCACAAGCAACCTGAGATCTCAGTGGAGTATGTGTTCATTCTCCCATGTGGCGTCATCTTCTGGTAGGTTCTACCATTTTATGAGATATTACTTGATATCTTTGTTCCTTAGTTTCCTCTCACAGATGTCCATGATCCTTTTAGGTTTAAAGTCTAATGTTTCATTCTCATTAAGAGGTAGACGTGTAGGAAAGGTTTTGTCATGTTGCTCTAGTGCCTTTTTGAGACGAGACATGGAATACATTATGTATTTTACTGTCTTCTAATAGATCCAAAGCATATGCAACCTCTCCAATCTTTTTTGTTATTTTATAAGGTTCGTAGAACATTGGTTGCATCTTTTATGCCCCTCTTTTCTTTAATGTTGTTTGTCTATATGGGTGTAACCTGAGGTATACAAACTCGCCTATCTCAAGACTTCTTTTGGTTCTCTTTTTATCAACATAAACCTTTTGTTGATTTTGAGCATTTTGTAGATTGGTTTTTAGGGTTCTTAATATGTCTTGGCATTCTTGAACCCATTCCTTGACTTTTGGTACCTTTCTTTCTTCTAGTATTAACTAAGTGTGACCATTTGATCCAAGATTTATGTTGTCCGACAATATAATTACATAAGTATCCTTCTATCCATTTATTCACTATCTCAGTTTGCCCATTCGTTTGAGGATGGTAACTAGTGTTAGGAGTTAGTTTCGTGCATGTTAACCAAAATAATTCCGTCCAAAAGCTGCTTAAAAACTTGTTGTCTCTATTGCTGACTATAGTCCATGGCAAGTTGTGCAATCTGAACAGTTCTTTGAAGAACTCAGCCACTTGGGACACACTAAATTTAGAGGTGATAACAAAGCAGTGGGCATATTTTGTCAGGCGGTCTACTACCACGAAAATGCAATCCTTCCCTTGTGCTTTAGGGAGCCTGATGATAAAATCCATTGATATGCCTTCCCATTTTTGTTCAAGTATGGGTTGGGGCTGTAATAATCCTGCTAGGAAAGAGTGTTCATCCTTGTTTTGTTGGCAAGTAGGACATTTTTTTATGTATTGCAATATGTCATCCTTTAATCCTTCCAAGAAAACCTCTCTTACTTGATAATATGTTTTAAAGTGCCTTGGATGTTCAGCCATGGGGCTTTTGTATGAGGTTTTAAGAATTTTCTCCTTGACCTTGAACTCGGGTACTAAGTAATTTCTATCTTTGAAAATAGATAACCTCGTCTACGACTTTATACTCTTGTTTTTCTCCTTTGATCAAGGTGCTAGTGTGAGGGTTCTTTGAGTATTCTGCTAATAGATGAACCTTCCAATCATTGGAAATGGATGATAATGAACAAATGGATGGTTTCCTTGACAAGGCATTAGCTACTACATTTCTTTTCCCTTTGATATATTCTATGTCAAAGTCATATGCTTGAATTTTGCAGATCCATATTTGTTGTCGTTCATTAAGATCCTTTTGGCTTAGGGTAAGGCTATTGTGGTCAGTTCTTACTGTAAATTTTCCTCTCACCAGGTACTATCTAAACTTGGTAAGTGCATGCATTATAGCTAGCATTTTATTGTCATGTGTTGAAAAGAACTTCTCGTTGTCTTTTAATTCCCTGCTTTCAAATGCTATGGAGCGCCTATGTTGCATTATGACTGCCCAAATACCATCTTCGGATGCATCACATTCAAGTATGAAAGGTTGATTGAAATCTGGTAGGGCTAGGACCCAACATTGACTCATTGTCTCCTTAAGTTTGTCAAGAGGATTTTCGAGCCTCCTTTGTCCATTTGAAGGCTCCCTTTTTGGTTAAGTTTGTTAAAGGGGCCCCTATATGGGAAACTCCTTTAACAAATCTTCTACAATAACTACACAATCCATAAAACCTCTTAGGTCGGATAGAGTCTTTGGTGGGGGCTAATACATAATAGGTAGAATAGGATGCATGTAGGGTGTAGTGATGACAGGCTTGGCTCCTTCCTCTAGTTCAATAGTGTGCTTGAGTCCTTTGTGGGAAGGCCTTCTGAGCGGTCTTTCTCCAAAGACTAAGTTGTGTTTGTCAAGTATGGATTGAATTTTCACATCATGGTAATATTGTGGCTTTTTATTTTCTACTTTAAGAGTCATCAAGCATTGTGCTGCCCACATGTTGTCCTCTTTTCTGAAAATACTTCCCATTTTCTTGGCGGTCACTATCTTGGGACCTCCATCCGATATTCCATGAAATGTGATCTTCTTCCCATCTTATTTAAAATTAAACTCCGTAGTCTGAAAATCTTGTGAGTATTTCCCAATGGATGTCATCCATTGGATTCCCAAGAAAGCATTGATGTCTCCTAACTCCGCAACATAGAAATCATCCATGATAGTATGCTTATTGATGATGATTTTCAGTTTTGGTACCTTGATGATGCAAGACAATTGGTTAGCATCAGCCACCATGACCTTAAATCCCTCATGTTCCTTTGTTTGGAGACCATGTTTTGCTACCAAAGCTGCATCTATGAAATTATGTGTGGCTCTGTTGATAAGTATTGTGATTTTTTGACCTTGCAAAAGTTTGCATACCTTGAATGAATTGTATCTTGGTGTTGACATGGTTGCAATTATCCCTTGATCTTTTTGGTCTTTTGGTTGCATATTTTCGATCATCATATTGGTATCTACTTGGTCCTCTACTGGTGTGCTTGGTCTTACTTCAATGTAATGGATTTTTCCCTTCCCTCTACAATTATGTTTGGGTCTCCAAGGGTCTTTACAAGTAAAACATAATTCTATATCTTTGTTCTTACAAAGTTCCTGTCTGTGTTTCGACTTCTCTTTTATGTGGGGTATTTTAATGTTCATATCATGTGCCTTCTTTATGGCTTCATGAAGAGTTTTGGGCTGGAGAGCTTTGACCCATCCTCTAAGGGGATTTTTTACGCCATGAATTAAAAATGCAATCAGTCTATTAAGAGAGATGTATGTTACTGATACTGAAATTCTTTGAAATTCTGCAATATAATTTTCCAAGGTTCCTTCTTGTTCTAGAAGGGCTAGTTCCTTAAAGTTGAGTTCAGGACCTTTAGGATCAAATCGTTCTATAAATTTCTCTGTAAACTTCACATATGAACTTATTTGTGAATGATTGGTGGTAATCATGCCATGATACCACCATTCATGTGCTATCCCGTCTAGATGTAGGGTGGTGAATTTAATAGCTTCTTCATCTGTCAAATTATTCAATTGGAAATATGTATCCAACTTTTGAACCCAAGCACAAGCTGTGATTTTCTCTGTCCCATCAAAGTAAGGTAATTTTAATTTTCTCAATTCTTTTCTTATCCTTGGATCATAATCCTCCTTTGGTGAATATTGCAACCCTAAATCCATATAGTCTTTCAGGGATATATCCTTTAGTAATTCTCCTTTTTCCCAATCCAATCAGAATAGTTCTTAAAAGTTGGTGAATGGAGCCTCCCTTTGTCCTTTATTTTTGATATGAAAGCAAAATTGGACGCCATTGGCTGGTGAATTGTCCGGTTTTTGGCATAATGCAATGTTTGAACCACTTGCTCGATTCGTTGTTGAGTAGATTTATGTCCTTCTACTAATTGGTTAAAATTGTATTTAAGTGAGTCCATACTAATTTTCCCACGGCTGGCAGGATCTTGTGCTCTAATACCACTTTTAATGTCCCCTTTTTCACTATTCAGGAGTGTTTAGGATCCTGGTGAAGGGCATGACAATATTTATATCAGAGTAACGCAGTTAAAGCTTGATGATGGCTTACTGGTCTCAACTAAATCCAACTATGTGCACATGGTCCAAAAGCAACACAGAGTTTTCAACGGATATTACTACCAACATCCGCACTTGGCTTGGGATTTGAGCATCGATGAGTTTGATGTTTGGTTTCATTGGGATCCTGGTGACTCTGGGCATGGCAACAATTATATCCGAGTGGAGCAACGGAAGCTTGATGGAGAGTTACTTTTCTCGCTTCCTTCCAAACGCATGGTCATGTTGCGGCTTGAGGGTTCCAATGGGTACAATTACCAATGTCCGCGCTTAGAGTTTGGAATCCTGGAGTATCGATGATGAATTGCTTGAGGGCAAGCAATCTTTGGGGGGCGAGGATTTGTAATGTCCTCATTTTTAATAAATTATTTTTATTTAATTATTGGTCCCAGAATTTAAATAATATTATAAATGGACCTTTAATTAATAAAAGGGGGGGGGCCATTTTTATTATTATTGTCCGTAGGTGTTTGGCATGTCGGCATTCTTTTGTAAACCCTCAGGAGTTTCTCCGAAGGGGTATTTATGACCGGCATGTAGGATGTATTTTTCATGTTGAGATTTGATATTTTATTTGTATTTGCGAATTCCTGTTGGGATTCTGCTAGCTGCCATTTCGGAGGTGAAAGATCCTCCCTATTTGGTTATTTGCAATTTCGGCGGTTCACAGCCACCCTAGTCTGCCGTCGAGAATATCACTTTGATATTTCACTGTGCGCCAAACTATTGTGCTTTGTTTGTTTCGGATCTGGCAACTCTGAAACACCATCTTTGTATACATCTTTGGCATTAATACAGCTTGTGGTATTGGGGATACTTGGCACTCATTGTTCTAGTGTTTGTAGCAATACTATTGTTGAATTTGAATTACTTCTGGTGTCATTGGCATCTTGGCAACCATCTATCTAGTAAATCTGAAGTGCTATCATTATTATTTGTGCGCGATCTCCTACAATATAATTGTGATTTCTAGCAATTTATCTTTTCTTGTGTGGATGCATGCAATACATCTTTGGAATTCACTTTGTGCAATCAAATTCATCTTATTGGAGAACACTACATTTGCGCAAAGAAGGCTTCGTAATCGTCCAAAGGCAAACTCCTTTCACCATAAGGATCAACTACCATACGGACTACTGAAACACTATACGGACCCCATCATCACCGTACAACCTGCAGTGATCACCATACGACATCTCCATCGTACGGCCCAAGCAACCTACACCGTACAAACGCTTACCTCTGTACAGCCCCAGGACACAATCTCGTGCGGTCTTCCCACCGTACGGCCCCAAGAAACATACCGTACGGTCACCTCAACCATACGACCCGAGCAACTTCCTCAACGCGCAGTCTTCAACTCCATACTGACACTCACCCCTACGTACGCTACTCCTGCCACTCCAGTTACCGACAGAAATTCACCTTCGAGACTGAAACACCTCTAGGACAAAATTCACCTCCAGACAGAATTCACCGTCGGGACAGAATTCACCTCCGGGACAGAATTCACCTCCAGACAGAATTCACCACTGGGATGGAATTTATCACCGGGACAGAATTCACCGCTGGGACAGAATTCACCTCCGGACAGAATTCACCGCCGGAACAAAATTCACCGTCGGGACAGAATTCACTGCCGGGACAGAATTCACCTCAGGACAGAATTCACCTTCGGACAGAATTCACCGCCGGGATAGAAATCACCTCCGAGACAAAATTCACCTCTGGACAGAAATCACCTCCGGTATTGAATTCACCTCCGGACAGAAATCACCTCCAGGACTGAAACATCTCCGGGACAGAAATCACCTCCGGGACTGAAACATCTCCAGGACAGAAATCACCTCCGGACCGAAATCACCTCCGGGACAAAAATCACCTTCGGGACATTACATCACTCCAATATTCCCTTCTTACTATGTCAAATCAATATGAATTAAGCAAGTAATGCAAGATAAATGTGAAATCTGATATATATATATATATATATATATTCAAAGGACAATATCTGATATACTATTATGATGCTTACTGAAAAGTATATTTGATGCAAAACAAAAATTAGCTTATGATTACAACAACTGCTATATAATTGTGAAAACTGATAATGGCAATTGCAAAATCTGATATGCAGCTGTCGTACATACAATGGCACTGAATATATGCAAATTGCAAAGTCTGGAAGTAATATCACTGCAGCAATATGGTTGCCGTCTCTGATATGTAACTATGTCCTTGCAACAACAATGATGGCTGTGTCTGACAATAAATATATGCACTATGGAGATGCCATCTCTGAATAAGGCTTTATGAGCTTGCACCAGAGATGTTGTAAGGCAATGCACTCTAAGCAGAGCAATCCATAAAGGATGAAAAAGTAATATGTAAAATATCCGATGATGTCCTATGGAGTTAGTTCGAACTCCATCTTATATCTTGCAATATCGAATGGATTGCATCTCTTGATTATTGAAGAGATATATTTAAAAATTTTGCCGTACTGGCCAACCGGTTTATTGAACCCGTATCTGAACCCGAACCCGAACCCACGGCTTAGGTTTAGAGACCCTCACATTTAAAGAATTGACTCCCTCAATGTAAGATATAAAAGGGAGGCTAGTTCATTTGAAAGGGGATATATGAAAAGAATGAAATATCATTGTTTGTGTAACAGCAGATATAAGTAGCAAGCAGCAATCACAAATTAATGAACAGAGATAAAGGTTAAGACAGCGGTGATATAGTAATGTGCAATAATTATATTATGAAAGCCATTGAACCATTCATTGAGAACAGCAATCATAATTATTATTAAAGTGGCAATCAAGGTTGAAAGTTTTCTTTGTTAGCAAAAGACACATCATTATGAAAGGTTGTCTCTCATCACAATAGGTGTGTTCAGTCATTAAGTCATCCTCCTTGGGAAGATATATTAAGTTGTGAAGTGCATTTGAATGAGGCTGGAGAATAGGAGTTTATATCAGATCTGCAAATGAGAAGATAAAAGGGAAAATCATCAATGGAAGGTTGAAGGCATAGCTGTAACGAGAGTTTATAGCAGAATTGTAAGAAGACTATGTGCAGATATAAAAGCGGAATATATGCAGAAATAAAAGAATATGCTGATGCAAATTGAGAAGGAAAGCATATGCAGACTTAAAGTAGAAGTATTACGAAGAGACAGTTTGAAGATGTGAATCAAGATAGATTTGATGGATGAAAGAATGAAGAAAGGAGTATATGAATCAAGGAAGGAGTATATGAATCAAGGAATAGGAAGTAAATATGGAAGACACTATCTCAAAAGGGCAAAAATTATGAAGGGTTGTACTCTTCCAAAGGGTGCTAATTATGGAAGGTTGTGACTCTTTCAAAAGGCAGAAATTACAAAGAGATGTGAGCTCTCCCTTACATTGGAAGATACAAAGGCAAGAAGGTTTCATTTGAGGGGGAGACTCAAGGGATATCAATTGGGAAATAAAATTCTCAAAGGGCAGCAAGGAGGGTGGTGACTCAAATCTTATGAAAGGTGGTGACCCTTTCACCAATGAAGTATAAAAGAAATCATACTCTAGTGGCAAGTGTTTTTTTTCTATCTGTTAAATTCGCTTTTTAATCAGTCATGTAATGTTTATCCATTTAGGTAGTTTCTTCTCCAATCTCTATATGAAAAGATGAAACTCTTTGTAATAATCAATCCAGTCATTTAATAGAATACTAAAATATTGTGTTCTATTAGTTTAAAAATAGCGACATATGTTTCATCCTATTATTTTTAGGAATAAAGAAAATTAGGAATCTAACACCCCATGTTGTGTTCATGCATTGAACAGCACAGACATAGGTGTTGTGACCTAAACAATGTCTCATTTCCAATCTTCTTGGTGAAATTGTCCTAACACATGGCAAACTTCCGACCTGGTCTCTATGCCAATTCCCAACACTTCGCAAATTTCCAACCTCCTTCAAGACAACTTGTCCAAACACATGAAATTTCCAATTTGCTTGTAATAAAAAATCCAAACATAAGCCTAACTTCCACCCAGCATGATCAGGATAAACCCTTACACTTAGCAAATTCTTGATCTGCTTTTGAAAAATCCCAAGACATGCCTAGTTTCCGATCTAGGGCAGTGCAAATTTCCAACTCATGTCTAAATTCCGACCTGTTTCCGACCAACATTTTGTAGAAACTCCTAACAAAGGTGAGATTTCCACTCAGCATTGAGGAAGTCGTCCTAACATAGGTCCAATTTCTGACCTACAAGATGGAGTTGTTTAAGTTAGTTGCTAGGGTATGATCCTCATTTTGCTCAAATATCTCTAAGTATGGTGTCAATTTTGATAGATATTCCTAATCAAGTGTGCATTTCCTGGCTTACATTTTGGAAAACTTCTGAGACAGACCTAATTTCCGACCTCATTCTAATGTGACATCCTAACACATTGAGTTTCCGACTTAGTTTTGAAGTTCTCCAAGCAAGCATCAAATTTCCACCCAAATCTCCAAGCATTTATCCTAAGAACATGCAAATTTCCACCCAAATTGTGAGACCTTGTCCTAAAAACATATAGATTTCTGACCAGAAAGAGTACTCGTCCAAACAAGCTTCTAATTTCTGATTTGCATTATGAAAAAAAATCCCAACAACTAGTTGAATTTCCAACCTCATTTTGGAAGCCGTAAGCACTATGAATAGCTCAATGTAAATTCGTAATGAGGGTCGGAATTCCGAGCCCTCGTAGGATTATTTTCAAGGTGGTGAAATTTGAGGGAAGTCGCCCCAATTAAGGGTTAGGATCTGAATTCCTACTAAGGTCGGCTTATTGGGAGTATAAAGGAGTTGCAAACAAATAATCAAGTGCATATCAAGTTGGCCAGCTTGAGGAAAACGAAAATGGGTTAAACAAATTCTTTAAATGATGTATAAGGTCGGCCCTATTAGCCCAAGAGACATGACCCTTTGTGGGATTGATATAAATGAAGATCAGACTCAATCATTTCAATCACAAGTCAAGTCAAATCAGGAGCAGACCAAGGAGGGGCATGCGAACCCGATCAGGAGGAAGACAAAGGCAGGAATTGATCAGTGAGTTAGTTTATAAACACCAGCATTGTAAAGAGCCTGGCTGGCTCTATGCTGGAAACTTTTTTTTTGTACATTTATTTTGCAAAATTTTTTTGTTTTTGAACATATATATTTTTTTGTAATTTTTTCAATATAAAGATAGTCTCAAACAGCAAATTACTTCTAACTCCAAACCTCACCAAATGATTTAATTCAAGTACTTGCAAATATTCAAATCACATTACATAGAATTAATTTCAAATAAGCACCTTTGAAAAACGTAGCATGCTAGAAATGAAATGCAGCCTTAAGAAGATGAGACGCATTCTCAATAGAATGAAACGCCAGCAATTTTCATGGTCTCCTTTGCATTGGGAAGTCCATTACGTAGCAATGTGAGAAACTTGAGTTGGAATGGCTGCCTTCCCAAACACAAAACACAGCTGGAAAATCTAATTCGCACACTTCTAATGAAAATGCAGCTACCTTGCATAATGTCGTACGGTCTCCATATTCAATTTATGATGATCAGAATTCTACACAATTCGTTGGCAATGAAATCCAATTCAAAGTGCATAATGGGCTCAAGAAGAATTTTGCAATTCTTCAACTTCTCCAAACCCGTGTTACTTCCTTCTTCCCAATTCGATTTTTAATCATAAAAAGCATAATAGGATGTGAGTTTCGAAATCCTTCAAGGCTTTTAATAAGCATTTAAAAATGATGGCTTCTTGAACACACCAAAAGCTCCAAAGCTTTAAGCTTACACTTTTCACTTAAAAGCTTCAAGCTTACACCATTCAATTAGAGCAATAAAACTCATAAATTATTAATTAAGCCAAGCTTAATTAATAACTCCATATGCAAGTAACTTAATTAAATGCTCCTAGCACTCAGCACCCTGTACCCGCACTGCACTGCCAAAAATAGCAACCATCCCAAAATAGACTTACTATAAATAGCAAGTCTATCACAGAGACCCTCAAATCCAACTGTCATCTCACGAGAGTCACAATGATGAACTGACCAAAACATCCTCCTGAACTCTTGCTAAAACGGGGACATCACAAGCATCTTCAAGGGAGATGAATAAACCTGATCACTAGCGGTGTGAATCATAGCAGACTTGGGTGAATTTTGTGAGAAAGTCAAGAGGAATTCTCAACACCTACAGAAAATGAGGAAAGGATTCGTTCATGCATAAGGATGAGATAGTCTTTAAAGCAGTGTAAATTCAATCAAGGTTTGTATTTTCTGAAACTATGCAAAGGTATCGAACTTGAACAAGCAAGACCAAGTGCAAGACAATCTATCATCGGCAGAAGATGTGAATTCAGGGGTGATGTGACATCCAACTCAGAAAAACCAGAATTCAAATGAAAGTCAGAGATGGTTTTAGTTCGATGTCAATGCATTAGGAAAGGATGTTTTACGAAAAAATATGTTAATTTTGTTCACATTCATTATTTCATGAATTTAACATAGGTTGTTTCTATTGTTTTGCAAGGATCAAAACATGGAGGTGGATTGGAGATGATTGTTGAGAAGGTGATGTTCCAGGACAAGGCCTGAAGGAGAGATTATTGCAACATGAAGGAAGGACATCACAACTTCAGCGATGTAGAGGACAAGATTATGAGATGTCGTCCTTGTATTTTGCCTTGCCAAATGATTTTGCGACCCATAAGGAAGGCATCACTAATATGATGATCAATGTGGAATATCCAAACTTGTTGGAAACCTCAACCAAGGGTGATGATCGAATTGCAATTATACACATCTCATGGAATAAGGAAAGTCAAGATATAAACCAAGTTCGAAGACAAAAATGGTTGCATGGAAGATAATGGTGAACAAACAATGCAAGTGAAAACATCATGGTCAAGCCCAAACAAGAGAAGGTGAAGGTCAACAAGTTCAAGTAACAAAGCAGGATCAAGGCCAAGATGTCAAGACAAGAACAATCTCAAGAGCATTACAATGAGAAGATTTCCAAAATGAAGATGAAGTGGAGTTGAAATGAATTTTACAAGATAAATATGTTGAGGTGGCGCCCTTTCATCTCCACCATTCAAGTTATTCCAAGTTGGCATGTGGAGTGCATCTAATGCATTCCCCCATTGAATTTTCTCATTTGTTCTTCCTCAAAAGGATATGTATTCAAAGCAATGTTATTTTCTCATTGGTCGGCATTTAATGCTTGTCGGTGGTAGTTAAGGAAAACCCTAATTAGGGTTATTTTAAATAATCTTGACCCTTGATCTTGAATCAATTTGAGCCATCCATTGTACTTGAGGACTCTATAAGGCTTACTCATTTCATTTGTAGGGATGTTTGGGGAAAATGTTGCTAAGATATTGCCAAAGTAATTGCAAATTCATTGTTGATTCATGGTGAATACTTGTGTTATTTTGAAGTATTGCTTGGTTTCCTACTTCTCACTTAGATAGGATTTGCTTATGTTGAGTTGAAGTTGTTTATGTTGGGTGGATTTGAAAGATTTTCTTGTTGATTCGTGGTGAAACTTAAGTTCATACCTTTTGATACTTGTTGATTGCAAGTAGCAGTGCAAGGTTCGGTTGAACTCATCACAAAGCACTTAAACTTCAATTGTTTCATGCTCGTTGACTTATATGCTTTATAGTTTTGATGTGTATAAGCAATTTGAAAATCATCCACGCACCCTTAGAAGATAGTACCTCCCTTTGTGTAGTTTAAGTTGGCAAAGCAAGGATTGGTTAGTTTCACCTCATTATCAATACTTTTTTGTATTTGTAGAGTTAGAGATAGAGTTGGCTTTGATTTCTAAACCCATATCCTTTTTGTATTTTATTTCAAAATCCTCATTAGAGCTCACATTGCCAAATCATTTGTTATTTGAAAATGATAAATGTCCATGAACGAAGAGCGTAAGCCCCTTTGTGATTACCAGCAAATCACATCATTACACTGAGTTGTGTCCAACACTAAATCACAACTGCACATTGTAAAACTTGGGATCACTTCACTTGATCACATAATCTTTTACAAGTTTTCTTGTTTAATAGAGGATTGGATACTTAGTATTTTATCTTGCACATTGGGTGGTCCCAAAACTCATATCAACAATAGGGAACACTGATTGGGCGATAGAAATGTTCAAATGTTCATTTGCAACCACCACAACTCACTTGCTCCCACACAAGGCTCTACATTGATGATTGATACAAAATGAGTGAATGGCCTAATGCAAACACGATTTAAGGAAAAGGTGTTAAACAAAGATTCTTGATAACAACTATTGATCCAATGTGAGGTAGGAGAATTCTTATTTTTTATCTGAGTATTAATTGATTAATGTTTATAACTTGGTAAGCTTATTCGTTTTTGTATTGGCATTTACTCTTTGCCATTTGATTCTTACTCTTCTTTTTTCTATTTACTTGCAAATATGTTTGCTCCATCTACTTGTTGTAGATGTCATTAGATATGTTGATACAAACTCTCATAGTCTTGAATAGATATATGAGACATTTAACAACATACTTGGGCAGATAAAACAAGCAATTTGTCATAGGGGTCCTAATTTAGAATTATATGAGGGGCATATCAAGTTCATTGTGATGGGGCGATGGAACACTATGAACCATAGATGGAACACTCGCCAAGTAATCATCGAGTGATGATTACTTGCCGAGTTTTTTTTTCTCTGCGAGTTTTCCAACCGAAAACTCGCCGAGTTTTTTGGAAAAACTCGCAGAGTAATCTACGAGTTTTTCCAAGGAACTCGTCGAGTTTTTAAAAAAAACTCTCCTGTGTGGCAATGCCAAGGTTTAAACGCCAAAAAAGGCATTTTTGGGCAATACTTTAAGTTATATTTGTATAAATACTTTCAGGATGTTTGAGATAGGTTCCAACTTCATAGGAGTTAAGATGCAGATTCTAGATTTTGGGGGTTTTCGAAAAATTCCAGACTTAGCCAAATTTCAAGATTCAGCAAGCCTTCAGCAGGGTTACCTCCCACAATCCATCATGGCTTTCTAAGGTCAAACTGAAGCTGGCAAATGGATTCCCAAAGGGTTTTAACTCGTTTTATCGCAAATCACTTGGTTTCGACCCCATCTCTATGACAGACTTAGCTTAGCTCTCGCCCAAATCCCAGACAGACATGACTTCCCAACAAGCCAAAATCACTCAAACCTCATTTGTCGGACCTAGGGACTTGAAAACAGACACCAACAAAGACTACCTAAGACCTAATTATGAAGACTTTGACATTTGGCATTGATCAATGATCAAGCATCATAGATTCATACTATGAAATGACTTAGTTTTACAATTATGTATATTTCTCTTAATTTTGTATATATAATGCATAGGAGGCACAGTCATGCAACTCACGCCCATTACAAGGTTCCTCTTCTAGGTTTAGACCCTCTCCCTTATATGCTAGTAGAGATGAGAAGAGGAAGATGTGATTGTAATGATTTCACACTGGATGACATTGAGTTGAATGAGTAGTCATTGCTAGTGCCAAGAGAAGCTAGAGGCAGAGCTACATCTAGGATAGAGGACGAACCACAGATTGGGTCAAACATACCGAGCGAGGAGGCACAATCATGCCAAGTGCAGACTTCTAGGACTAGACCCTCTAGTTCTACCTCTCCCTTAGTTTTTACTAGAGCTGGAAAGAGGAAGATGTAATTGTAATGATATATTTACTTTTAGTTTTACATAAATTATTTACTATTTTGCTTCCAACCATCAGCATTCCTCACAAGAATGCAATTTTTTACCCACTTTGTGTTTAAATATATCTAG
Source organism: Chamaecyparis obtusa (assembly GCA_027943335.1). Taxonomy (NCBI): domain Eukaryota; kingdom Viridiplantae; phylum Streptophyta; class Pinopsida; order Cupressales; family Cupressaceae; genus Chamaecyparis; species Chamaecyparis obtusa. The sequence continues at coordinate 251,536 of BSBK01005377.1, forward strand.
ACTAAGCTTGTTTCTTTTGTGTTCTCATTTATTGACTCATTGGATGCATCTTCTCATTGAATTTTGCAAAAAAATGCATTTCTAATTAAATTTAAGCAATTTTTTAAGTTCTCGAATTTTTTGCCGAGTTTTTGCCGAAAACTGGCAGAGTTTTTCCCGAATTTGTTTTTCAGGCCTTGGCGATTTTTTGGCCTTGGTGAGTTTTCCAACTATGCTATGAACACACTGATTCATATGGCAACATTTGTTCTAAATCCCAAATGATATGCACCAAAAACTAGAAAGCTACCACCTTGGGATGAGGTGGAAATGAAAGAATGCTTAATGAAGGCTCTTCAAAAGATATATTCAGATTAGAAGTCAACTTTTATTTGCAGATAGTTGCTTGCCTTTGCTAATCTTCATGGTCCAACATTCAACAAACCAAAAGTCAAGATATGGCAAGGATACACCAAAGTGAGAATGTTTGCCATTCACATCCTTTCATAGGTTGTTAATTCCTCTACTACAAGAGGAATTAGTCCACATACAGCATCATCCACTCTATCAAGAGAAATAGACTTACCTTTAGACGAGTTAATAAGTCTGGTGGTCGCACATAGTGTCTTGTGATTTCAAGATCATCAAACTCCAGAATATCAACAAACTCCAAGTTTACAATAAGATATTGATCCTAAGATGCCGCCTAGATTGATGAGGCAAAAGAGGGATTGGTTGGGGTATGATCGGATGAGGTAGCCCCTCTTAATGTCAAGACTCAAGCTCAAACTTCAATTTCGATGCAAAGTTACCAAATGCCAAGTGGGGGCAGCAGCATATTTTCTATGTTTTTATCACTTTGTAATTGGAACTTGCAGCCTTCAAGCATTTTGTTCTAATTTTTATATAGCATATATGTATATTGACAATGAAAGCAATTAAATTTTGTTAATTTGTTTGTTGTCTCTCATGTGAACTCTCAATTCATTTTTTATGTTGTGTATTAAGAGTGTCTATGTATATGATGAATGGCTTAGCAATGTTATCCTATGTATATTTGAAATTTTCCTATATTTAAAAAACAAATCCCTTATTTTAATAGCTGTCATCTGCTGTCCCCAAAAAATGGCCTTAAAAAAACCTGTCCCCAAAACAGGTCCTCCTTTCCCACACAACTGACCCCATCCCCTGTTGTCCCTGTCCCAAAAATTGGTGTAACATAAATTAATAGTGATGGAAGTTACAATTTCGGAACTATTGTATCTCTACATCCGCAATTAATATAATTTACTGCCTTCTGTTCTGCAAGTTTCTGTTTCTGCTTAATTTTATAGCAACTAGTCTTCTCATGTTAATGATGTCCCCCAAATCATACTGGGCTTGAATGATGGTACAGAGTGCAAAGGCTCCGAGATCAGAATGCACAATCAAAAGACGTCATGATACAATTAAGTACACAATTCCAACCCCTCACCCAGCAGTCTATCTCTCCTTTACACTCTATAGTCTATACAAACTGAAATTGCAACAGACATTAACTTGGTTATCTCTCATGTCAATGATTAACAATCAGGTGCAGAAACACATAAATAAGATGTGCATATAGTTTGATCAGATTCTAAACAAATTTATGTCTCCAAGTGCACCAAGTACACATTGTAGTTTCAGGTTAAGAGCTCACTATTTGCTCAAAGTCTAGAGAAATATGATCCAAAGGCCTTGGATAATTTGCTTTAGTAGATTGAGTAACATTTTCAATCAAGAACTCCTCACACCTAAAAATTATCACCTTTGCAATATTGAAGCCTTCCGAGGCTGAAGGCTGCCGGTTGGAGTTGCAATATAAACATGAGGATAAGAAAGTACCAGTTAGCAATTCGCTAAAGCATTCATTGATAATTACAACCTCGCAGTGCTGTGGCAATCAGTATACAAAAAGGAATCAATGGCATTAACAGTGGGACCAAAATCACCAAACAGTTCAGAATTGCATTAATGATTTGAACTTCTCAAGCTCACAGCACATATTGATATTTGAGAGTTTGAGTGTACAAGAAGAGTTAAAATATCATAGCAGCCTGTAGTAGCATTTTCCCACAAAAATGGAGTTGTTAGTACAAAACTGGTGGTAACTTTCCTTTCACAATGTATAAGAGGAAGACTTCTCAAAAAAAGGTAAGTGCACAAATACAAAGCGCCTACATAAGAAGAGTCCAAAACCAGGCAGAAAATATGTTTCATCAAACACCACTACCAAGATTGTAATTGGCGTGTGCAGACACAACAAATTACTCTGCAGAACAATCAGAAGAAGAATGGTGCCAACAGCTGCAAAGCAAATCAGGAGGAAAGTAACACGACTTCTGTCAAATTACCAGATGCTGAAACAATCGATATCATGGCTGTCAAAAAAAATTCTTGCACAATTAGTAGTCACAATCCAGTGTAGGAAAGGAAAAAGTTGGCCAGAAATTGACAGTTATTACACAAACTATGTCAAATCCTGCAGACCCAGACAAGGAGAAAGAGCACCTATTTCATTCACATAAGAATCGTCAATTATTAAGCAGACGGATCTCAAGCCAGACATCGGAAGAATCAGTTAAAAGAAATCATAAATCCATACATCGATGGGTCAAATGACAAAAATCTTACATTTCATGTCATGGTCTAAATATCCTATGCCAAATAAGATAAAGCAGACAAGTGTGGGAGAGAGTGAGATTTAAGATATAAGAAAATAAGGTCGGGGACAATTGTTTTTCTGATCATATCCATCATACATCATCTTTGCACGTAATTCTTACTTCTTATTAAGACGATTTTGTAAAGTTTATCCCAATTATTTTTCTTACTTCATGTGTAAAAAGAAATAACATATGAGAAAAAATTTCCATATTCCTTCTGAATCAATTGTTGTTCCCTGAATGCTTGTGATTATAAGTGCTAAATCAGTTTAACATTTCTTAACAATCTCTTCAGCACACCCCTAGGGCTCTAACAGACTAAAAGCTCACATGTGTTATCATAACCATATCAAATATAAAATTATGCTGATCAGATCTTCATTTTAACAAAATATAAGGCCACGGAAAATTTCAACTGTTTTGCAAGATTCTGCAACTCAAAGGCTCCAAAAAATGTGTCCAATACAATTCGATCAAACATAGAACCTTGCACAATTCAAACTTCCAATATGAAAATGTTTGATTGGATGTAATCATACATTTAACATAAATAAAAAATCTGAGTGAAAAAGGTCTTTTCCCATTGGATATATTTCAGACCAAAGGGAGTGAGGGGAAAATTAATTGAAACAACAGTCACCTCAAAAATGCTGAGTATTTTACGGAAGCATGACAATGCAATTCTTCAGCAGATGATGCCTTCATGTGTAATAGTTGTGAGCAAAGTTGCCTTATTCCCTGCATAAAAGAATGCCACTGTAATATTAATACCAAAAAACCAAACATAATAAGACAACGTATAAATGCTTCTGGCAGCACAGTTGAGATGTTCGCTGGAAAGAATTGCATTCAGCTTTTAAATTCAAAATATAAAGAAAAATACAAAAAGATCATAACAATACGAAAAATTAAATAACATATGCTTTCAAAGTCTACATATTAAAGAAACAATGCTTCTGTATAATTAAATTGTGTATTGAAATTTAGAACTGTTAAGGTTTGGATGACATTACATGATGCATCATCAAGATGAATATCCAATAAATGATTTGAGCTCCTAATATAGACAACTCTTTTAAGTACAATAGAGGTCCAATGGATCTAAGCAAGATTTATCATCGATGTATTTATTAATTACTATGTAAGTTGAGCAATAACAGGTTAAAAACTATGTTACCAGGTTCTCCTGAACTGGTTCCCACTCCCATACTGAAACAGCCTGGGTAAGGGACAGAGTAATCAGATATCAACTTAGGGAACAAAGGAAGCAGCAAACATCACGCAAGGATGAAGGGAGTACATATAATTGAAGATGTACTACCAGTATCGGAGATAAAGAGCTACACAAGGAGAATTTGCCTATCAAAAGTGAGTGAATATTGTAACAGTTTTAAAGAATTTTTGCAAGGTTTATTTCTCAAAAACAAATTGAATTTTTTAAACCTTTAATACATGATAGAGGGTTATGATACCAAAAAAAATTAAGTTGTATGGCTGTGAATTTTTAATTTTTTTATTGTTTTGTTATATTCATACAGAATCGCTAGAAGTTCCTGTTCAGTTGTTCCCCATGTAGAGAGCTCATTTAAATTTGATGCAATGTCACCTCTTTGACAACATAAAACCATGATAGAACAACTTCTTGGTGGCGGGGTTATCATCAGCCTTGTAGCCAATGTGTGGATGAGTATACAGGCTTGTATAGTCGAATGAGACCTCACTTGTACACTATTTTTGGCTTAGAAATAAGAATTTATCCAAGGTCAAATATAAAAGGGTTTCAAAGCACCAAATAATGTGATATATTACATCAACATGGTAAGTAATTGATCAAACAAAAGAGCCCATCCTCTTTCCATGAAAGGATTGTAGCAACCTCCTAGTGGCTTATCACAACTAACTAGCCCACATCCTGTCATACTACCATCTTCCCAATTAGATAATCCCCCTTCTTTCACGTGAAAGAGGCCCATTCTGAAAGGCTTTCAAGAATGAGGCAAGGGAAGTTGCACATGAGAGCATTGCTTGTTGAAATTATGGCAATGCACTTTCTTTCAACCTTGATGGATGACCACATTGGTGCAATATAGTGATGGCACCAATACACCTATTGATTATATGAGTTTTAGCTGTGAAAAGGTGTGCCACCTTATTGACCAAGAATAAAGCTTCCATAGAGGCATCATTGGGAGCAATCATGGATACACAGCCCAAAATAGGTGTGTCCATTTCTTATGGATGGAAAGATAGCAAAAACAACACTAATCAATGTCATTGCAATGTCCCCTAAAGGGGAAATATTTTTAAAGGTAGTAAATTGTGAAGAGCAAGTGAGAGATGGTTGGCCCCAAAACAAATTTCAAGTTATAAATAACACTAAAAATTGTAAAACATTTCATTCAATAGTTAAGAATATATATGTATATATTTTTTGAACGCCATTTTCCACTCGCTCAACTTGATATTGCAAGAGATTGGCACAAAGATTGAGTAGGTCAAAGATATCTCTTCCAAAGGCCAAAGAGATTCAAATGGTTATGACAAATCATCATTTGCCATAAGCCATCTTCAAAGCCTTCTCCAACTTCGAGTTATTAAAGATAGTTTTAATTTTAATTTTTAGTATATTTTTTTATGTGTCGTGACATCTACCTTTTAATATTTTTATTTATTTTATTTTTACACAATATTAGTTTGTTGAAACTCGATTGACATCACACACAATCTTCTTGAGACAACTTGTGAAGGTTTGAGAGACATTGAATGCTTTGGGCATCAACACTCTTTGGAGCGTATGAAGGCAATTAAATACATAGAGGGCCCACAAAATCAAAGCATTTGATTGTAGATGGGTGATAAGCTCATGTGGAATATGTCTTGACTTTCAATAAGCCCATCATCAACACGTTTAGATGTGTCGATATAGATTGCCCATGTTTTTGGTGAAATTTATGATAGTAAGGACTCCATGGCTCAAAAAGGGACCATAATAGAAGCCAAAGAGTGATTACATAGAAAAATTTTCAAAAAGGTGCAAAAAATCATTATTGGCCATTTGGAACAAGATGACCATGCCCATGCATCTCTAGCATTTTCCTTGTTTTGAAAATATTATAGCTTAAAGATACTTTCTTTGTCATGGAAGGTGGCAAAATATAGAAATGAAGAAGTTGTTGTTGGCTACAAGATTGCATTCGAAAAGAATATTCCCAAATGTAGATATATAGAGAGTTGTCTTAAGTGACTTTGATTGATGCATATCTTCAAAGATTCATGATATTTGCAATCTTCAAGACAAGTTCAAAAAAGGTATTCATGAATGATGGTACATATATAGCCAGGGCCCTATTTACTTGCAACCTCTTGCAATTAAAATTCTCTCTCAAGTATGCATCTTTTTATTTTTTTAGCTCTCATTTTTCACTTGTTGCTATATATTATTATTTAGAATTTTTTCTTAGTAATTGTCAATGTCGTATGCAAATTCAATAGGTTGCAACATCTTCATTAGTTGAACAGAATTAGAGTACATACACCTTTATCCTCTCAGTTGAATCAACCAACTAGATGCAAAAAAAAGTTACAAGGATTTGATCTTTGTGCGCTCTAACTTGCGTTTCTTGTCGCATAAGAGACCTAATTATAATGAGAGGGTGCCAAAGAATTGGGATCTAACTTTTAAGCATGCTAACTTAGACACTATAATTGCATAACTTGTTGAAGGCTCTATAAACAAGGAAACTTCTACATATGGGATGGCTGTGGGAGTGGCATTGTAGTTGATTGTGGTTCAAATAAAATTGAACTAAATGTTGACTTTAATGCTCTCAATAAAGAGCAGTATGAAAATTATTGGATATTGATTGTAATCATTAAATCATCATGGTGCATGTATGAGAATTTTCTTTTTTTGCAAATTATAATACATTTAAATAATTAATTATAAAGAATTATGAAAATTACTATTTCTATAATTATATATATGTACGTGTATGTGTATGTGTACGTGTGTATGTGTATGTGTATGTGTATGTGTATGCGTGCACATGTGTGTATCTATAAGTATCTATAAGTATCTGTAAGTGTAAGTGTAACTGTATGTGTATGTGTATGTGCATGTGCATGTGTATGTGTATGTGTATGTGTATGTGTGTCTGTGTACGTGTATGCGTATGTGTATGTATATGGACATGTCCCCATATTCATCCTTGTATTAGTTTTTAGCAACTAAGCTCTTCCATAACATCTAGAAATTTTGCCCTTAAGTGATAAATTAAAAGCAATTGGAGAACCGACAAGCCTCCCTCCAAACCCTACCAAGGATGCAATATCTTCAAATATGCAACAACAAGCAAGGTGAACTCAAAGTGGTATGAAGAAGGACCATCACAAGAAACCAAACAAATCCACTCGGCAATCCTCAACAAAGAATCCTCAAATCATATATGGGAACTAGGCCAGTACATCAATTTTTTGACATCTAGCCAACCACAAATACCCTCAAACAATGTATAAATAATAACATGGATGAGAATCAACGATGAAAATGCAAAGTGGGAGAATACCACCTATCTATAGTAAGGGGGTACTTGCCCTTATAATAGAGGGGAAATTTATACTACTTTTTCTCAATTATAAATTTCAAGTAATCGCTACCTAGGTACACATAGCAAGTCCTAGACTTTGGGATTAGTCTAAACCAATTCCTAAGCAATTGTGTCCTAGCAAGGGGTTTCTCTTGGTAACTTCCAAAATCCTCACAAGTACGTGAAAAGCTCTTATACGAGGGCATTGGTTCTTAAAGAACAAAATCCTTTTCAATTGGCCATATATTCAATTTGTAATCCCTTGGAGAAAATCAACACTATTGAATGCACCCAAAATTGACATAGTGCCAAAGTTATATCCTATGTTGTTGGATTCACCAAAACCCTGGCCCATGATATCTTATACAGGTCTAGTTTTGAGGTAGTGACATCCTAAGGTCACTTTGAAACCACACGAATCCATCATGGTCAAACCTGAGGCAAATCTGGGCAGACCAAAGGGCTGCCAAAAGAAAAAGTACAAAAATCATTTTACAAAGAAAAAGTGACAAACACTTAATTTTTCCCTTGAGTGATAAAATTGTGAAAAGTCCTTAATGGAGGCCCTGGTTCTAGAAGAATAATGTCCATTTCATTTGGCCATAGATTAAAAATCAGTCCCTTTAGAGAAGATCAACACTATTATATGCACCCAATTATATCAATACAAATTGGGATGGGGGTCTTTGCCAAACCAAAAGGCATAGGATGTAACTTTGGCATCATTTTAATTTTGGGGGTTATAGGATGCAATAACCCAGTGAAAATAACCCTGGACACAATAACCCAACAACAAAACATCCTAGGTTCATCATGAACCAAGGCGAAAATAACCCCTTGTAAAAATGACCAATTAACAGGATATCCCTACAAGATTATAGAGGGAGGAAAGCAAAATTTGCAAATTACATGTATGTTGCCAAAAAACTTTATTATTTAAATTTTCAATTACAGTGCCAAATTATGAGCAATGTCTCTTAAATAATCTAAAATGTTACGGTTGTCACAGACTCACAACCATCAACCAGTTTTTTAGTCTTTCTTTGAGATTACGGTATTTTTTCTTGCTTAGTTGCCTAGTGCATTCAGCCATATTTTTCTCTTTATTCTCTTGGAGACCTTGTTCTTTTCTCACTGCTTTGATGAATTTCTAGACTAAGTTGTGCAATGCTTGAAGCAATTTAGTAAATCCTTTGTGTCATCCCTCAATAGTATTATTGGTTTTGGGAAGATCATCCTAAATAGTGGAATAGCAATTCCACATTGTGATTGGAAACTTGGGTGATCGTCTATTGCCTCTTCTGGTTAGCCTGTCAATCCAGGTGTCTTCAAACTAATCAAGCATGCCTTGAAAAACCTCCTCATGTTCTATATAATAAGGAGATTGTAGAACTGTTTCAAATGCATCAATTATGTCTATCTAAGGCAAGAAAGCTAATGCAGCAAGTTTCTTGATCTCAAATACAAAGACTTCATCAACATTGTAAAGTGTTTGTAGACCTTCTTGAACTTTCCTCCACAAGCATTGAGAGAAATGTTAAAAACATCCCGGATATCAACATTTGGTAAAATTTCAGTCATACCTCCCACAAAACCTAATTCAAAATCAATAAGTATATTTTTCGGGTTTAGATCAGGTTGAAGTTGTTTTAATTCTGCAAGTACTTGTGTATAAGCAGTTCTTATTTTGTTAGTCATAAGAATATAAAAGAGCAGAAATATTGCATTATTTTTCAAGCCATGGATTGTGTACAACTATTGAAAAATACTTGGCACTGTTTAGAATGTACCGTCACTGAACCAGTTTTCAAATTCTTTCAATAAGGGCCCGTTTGGACCACGGCATATCGGCCGATATACCGGAATATCGAATTCCGAATACGGTCTCCATTGTTTGTGTGTGACATCGAAGGATGGAATTGGAATTTCGATATTCCAATTTTACCAAAAAAAGGGGCATATCATCTTCCACTTGAAAAGGTGGAATTGGAATTAGAGGCTCATATTCCCATTTCGTATGCCAATTTTTAAAACGGTCGGGTCCGCGTGCAAAGATAACTGGTTCATGTCCGCCTTTTGACCGTTCATTTTCAGCAGTTTGGAGTATTATCAAGCATTTGGAGCCTCTGCAACCTTGGGGCCGTTATGGTCTTTTTCCGCATCTCAAAAGCTCCTCGCCATCCATCCCAACTGCTGTAATCTTGAGAAGCTGAAGCGCAGGGAGATCAAAGGAAATGGATCTGTGTGCCAGATACTCCATCAATACTGTCCACTAAAACCCACCTCGCATCCCCAGATCAATCACATGAATTTTCTCGGCATTCCCCACGACGTCTATGATTGTCTGCAGAGACGTGAACTGCGTCACTCTGGCTCCAGCACCAGCTCCAGTAGCACTGATTTCATGAGCATCAATAGCAGTTCCCTTTCGGGAGCCCCCTATATATCCATGGGCAGTCGATTACGGGATATTTGAATTTGAGTCGTCGCAGCAGTGTGTCGAACCAAACAGGTCATTCCATTTTGTGGAAATCATTTTCAGAATTTGTATCTTCCAGAATTTCAGAATCTTCCAGAATTGACTATATCCGGCATTTGGTATGCCGTGGTCCAAACGGGCCCTAATTGCAAATTATGTGTGGTGGTGAAACTGAATATTAAAAAACGATTCTCATCATTACTATCATGAAAAAGAAACTTTTCCCCTCAATCGATAATTTTATATTCAACTGGTAAGGTAAGATCTATTGATGTTTGAGGATTTGGGGGCGGTGCTTCAAACCTTAATCATTTTCTTCGAATCGTTTTGGACAATGGACTGGTTGACAATAAAGCTCCCGTTATGAAATATTACAACATGAAGCAGCAATGATATTTCTTGTAGAATCTTCAATCTGTTAGTATATTTCAGATTCTGACAAGGAATATATCAATCTATAGAAATCTAACAAAGCTAAGCACAGGATAATAAAGAGTGATGGACAATACCCGGAAATGATGCCTTTGTTTCTGAATGATTTGTTGAGGATCCCCGATCCACGAAGTAAATCCTTTCATCGCTGATCTTCAACCTTCCTCTAGTTGCCACAATGCATCAAAGTTGGATCAACCTCTCTCGGCTCTTACAAACAGGATGTGACATAGATCGCTGAATATATAATCCACTTCCGATTTCTTTCTTCCATGCTATATAAGAATCTGGATGAATTACTCCAAGCGCACTATTTATGTCTGCACAAGTTTGCTGACCAGATCACAACTATTCATTGCACCAATATGTATTGCAGATCCAAACTATAAATCTCTGCCAATATATATATATATATATATATATATAACTTGCAGATCCAATATAAAGCTGCTCATATATATATTGCAGATCACATATAATTACCAGCCCTTCGATCCAAAGATCTCGCCCTTGTTATTCGCTCTTCTAGGATGTTCGAATTTGCCAAACTAAACTCATTGCACTTGAAGACTCAAGGATGATCGATTCTTGAAGGAGGAGATAATATGTTATGTTTTTGATACTCTTCTCCTCAAGAATCGATCTAAATATATATGCAAATGGGAGATAAACTCCATCATCTCAAGATGGCCGACTTTGGGCCCTTATTAAATAAAAATTGTTTATTTAAATCACCATTCAAATATATATGTGATTAAAATCGTTTAAACAATAAATAATAAATATCACCCGTATTTATTATTATTATTTACATATCGATTTATTGTAATAATAAATATATTCTATATACTTATTATTATTATCCAAGGTTGAGATATTTGCCGTAAAGGCCATAATATCAACACTCCCTCTTGGACTTGAAGCAAAGATCAACTCATAGACCCTTCATCACAAAACATAACCAAGGATGGATTCCTAATCCAATGATGCCATAGATCTCTATCTACAAGATATAATGAGAACACAAATGTTCTTCATTATTCCTCAACCATACATCTCATATTCATATGATGCTTACCATCCAAATGTGGATGTCCTAGATTCGCTAGTCTCCACGACCCAAGAATATCAAGTCCATGATATTCATGATAACATCAAGTCCATGATGCTTATCAACCATAAGTGATATCAAGTCCATGATATCAGATATTTCCAATCAATTTGTGAATTTCCTAGATCCACTAGTCACCTTGACTCTTTTGAATATCAAGTCCATGATATTCAAGGTAGTATCAAGTCCATGATACTTTCCAAACACAAGTTATCATCAAATTCATGATGTTTTCTATCCAATTTGTGGATAACTTAGATCCACGAGTCCTCTTGACTCAGCCAATAGAATATCAAGTCCATGATATTCATGGTATCATCAAGTCCATGATGTATACCAACCAATTTATGGATAACTGAATCCACGAGTCACCAAGACTCAAGAAATGTCAAGTCCATGACATCAAAACAACATCAAGTACATGATGTTAAGAGCATTGGTCTAACGAATATCAAGTCCATGATATTCACCAAGTGCTCGGAGTAATGGCCTATCGACATCAAGTCCATGATGTCCACCAATTACTCAGATGTGGATCCCTGATCCACGAGATATCAAGTCCATGATATCATGAGCATTGGTCTAACGAATATCAAGTCCATGATATTCACCAAATGCTGAGAGCAATGGTCTCCAGACATCAAGTCCATGATGTCCACCAAATGCTCAACAATGGATCCCTGATCCATGAGAAGAATATCAAATCCATGATATTCTCCAAGTATCCAATAAGAAACAACTTAGCCATATGCATAAGTGTAACCAAATGAACAATCATAACCAAATGTATCTCATATCTCATGAATCCACATAAGCATAAGAGTAACCAATATGATCTCATAATCATAAGAATCAAGTTCAATGTAAAGAAAATGTGTTCACACATAGAATCACATGTAACATAGTCCCACTATAAGGAAATGTATTCACACATGTACATAAGCATTTTATCATGAATACATAAAGCCAAAACATAACATGTGCATATATCCATAAAATATGCTCCAATAACAAGAATATGCCAAAGCCATATAAATTATGTTTCCTTAACATACATGAAACTACTGTAGTAGTTAATCAGCTAGTAGTCAGGTTATGTATGTAACCATCAATATACCTATATAACCAGTTACTCAGTTATACTAACAATCAGCTGTGAATGTTCCCAAAACAGCGTTAGATATAACATATGTCAAAGTAAAGTGTGTACTCACACATACATAAGGTATGCTGTAAAGTATGCTCCTAATACATACAAATGTGTTAACTAATCAGTCATGCCAATGACAGTTAATCAGCTATGCTTCAATAGCAATAAGATGTGTTCTCATAATATAACAGAAATATGTTAAGGTAAGGCATGCTAATAACCAGCTATGTTAGTCAGCCATGCTCAAGGAGTAAGATCTACCCAAAATGCAAGAGAAAAGAGATACAAAACCAAGTGAGCCCATGATTAAGAAAACCCCTTCTTATGCCATCCCCTAGGTAGGTCTCTCCAACCCATGTATCCAGTATACAGTTCCTGCCATGGAAACTCATACTATACTTAAATAATTTATCCATGAATGTCTTATGCCACTCCTTAACTTCTCCTTCTGAAGCTTAGATTTTATCATAAGATTATACTCTCTCTCAATGTAAGCTTGAATCAATCAGTTAAAAGAGAGGATTAGTTTGTATTTTATCTATTGGATAATTTAGAGTGATTTAGTTTTTCCAAATATATAAGATTGGATTGATACAACATTGAGATCTAATCCCTCTTATCTTCCTTAACCAATCATGAGGTGGTCTCACAACCAATGAAAACATCAAAAACCATTTGCATGTTCAAATTTCAAATTTTAATTTTAAGATAATGCCAACCTTCACAATTATTATAAATTGAAACCCTCATAAAGGTCAAAAATCGGCCAAACCCAAGTTTGCCATTCTTAGATTTGAAAGAGTTAGACTGGATTCCTAAATCTGAAATGGATCTATTATTCAACCTCGCTCTAATACAATGTTAGTATATTTCAGATTCTGACAAGGAATATATCAATCTATAGAAATCTAACAAAGCTAAGCACAGGATAATAAAGAGTGATGGATAATACCCAGAAATGATGCCTTTGTTGCTCAATGATTTGCTGAAGATCCCCGATCCACGACACAAATTCTTTCATCACTGATCTTCAAACTTCCTCTAGTTGCCACAATGCATCAAAGTTGGATCAACCTCTCTCAGCTCTTACAAACAGGATGTGACATAGATCACTGAATATATAATGATTTGTTGAGGATCCCCGATCCAGGAAGTAAATCCTTTCATCGCTGATCTTCAACCTTCCTCTAGTTGCCACAATGCATCAAAGTTGGATCAACCTCTCTCGGCTCTTACAAACAGGATGTGACATAGATCGCTGAATATATAATCCACTTCCGATTTCTTTCTTCCATGCTATATAAGAATCTAGATGAATTACTCCAAGCGCACTATTTATGTTTGCACAAGTTTGCTGACCAGATCGCAACTATTCATTGCGCCAACATGTATATTGCAGATCCAAACTATAAATCTCTGCCAATATATATATATATATATATATATATATATATATATAACTCGCAGATCCAATATAAAGCTGCTCATATATATATTGCAGATCGCATATAATTACCAGCCCTTCGATCCAAAGATCTCACCCTTGTTATTCTCTCTTCTAGGATGTTCGAGTTTGCCAAACTAAACTCGCTGCACTTGAAGACTCAATGATGATCGATTCTTGAAGGAGGAGATAGTATGTTATGTTTTTGATACTCTTCTCCTCAAGAATCGATCTACATATATATGCAAATGGGAGATAAACTCCATCATCTCAAGATGGCCGACTTTGGGCCCTTATTAAATAAAACTTGTTTATTTAAATCGCCATTCAAATATATATGTGATTAAAATCATTTAAACAATAAATAATAAATATCACCCATATTTATTATTATTATTATTTACATATCGATTTATTGTAATAATAAATATATTCTATATATTTATTATTATTATCCAAGGTTGAGATATTTGCCGTAAAGGCCATAATATCAACACAATCAAGCACGCCATCTCTTTCATTTCGTTCAATTTGCATTTGACAGAGATCGGCTCAAGTTTCGGAGCATGATCATGTTCTATACTGCTTATCATATCACCAAATTTTGTTTATGTCGTATATGGCACCGACTTGAACATTTGTTTGAAAAATAATACGTACAACACCAAATCATTTTATTCGTGCTTCATCGATAAAGCAAAAATTTGTAACCATTTAAAACAAGTTTTTGGCTTATTAAAAACTGAAGAGACATCATCATTGATATTCCAATAAAAAATAGCATGCACTCACTGATTAAAGACTTGATCAATTGTAATGTCACTAATTAAAGACTACACACACACACACACACAATAGATGTATGTCAAGTGATCTGATCTATATATGTGTTAAAGTTCATGCCCTATGCCTTTTCATAATTAATCACACCACTTCAAAATTAACACTACATCCTTATTCTTATGTTAATCAATTATGTAATCTTCATCGACAAATCTGGAAGAAATGTGTTGAAATGCATGTAGGTACGAAAGTTTGGACAATGAATGTGTTGAAAAGTATGTAGGCACGAGAGTATGGACAATGAATGTGATTCATTCATTGGACGGAATGGACAATGAATGTGATTCATTCATTGGATGGAATGTCTCAATGAAAGGTTGTCAGATTGAATGGAATGACTGTAAGATGCACACAAGACACGTTTGATGAAGGGAGCGATAGTAATTTTCAAGAAAATAAAAATCGGTATGCATAAAACAAACCTGCAGGTCATTATTATCCTAGCTGACTTGAAATGTGGAAGCATTAGCAAGACATATGAATTGTTTGATCCAATGTCTTAGAGAGGATATTCTTATCAAATGTAAGTGATTATAGGATATGCGTGAATAGAGTAATTGGAAAGGCAATAGGAATTTTTGAGCAAATTCATTGCCATACATAAAGTAAAATTTTACAACCTTGCCCATGTCTTCTAAGTCTGCGCCAAATTGAAAATGTTGGAACGACATATGAGATTCATCATAGTGCATTTTGTTGGATAGCAAATGGAAGTGGCTGGTATACAACCAAACTCCTCTGCAAATACATCCATCATGAGCACCAAAGTGGAAGATCAGAGATATAGCATCCATTAAAGCATAATAGAAGAGGGAGATTTTGTCAGATAAGTGCTCTGTTAATAACATGCATGCAAAAGATGGAAATACATAGAAGGCCCAATGTGTGACCTTTTTGCCAAGATGCCTCAAAGAAGTGTGCTTGTGTAGAATGCAATGATAACAATATAGTCTTCTTATTGTTAACCATGGTACCATACAAACTGCACTAAAATCAGAGAAAGTTCAAAATTTTGGGTTCGGAATTAAGGACAACAATTCAATAGCCATTTTGAGCATCATACATATTTCATTGAAGATGATTAGGGAAATGCTAATTCATATTTAGAGATTTGCATGCACTTTAATGTTGGGTCAAAATGTAATGAGAGAATATTATTATTGATGAATTTTTCATTTAGTTGTGTACTTACCTTGGGATATTATTACCCCAGGATGTTTTGCCGTTGGGTTATTGTGACCCAGTTATTGTCTCCAGGATTATTTTGGCTGGGTTATTGTGTCTGAATACCATCTAATTTGAGGCCAGGACAGCCTAGGGTTTCCTTAAAACCGCACAAATCCATCGTGGGGAAATTTGAGGCACATCTGGACAAACCCAAAGGCTGCTGAAAAGAAGAAAAAGATATATTTTTTATTAACAAAAAAGTGCCAAATACCTAACTTTTCCCTTACGTGATAAAATAGTGAAAACGGTGTGCATCATGAACGTTTGTGTGATTTCAAAGGTTATAATTTTCCCATAACCTGCAAGGAGCACTGTCCCTCAACATCACTGGGTGTGTCACCCGTAAACCTCCACAAGGGCCACTACCCGTCAACCCCATTGTGATTTATGTTCCTAGAGCCCCACTAGTTGCCACCCCTAAAATCTAGGCCATTAGTTCCCTTAGCTAAGTGTAGTTGATTTGGTGCAAAAGACTCAGGAATTGGTCTTTGTGCACTCCAACTTGCATGTCTTGTTGCATAAGAAACTCGACTACAATAAGGGGGTGTTGAAGAATTAGGACCTAACTCTTGAGTGTGTTGACTTAAAAATTGTTGTGCACAACTTGCAAAAATCTCTTTAACTGAGGTGACTTCTACGTATGACATGACTAGTGAAAGTGTTATTCTAACACCAAATGTTGAGTTTGTTAATCTCAATGAAGAGCAATTTGAAGATTATTGACTACTGATTGTAATTTTCATTGTGTATTGACCTTTGGCAAATCACTGAAATACGAATTTAGGATTATTTTCTATTTTTCAAACTATGAAGCATTCAAATATTTCATTTATTGGCAATTATGAGTAGTATTGTTTTAATAATATATATATATATATATATATATATAAAGAGAGAGAGAGAGAGAGAGAGACTACACCCATGCCCGCAGAAAAAAAATGTCTTACTAGAACACCCAAGCACTTAAACTTGTACGGTTCATTGATATCCAACACTTAAACTTGTACTATCAACATATCCAGGCCCATTCAATTGCTTACTATCCTCTACTTTCTTCCACATGTTGTCATGTCTTCTTGATCTTGTTCTAACCTCTACTTAGTCACCCCTAATTTTTTGTCATTTCTCCATGTCTTATTGTTCACCTTTCTTTCATTTCCTTTAAAGCCAAAAAAACATAAGTTAGAATAGTACCGTGGAGTGTGAATTCCTTGGCATTGCAGTTCTCCTGTAATGGATAAGCAATAAAAACCTCCTACAAGTTAAGCTTTTGAGGCAGCAATGTTTTGTCACTCTTAATTACGCCTTGGTTTGTCATTGACTGCTTCAAAGGTCACACTTTGTTTGAGTTTCATATATAGCACAAAGGTATTGAAGAGCACACGATTATACTGAGAGGGGGGGTGAATCAGTATAATAACCTTTTTTTTAAATTAAATGCTTTTATTCAAAGATAACATCAATTACTCAAATAAACAATTATGCACATGAACACAATATTTACGTGGAAACCCAATATGGGAATAAACCACAAAATAATTTGCTTTTATATAATATTGCTCTTTTACAATGTTTTGTAGGCACCAACCTACTAGAGGCTCCAACCTCTAAATTTATGAGCACCGACTCACTGGAAGCACCAACTCCCACACTTTGCAGGCACCGACCTACTGGAAGCACCAACTCCCCCTAACTGGATTCGTGAGCACCAACTCACTGTTTTCAAAATTTTCTTCCACTTGGATGCTGTTGCTTGATTCAACTAATGATGGACACAATCTGCTCTCTCTAAGTCAGCCAATATTTTTCTTCTTTTTCTCAAATATATATATATATCTTTATTATAATATATTCATAATAAAAAATCTGAATGTATAGACATTAATTCTTCTCTCTTTTCATATTCTCACAGCTCTTCCTTTTATTCCTTCACATGCTGACTTGTTTTTTTAATTTCCACAAAAAGATTGAATATATATATACTCATATTTGAGTGAAACATTATGTCCCTTTAAAAATTTATGACTTTTCAAGAGTGAAAAGGTGTCTTTTCAAAAATGTTATTAACTATTAAAGTTAATATTATTAACTTTAATTCTTTTTTAAAATTAACAATGATTAATATCTTTATATGTATCGACTGCTGTAGTATATATATCCATCTTCAATAATAATATATACTTTATCGCTATATACCTTTATTTCAAACGCTGATTAAAGACTTATTGCCGCTGTAGATATATATTATATTCATAATATAACCTTCGATACTTTATATCTCTGCCTTCTATAATATATAAGTCTACCTCTTCGATAATAACATATCAACCTTCAATTAAATCTATACCACTGTCGACTTCGATAAGCACAGTATATTCCTTCATTTCAAATGCCGTCATCATTATATTCTGCCATAAATCTAGTCTTCGACTACTGCTATCAATACTTATGCCGTCTTTATATTAAAAACGCTGATCAAAAACTTCGATGCAGTTTATCATTCATTATTGAAAGCCGCTGCATATGTTGCCGTCTACATATTATATTGTGTCTCTGCATATCTTAATACTTTGTCTTCGATAATATACATATATGTATGCCGTCTATATATATTATATTGTGTCTCTGCATATCTTAATACTTTGTCTTGTCTTCGATAATAGATTGAATGCTTCAGGCGGTAAGGCTGACTAGCATCAGCAATGACAGCCCCTCATGTAAACAGCAGATTTCTTCTCAACTCCCTATGGCTTCAATGCACAGATCTGCAAATGGATTCGATCTATAAATATGATAATCAAAAACTGGAATGAATTGCTTGTTATCACATGTATATTTCTGATATATACAATACTGATTATATATGATCGTATGTATGCTGTGTTATTATATATCTTCTCTATATATTAATATGTTCTTATAATGTATGCTTTCATTAGTCTTTCATTAGTCTTTATGCTGGATGTTCTTCTCTAGAATCTTGACATCATGCTGTAGGATCTTGACATCAATGACAATTTTCATCAATCTCCCCCTTTGTCATTGATGGCAACTAAATATATGATCTTGTTTGTGCAAGGCTCCCCCTTAGTTCACCGTTCCCTTCATCTTCTATCTCTCCCCCTTTGTCATCAATGGCAAAGGGCAAAGGGTCTTCAGGACTAGAGACTAGCTCCCCCTGAACACATGCTTCCCATGAAATTTTCAATGAATGGATGAGAGTGATAGTACTCCCAATTTCTCCCTTAGGTACTCAAAAGTTTTCTTAGGAAGTGGTTTTGTGAAAATATCTGCTAACTGCTCCTTCGTATTAATGTATTCCAACTTGACTTGCTTCTCAAGTACCTGTTCTCTCAAGAAGTGGTATTTGATTGAAATATGGTTCGTTTTGGAATGCATGACTGAATTCTTTGAAATGCTGATTGCACTTGTATTATCACAAAAAATGGGAATGGGATTCTCAAAATCAATCTTGATATCTCCTAGTGTTTGCTTCATCCAAAGCACTTGTGTACAACTTGCAACTACTGCAACATACTCAGGTTCCGCGGTAGATAGAGTTACTGAACCTTGTTTCTTGCTTAACCATGAAACTAGACTGTTACCAGGGAAGAATGCTCCTCCACTCGTACTTCTTCTATCATCAATATTGCCTCCTAAATCAGCATCTGTATAGGCTGTAAGTGAAAAGTCTTTTCCTCTTGGATACCATAAGCCAAGATCCATAGTGCCTTTTAGGTACTTCAATATTTTTTTAACTGCTAGAACATGGGTTTCTTTTGGCATTGCTTGAAATCTAGCTACAACAACAACTACTTGCAGAATGTCAAGTCTTGTGGTGGTTAAGTACAACAACCTTCCAATCATAGATCTATATTGAGTTTGATTTACATCGGGGGATTCATCCTTTTTGCTAAGCTTGCATCCTGTAATCATGGGAGTGTTGACTGGATTACAATCTTCCATCCCAAACTCTTTTAATATTTCTTTGATATACTTGCTTTGAGAAATGAAAATTCCTTTACTTGTTTGCTCAATTTGCAATCCAAGAAAGAAGGATAATTCACCAAGCATGGACATCTCAAATTCTTGTTGCATATTCATGGAAAATTCTTTACACATTTTGTCACTTGCTCCTCCAAATATTATGTCATCCACATATACTACTACCACCAAAAGTTTGTTATTTTCAGATTTGATGTATAGATTACTATCTGTCATACCTCTTTTGAAACCTTGATCTATAAGATACCTCTCCAATCTTGAGTACCAAGCTCTTGGAGCTTGTTTTAGCCCATAAAGTGCTTTTCTAAGTCTACATACATGATTTTCCTTTTCTAAATATGTAAATCCTTCAGGCAATTCAACATACACTTCCTCTTCTAAGTCTCCATTTAGGAAAGCTGATTTTACGTCCATTTGGTAGACCTTGAATGCTTTATGACTTGCAAATGCTAAGAACATCCGGATTGCTTCTAGTCTTGCAACTGGGGCAAATGTCTCTTCAAAATCTACTCCTTCTACTTGAGCATAGCCTTTACAAACTAGTCTAGCTTTGTTCCTTGTGACTTCTCCATTTTCATTCATTTTATTCCAGAACACCCATTTAGTTCCTATGACATTTTTGTCTTTTGGTCTTAGAACAATTTCCCAAGTATTATTCTTTTCAATTTGGTTTAACTCATCCTCCATTGCTTTCACCCAAAACTTGTCTTCACTTGCTTCTTTGAAATCTTTTGGTTCTATTTTGGATAAAAGACAAACATGTGCATTCTTTGCGGTATTGACAAATTTCCTTCTTGTTTGGACTTCTTTATCTGGGTCTCCAAGAATCAAGTCTTCAGGATGGTTTCTTTGAACAAATTTTGATGGTCTTTGCTGGTGTCTTTGTTTTTGAAGGAGTTTTGGAAATTTCTTGCTCTAGGTCCTTTTCTTCATCATCTTTTGGATCTTTTGTTTCTTCACTTATGCTTGGAATTTCAGCATTTATCTTTTCAAATGGTCTTCCTTCATCGATCTTTACATTTGCACTTTCTACAATTTTGTGGAGTCTTTTGTTGTAACATCTATATGCTTTACTCTTGGAAGAATATCCAAGAAAGATCCCTTCATCTGCTCTAGCTTCAAATTTACCCAAGTCATCTTCATCCCTTCTTATATAACATGTGCTTCCAAAGACTCTGAAATACTTGACTGTTGCTAGTCTTCTTTTCCATAGCTCGTAAGGTGTCTTATCATGATTTACTCTTATTTGTGCACGGTTCAAAATGTAGACTGTTGTATGTACTGACTCCTTCCAAAAGGAATCAGCTATCTTTGATTCATTTAGCATTGCCCTTGCCATTTCTTGAACAATTTTGTTCTTTCGTTCTACAACTCCATTTTGTTGGGGGAGTTCTAGGTGCTGAAAGTTGTCTTTTTATACCATTATTTTCACAATATTCATCAAATTCATGGGAAGTAAACTCTCCACCTCTATCCGTTCTAAGACATTTTATTTTTGTATCCATTTCATTTTCAACTAGTTCCTTGAAAGCTTTAAATTTGTCAAGAGCTTCTGATTTCTCTTTTAGGAAAGCTACCCAAGTCATCCTAGAGTAGTCATCAATAAATAGTATGAAGTATTTTTCTCCTTGTAAGCTTTTTGTTCTAGTTGGTCCACAAAGGTCTGAATGAATAAGTTCGAGTGGTTTTGATGTAGAATATTCCTTGGTTTTGAATGTACTTCTTGTTTGCTTCCCTAGTTGGCATTGTTTGCAAATGATATTTGTAGGTTTTGTTAACTTTGGTATATCTCTTACAGCTCCTTTATGACTGATTTTGACAATGTTATCAAAATTTAAGTGCCCCAATCTTTTGTGCCATAGCCAATTTTCATCCTCTTGTACAAAGAAACATTTTTCATCATTCATTTCTTGTAAAACATACAAATTGTTTGCAATCCTACAAGCATTAGCTATTAATTTTCCATCTTTTTTAATTTCACAACCTTTAGGATAAAATGTTACATTATGTCCTTGATCACAAAGCTGACTTACACTCAATAAGTTTTCTTTTAGTCCTTTTACATACCACACATCTGCTGTTTTTGTTTTTCCATGATCTAGACTAAGAGTTTCTTTTCCCTTTATATATCGTTTTGAGTTGTCATCAAATCTTACTGATCCTCCATTTGCTGGTTCAAAAGAGATGAATTTGCTTTTGCCTCCTGTCATATGTCTAGAACATCCACTATCAACATACCACCAATCTTTCTTATTTTGAGCATGTACAGCTATTTGAACAAATAGCGATTTTTCTTTCTTTTTCCAAACCTTCTTTTTTGGAAGATCTTCTTTCTTTGCTTGATTTGTAGGAAAGATTGTTCTACATTTGTGGGCAGCATGTCCAAAATTATTACACTTTGAACATAGCATATCAAAATTAACTAATGGAGCAAAAAGATTTTGAGTTCTGAAATTTTGAATATTCCTTACTTTGCTTCTGCAGTTTAGAGCTTTATGACCCAATTTGTTACAAGAGTAGCAATATCCATGAAATAGGTAAGAAGAATGTTGTCTATAATATGGCCTTTTCCAATCATTCATATTTTGTTTTGGCATTCTACAATCTAGTGCTTTATGACCAAAACAATTGCAAGAGTAGCAATATCCATGAAAGTTGTAACGAGGTTTATGAACATCATTCTCTTCATTCTTCTTGTAGTTCCTTTCTTTAAGCTTGTCTTCTTTTGATGGTTCATTTATGACTGTGTTGCTTCCTTCTTTTATGAAGCCTTTGAATGTATTGTTACTATTTGAGTTTCTTTCAAAACCAACCCCTGTTTTGCTGGAAGAAGGCTTTTGACTATCAATGATATCATTTAGGATTTCTGAACTCTTATTGATGGTGCATTCCTTCAACTCCCTTTTTAATTTTTCAATTTCTAGTTTTAAATCAGTTTCAGCTTGTTTAGTTTCTTCTAATTGGATCTTTAGATCTTCAATTGTTTGTTCTAATTTCTTTGCTGCTTCTAAATTCTCCATAGCTTCTTCTTTGAGTTTCACTAATTTTCTTTTCAGTTTTTCATTTTGTTTGTATGCATAATGAAGTTCTTCTTTAAGATCAACATCCTCTTCCTCATTGCATGATTCATTTTCTTCTTCCTCATAACTATCACTTGTGTCTGCTTCAGCCATAAATAGAATTTCATCCTCCTCATCACTTGGGCATTCTTCGCTGCTTTCATCTGAAGAGTTGTCCTTTTTGGAATAAAAACTCTTTTTGTTTTTGTTATGATATTTTTTCTTTTTATTAAACTTATTGTTATTCTTCCATTTTTTCTTTGTGTGTGCTTGTTTTTCATCTTCACTAGAGTCATCATCATTTTGAGGACATTTTGAGGCATAGTGTCCTATCTTTCCACAATTAAAGCATTTGAAAGGAAATTTCCCCTTATATTTTCCACTTCCCTTTTTTAATTTCCTCAAAAAATGAGCTTCAGCTTCATCAGTTTCACTGCTTGAACTATCACTTGAGATTTGTTTTTTACTCTTACTCTTTTTAGAAACTTTAAAAGATATTTCCTTCTTAGGTTCCTTGCCTCCAATCCTCATTTCATAGGCGGTAAGAATTCCATGTAACTCATCTTTAGTAAGACTATCCAGATCTTTTCTCTCTTCGATTGCTGACACTTTAGAATCAAATCTAATGGGTAGGGATCTCAAGATTTTTTCAACCACAAGTTGTTCTTCTACTTCTTCACCAAGGGCTTTTATTGCATTGACTACTTCATCAACACGAGAGAGAAATGAGGCTATGTCTTCATCTTCCTTCATTTTCAAACTTTCGAATGTGCTTCGGTGAGTTTGAAGTTTGGCCTTCTTTACATTGTCGGTCCCTTCATATATATTTTTCAACTTGTCCCATATCTCTTTTGCAGATTTACAATGCATAACTTTTGTGAATTCCGAGTCGGCTAGATTACATAGAATAGCATGTTTTGCTTTAGCATTATTTTCACTCTCCTCTTTCCGGCTGTATTTGTTGGTGGGGTCTCTGGTGGTGTATAACCATCTAGTACTGATTGCCAAACATCGAATCCAATCGCATTTAAATATGCTTCCATCTTTATACTCCAAAATGCATAGTTTGTCCCATCAAAAATTGGTGTCTTGTTTTGAAAACTTTCAGCCATTTGTGCTCTTTAGATCTACCTTCAAGCGGTTAGGCTATATAGAAGGAACCCGCTCTGATACTAATTGAAGAGCACACGATTATACTGAGAGGGGGGGTGAATCAATATAATAACCTTTTTTTAAAAAATTAAATGATTGTATTCAAAGATAACATCAATTACTCAAATAAACAATTATGCACATGAACACAATATTTACATGGAAACCCAATATGGGAATAAACCACAAAATAATTTGCTTTTATATAATATTGTTCTTTTACAATGTTTTGTAGGCACCAACCTACTAGAGGCTCCAACCTCTAAATTTATGAGCACCGACTCATTGGAAGCACCAACTCCCACACTTTGCAGGCACCGACCTACTGGAAGCACCAACTCCCCCTAAATGGATTCGTGAGCACCAACTCACTGTTTTCAAAATTTTCTTCCACCTGGATGCTGTTGCTTGATTCAACTGATGATGGATACAATCTGCTCTCTCTAAGTCAGCCAATATTTTTCTTCTTTTTCTCAAATATATATATATTTATATATATATATCTTTATTATAATATATTCATAATAAAAAATCTGAATGTATAGACATTAATTCTTCTCTCTTTTCATATTCTCACTGCTCTTCCTTTTATTCCTTCACATGCTGACTTGTTTTTTAAATTTCCACAAAAAGATTGAATATATATATACTCATATTTGAGTGAAACATTATGTCCCTTTAAAAATTTATGACTTTTCAAGAGTGAAAATGTGTCTTTTCAAAAATGTTATTAACTATTAAAATTAATATTATTAACTTTAATTCTTTTTTAAAATTAACAATGATTAATATCTTTATATGTATCGACTGCTGTAGTATATATATCCATCTTCAATAATAATATATACTTTATCGCTGTATACCTTTATTTCAAACGCTGATTAAAGACTTATTGCCGCTGTAGATATATATTATATTCATAATATAACCTTCGATACTTTATATCTCTGCCTTCTATAATATATAAGTCTGCCTCTTCAATAATAACATATCAACCTTCAATTAAATCTATACCGCTGTCGACTTCGATAAGCACAGTATATTCCTTCATTTCAAATGCCATCATCATTATATTCTGCTATAAATATAGTCTTCAACTACTGCTATCAATACTTATGCCGTCTTTATATTAAAAACGCTGATCAAAAACTTCAATGCAGTTTATCATTCATTATTGAAAGCCGCTGCATATGTTGCCGTCTACATATTATATTGTGTCTCTGCATATCTTAATACTTTGTCTTCGATAACATACATATATGTATGCCGTCTATATATATTATATTGTGTCTCTGCATATCTTAATACTTTGTCTTGTCTTCGATAATAGATTGAATGCTTCAGGCAGTAAGGCTGACTAGCATCAGCAATGACAGCCCCTCATGTAAACAGCAGATTTCTTCTCAACTCCCTAAGGCTTCAATGCATAGATCTGCAAATGGATTCGATCTATAAATCTGATAATCAAAAACTGGAATGAATTGCTTGTTATCACATGTATATTTCTGATATATACAATACTGATTATATATGATCGTATGTATGCTGTGATATTATATATCTTCTCTATATATTAATATGTTCTTATAATGTATGCTTTCATTAGTCTTTATGCTGGATGTTCTTCTCTAGAATCTTGACATCATGCTGTAGGATCTTGACATCAATGACAATTTTCATCAGGTATCTAGTTTAGCTTAGAATGTTTGTGCCAATTTTCTTTACATCACTTCATAGCTCTCCTTACCTATATTGCAAGGTTTAAGCATCACTATTTCATTGCTTTGGCCTCAGACTTGTTAACAGTCTGCAAATCTTTGTTTTCATTTCATTCTAGCTCCATTTCACTCTCATTTGGCAGTTCTGAACATTTCTCCTTAGGTTAAATTTAGTTATAATATGTTCAGACATTGCTCCCAAATCAGGGTTTTCTAAAACTATGTTACCGGTTTGTCCAGAAAATCCCCCACATCAGATGATCCTGTTCATTCTCAGTCAAGGTACACAGTTCAGTCCACTGCAGGTCCAGACAAGGCATGGCCATTACGTGCAAGGTTTGGCCAGGTAAGCCTAGGGTGAACCTCCAGTGAACCCAGGTCATTAATTATTTACTTTTGATTTTTTTGGTCCAAACACCCATAGGAATTGGGTCTCAGGTCGTCTATCAAAGATCCCAGACATAATTGGGATGGCAGTTGTAAGTTGAGAGAAACATTCAAAGGAGTGAAGAAAAGCGGGTGAACTTTAGGCCATGGCCAACCACACATTCACATAGACAAAGAGAAAGTTGGGGATAAACTCTGCAACATATATGTCTTCAATGACTCAAAATTAAACACCTTGTTAAAGTTGCCAAATCTATGCCCACTGCCATCTGCTATCTCAATGACAGTGTTTTGGCGGTGGTGTTATTATTGTCACACTGCTGTTGTACTCATTATACAGCTGTCATGAGGTTTTAAGGCTTCTCTTTTTTATGCTAAGACTTGGAGTGTATTGCCTGCTGCCAAATTATTACTTGCTTCAAGTTATTAAAAATAATACATGTTTTACATTTTAGCACCTTCGAAGTGTCAAATAAAGGGGGAGCACTCAATAGTGAAGTCCATGCAATCTTATAAATTTTAATAGTTATTCCATTTATTATACATTCATAATGTAGCTATCTAAACTTAATTTCTGTTTTTGGGTTAAAATATGTATCTATTTTTTTATATATATGTGTTTTCTATGGGCATATGCAAAGCATACCCAACTCCCAAGAAAAACTCATCCCAAGATATCCAAACCCAAACTGGTAATTAGCTGGGACAAGTGTCATGTTTTCATTTTGCTTCTAGCATATTAACCCAAATACAATGTTTCTGGTGTTCATAAGTTGCTTCTATCTCCTTCTACATTCCTACTTCCCTACTTATTCATTTGTTTTTTCACTTCTACATTGCCGTTTTGATTGTAAGTCAACTTCTTCAGCAATCCTTTACAGTATACTCTCTTCAAAACCTTAGTCTACTACCACAAACCATGGCTCGATGAACTACATTCATATTTTTTCCAGATTATTGAAAGGCTTAGCTTGTATGAAATGACAACTCAAATCATCACTTGTGAAATCAGAGAAATCATGACTGGGTACAGTCAAGCACTACAAAATCTCTAATTGATTGGGTTCTCATGAAGTACTGAAACTCCAAGAATATGCCTCACTCACCAAAACTATGTTGTCATATTCTTTCATTGCCCTATTAATTACCCCGTGCATCTACTTCTGGTTGGCAAGCTCGTAAAAGATCTGTAATATACAGTTGTAAAAATGTTTAAACCAACCATCATTTAGAATCAAAACTTGTGCTCAGTGAAATAATAAGCATGCTATGTAAGCCATGAATCCATGTGATTCTCATAAGGATGCTCAGAATGTTCAGAGAAATTCACGCTCAAGGACCAGTTGGATTTGTATCAAAATAACCAATGTTGAGCAAGTGTACATATCCTCTCTCAAACCTGGGCATTCTGGAAATGCAACCTAACCAGGAATGTGGGTACAGGTTACCCCTGCATCCCCTAATATTCAAATCACATTAAACAATGCACTTTCCTCAGACACTTCATGCACCTAGTGTGACAGACATGCTGGAGAAGAGGGAAAGTGAGGCTAAGAAGAAACCAAACAATGTCCTAAAAATACATAAACGCTGTGTCCGGAATGTGATTTAGAAAACATGTCCAACCCTATCACTCTATTTTCATACACTATTTTCCTATTATTTGTTGCTATATTTTCTTCATCAATGTGTCTGTGGGTAATTATTGGGGCATCTTCCACCTGCAAGTTTTACATTTTTTTTAATATCCCTTCTTGCCTAGCTTAGCAATAAATGAAAATAAATAATTATGCCAGCCTGTTTTAACCCCATAGGTTAACGCATAGAATAAATAAAGGGACAAAGCAATAAACAATCATGGCAGGACATCAAGCTTCTTGAAGTTGCAAGGAAATAAGATGAAAATTGATTGAATGGAGCAAAAAGCTTAAGTAATGATTCATTTATAGTTATGTCATAAAAGGGGCCAACTTAAGTTATGATTTTAAGTCTCTCCTAGGCCATGGTGGTGAATTATTAAATGTGAGGCAAATATTATTATTTGCATAAGTTGCTAAATTAAATTAAAGTTCAATAGGGAATAATTATTCATTCTATCTATCAATCATTGTTCATGAATTTTCTCTGCAAGAATAGCTCTCAACTTTTCAGGAGGAAACCCTTGAAAGGTTCATGCTTGGACAGCACCCCAGACAAATATCCAAGTTCTTCAAACAATCAAGAAACATTAATGGCGTCCAGGTCTGCAAGTGGGAACTATGAAAGTTATTATCTGCTGCAGAAGAGCAGCAATCTGATCGGCCCTCAACAATTCCATTTATTTTCTTGTTTAATCAATCAATAAGCTTCAGCGTATTCAATGAGAATTGCAGTAATCATCTATAGAGGAAGTTCGGTTGGTAGGAGGAGAATTGCGGCACTTATTAATAACTAGCAGCTTGTATGAAATCGCAGCTAGCTCTGAATTTCTCCATCAGGAACTTATACGTCTATGCTGTAGCCAGCTTGGCATTCAACCAATGGTTTCAGTATGATGATGGTGCGACTTGGTATGTAAAGCTTTAATGTTATATTAATTCTGAAATTTCCAAATTGCTGCAAACAGAATTTAATTGATAATGTTCAACTGAACTCTCTCAGTTTTTTAATGTAAAAGATTTTATTGCAAATAAGAGAAAACTCCAAGTGTTTGCATGAAGTTCAGTTCTTAATTCGGTTGTTATTTGGTTTATTAGTGAAAATTCCAAGAAGTTTCGTATTTCTCATAAGAATAGCCAGTTAGAATATTTCATTTTTGCTTCTATTGCAAGTTAGATGTTTGTTAAGAGGCTTCTTGCACGCTAAGGAATGGTGTTTAACTTTCCATTTAACGCATTAAATCATTTCCGGCTGCGGGAGAGTAATTAGTTTGAATTGAGATGGTGCTTTTGATGGTTAGAATCCCACATCTGACATTTTCTCATGTCATGTGCGTCGGATATATTTTGTACTCTCCGAGCTTAATTCAGAAATCCAACTTTTCCAAAGTAATTGAAATTTATATGTTTTATTCTTATCCATTTCCTCAGAAGCGTGGTCAAAGGAAGGAAAATCCAAGAGATCAGATTAATCAATCAATATATGGTGAATCGAGAAATTTCCTTGCTCCCAAAAGGTAATCTCCTAAACCTATTAAGTGTGCTTCTTGGATTGTAACATAAAACATTACTATTGTTTTGCCTTACTTTACAAATAAACAATTCCCAAAACTAGCCCGATGAGAATTTACAGGGTTGGAAAGGATGTGGTCCAAGTACCCAAACATTTAAGTAACCTTGCATCTTAAGCATACAAACACTCAGGAAGACTTGATACACTAGTTCCTACATGAAAAGTCCCAATTTGGCCCGGCAGCGGTTCAGATATCCTACTCTACACAATCATATGAGCAAATTTTATAATAAATTGAAACCTAAAAAACAATAGCATCCTACTGGAATCGGAAAAAGCACAGTTCATAAAGTATAGTTAGCTCGACCAAGCAATACCCATTCATGTTTATCTAATATCTAAGGCTTCGAGGGTTATTTTGAAAGCTGGAAAGTGGATGCCACTTAAGATTGAAATGTAGCAAAGGCGATACCTTTTCAGTTGAAGACTGGTATTTGGAGTGAACATGGGCAGTGACCCAGTTACCACTGTCATCATCATCTTCCTCATAAGCGGATCCCATCTCTTATTTTTCAGTTTGTCGCCACAGCAGCTGCTCCTTCCACCAAGTTCGCTGAGCTTATAAAGTATTTAGTCTAGGAATCGCCTCTGGAGCGCAATAAGAATTTTATTGAATCTTCAAGCACATAATAACTTAGTTTAAGTTCCAATTTTTATCCCACGTATCAAGACTTCCGATTAGGTCGCCGAAGACTCCAAGTGGCTTCTAGACAGCGGACCCGTCCATTCAGATTTCCTCAAATAACAGGATCGTTCCCTACTTATTTGTTTTTTTATTAGTTTGCGCAGGTAGGAAGGTAAAACTATATAATGTCTATACCAATGAATTGTTTCAAATTTTTCAAAATGGTGTTATGAATTTTTTTAGTTTTTTTTTTTTTAAATATTTTGTTTTTCTTATTTTCATGGAATTTATAATTTTTGTCTTAATTTAATTATATTTTAGAAAATCTAAGTAAAATTAATGAAGAGATATTGATGAAGGGTGCTCCCCTTAATACCACAACCACATAAGAGAAATAGAGAAACAACAACAATAATATGCAAGAACAGAAAATTGGCTTCTTATTATCTCCACAAATGTGGAATTACAAACTTTCAGAATTACAATATGCAAAGCCACATGGGCATTCTCTTACAATATTCTGTAGGACAAAGCCTCGAGTCAATACCCAGATGTACTACCCAGAACTATTCTAAACTGCCTAAGACAATAGTACAGCCTTCCTTATATAGGCAATTTTCCACCGCCTGGGAAGGTTCCAGAATTTTAGCCAATAAAGCCGACCAAACTTAGAATTATTTTATTTTACATCTTATTACATCATAGTCGGCTCAAGATAACCTTTGAAACCCGAACAGAAATTTTGAAGAAAATTATTTTTCGCCATTTCGGGTGGCCCAACTTCCGAAGACCATAAGTCATCACCCGTTGACCCGCTCGGCTCTTATAACCCCATTTCAGAAACGCCACGAAGCGCTCTACAGGCTAGACCAGCGAAGCGCCCGTCACCCAAATTTTTGACCTCATCCGGGGCCTCTAAAGCCTTCAAAACTGAGTTTAAAGTTTCTGTACCCTGCTGCCAATACCGAAAATCTTCAATATCTTCCAATATACACTTGATCTGGCAATGAAACTTTACTGGCAGACTTATATGACCAAAATGAACCTCCAAGAAAGAAATCAGATCATTCTGAGCACATACGAAAATTACCAAAAATAGTAACTTTCCATAAATAGCAGCTCTGCACAAAATAGCCATTATTGAATGCAAAAACAAAAATATTTTTGGGTGATGCAAGATTGCTCTTACACCCAGGATGCTCCTGCATCAGATATCAAAATCAATTTTTTTTTAATCAGTAAAGGGATGAAGACGAATCGCTTTTGACTAGAGCTATGAACTAGCGAGAGGTCGAAGCCAACTTATTTTTAACTAGAGCAATGAACAAGTGAGACCACATTTTTGAGGGGTCTCATCCTCAATTGTTTGGCATTATACCCTTATGTCTTTGTGTGCCATCTTAATCTTCTTTCTTCACACTCTCCTTGTCTTTGAGTATCGCCTTATCTCTCCATCGCTCCTCTCCAAGCAACTCTCCTTATCTCTCCATCCTTATATCCCCCCTTCTCATCGTATCACTCCATCTCATTTTTAATCTCTCCAATTAGCTTCCCTAATCTCTCTCCTCATTTCTTCAAGTCGCTCCTCTAATCCACCCACTCTTATTATTCCAACACTACTCATTATCTCTCCAAGTAGCTCACATGATCTCTCCACAACTCCTTATCTCTCCAAAAAGCTCATGTTATATCCTTTTATCCATCCACCCTTATTGCTCCAACAATACTCATTATCTCTCCAAGCATCTCCCCTTATGCCTCCCCCTCCTTATTTCTCTAGTCTGATCCTTATTACTCCAATGCATTATCCCTCCAAGCCTCCTTACATCTTATAATATATCTTTATACCTCCCTTTTCTATCGTTCCAAACCTTCTTATGCCTTCCCTCTTCCATTCTATGTCTGCCTTTACACTCCATCACAACCCCTTATCTCTCCATCAGCCAATCCCTATGTCTCTTATCACTAACACCTTATCTCTCCTCATTGTTACAACCTACTACCTTATTTCTTGTCACTTGCAACCTCTTCATAACTTCATAGCAACCAAGAACTTCACCTCCATAGAAGTTCCCTCCACCTCACTAAGAGAAGTAGCCATAACATGAAAGATTGCCTCCTCTACCCCAACCATCATTCTTATTTCCAACAATACCTCTGCCTTTTCCCCAAACACCACCACTATCTCCACCTCAACCATCATTCCCACTTCCACCACCTTTGCATCCACCCCAATCCTATTTCCACCATCTCCAGTTATGCTTCCCTCCCAACCAACATTTGAACTCCTCCCACCATCTCTAGCTACACAACCCTCATCTATACCTTCATTACCTCCAAAATCCCAACCACCACCCCTATTTCCACTGCCTCCACCCTAACCACTAACTCTACTTTCACCGCCTCTACTTCCACCCCAACTACCAAATAGGCAACTGAACCAAGCATATTCATATTTTTCCTCCAAAGTTGACTCCTAGAGGGTCAATACCATAAGATCCGCAACATCCATACCAATAGGAGCCTTGCAGAGAAGAAGCCTACCATGAAAAACAATAAGACCCTGCTCAAAAGATATAATAGGAAACCCCTAGGAGCAGAGCCAAAGAAACCACATAGGAAGGCAAAAACCCACACCCCGAGACTAGGCAAAATATCATCACAACATTCAAAAGGAAGAACCCAAAACAAGCATAGGGACACCAACAAGATGCAATCATCAAATTTCTTGTTCTTAAAAAAAAAATACCAAAATTGTCACACTACCTACACCACCAGGAATCCAAATACCCAAATAGCTTCCACTAAAAAACTCCCCGCATCCACTATGAAACCACAGTAATGCAAAGGAGTATAATCAGTAACACCAATCCAAGGTAGAGAGTTCAAACCATTATCAACAACAACAATAAACATCAGGTGAGCAAAAACCCTTAATTGTGGCACTCCCCAAAGCCCAACCATAACAAAACCAAAAAAAGTCAATCCCAAAAATGGAACCAGAGCCAAAAGGGCTTCTCCTCCAAATGCAACATCCATACTCCATAATAATCCCTTATCATAAGCAACAAGCAAGCACTAACAAATGCCCACCATAAAGAGGGCAACCTTCATGAAATAAAGAGAAATACAATGAATGCCGAAATAAGGCATAGGACAATCCTCCACCAAGAGTGCCAAAGTAATGTCTCCCATTCTAGCACACATTGTATGATGTTGTCATTAGCCTATTTCTCCATGGTTTTATAGGCTAACCAAGACTTTTAAGGGAGCTTGATGATATTTGGCCTAGGCAATTTCAATTACAGACCATTCTGAAGGGTTTTGAGACAGTTTTGGGCATACTTACTATCTATAATAAGTCATTATGGGCATGATTGGACATCTAGTGGCAGTGACATGTCAATGGTAATTGTTTAAAATTGACAAGAAGATTTATTTATCATTGATATGATTTATTATGCATTAATAAAGCTATTTTATAAAGCTAAATAATTATTTAATTTTATTAATGCATAGCCTACAGTTTATGGAAAATATTAAATTTAAATGGTCCCCTATTTTTATAACACATTAGAGACATAAAAGGTAAATGGGGAAATATTTAAAGAAAAAAGAGCTCGCGAAGAAAGCAAATCATTGAAAAATAGGAGTCGCAAGAAAATAGGAGCCAAAAAAGTAAATCCCGAAAAATAGGGAGAGACAAAAGTGTTATGTTTTTTATCCCACATTGACGAAAAAAGTGGGAGAGCTCATGTGAAAATAATATAAAAAGGAACAAAGAGCCCTCTTTCAACATGCTTGGTTATGCTTGATTTATTATTTTCTCTTCGAGAATTTGGGAGCTTTGGATTTCAACAAGTTTGAGGATAGAAACCCATGAGCTTCGAGGCAATGGACAGAAACTCATTGTCAATTGGAGATATTATCCAAGTATCTTACTTGTGTTTCAAATAACTGGAAATGAAGGTACTACTATTGTAACTCTAGAGGATTTCTAAGTGCTAAATTTGAGGTAAACCATATTTGTGATAGCTATTACATTCATTTGCCAAAAACAATTGTTAGGAAGGGTTTGATAAGAGAAATTGAGGATATACAAATAACTATCTTGTTGTGAATGAACTGTTGTGACAAAATACATCATTTTTTAGAAGAATAGAATAGGTCATACATGCCAAATACAGTCTAGAAGTGTGCTACAATAGTAGAGGAAGGATTTTAGGGGGTTGTACAAGATTGAGACTCTCTCAAATAGTGTTGTTTCAGGTCTACAACCTTTGACACATATTCAAATCAAATTGGAAACATCTTAGATTGGGTCGTACATGTTATAAAGAGCTAGAGAAGGGTATCATATAGATTGGTTGTTGTCTTGGAGTGTTGTACATGTCCATTTCTAGCCATACCAAGTCTGCAACTAAGTACTAGGCAACATTTGTGTGTTGTTTTAGGTTGCAGCCTTTAACACACATTCAAATCAGACTTGGTCATACAGGTTAGAAAGAGCCAAAGAAGGGTGCCACACAAATTGGTTTCTATCTTAGAGTGTTGCACATGTCCATTTTTTGCCATACCAAGTTTGCTACTGAGTTTTGGACAACATCTGTGGTAAGTGTCTCGAGTGTTAACATTGTTTGAGAAATACTAAACAATATTAATGTATCATTGACTAAGTGTACTTGAAAATATTAATGGTCTTATTTTTTGGTATTATAATATTAAGTTCAATCTAATTATTGCATTGTGAACATCAAAGTACAATTAGAGTTGTTCTATATGTGGTTATTATCACTACCATTAGTTTAGTCAAAGAAATATTGTGTTTCTTGTTGGATTAGCTTGGTATTTAGTTGTCACTACAAAAACATTTTCAAAAAATTGTGGCAAACAAGGGTAGCCATTATAGTGGTAACAGAGTAGTGTATCCTGCCATCTTGGTAGGTACAAAATGATTAGATAGTGACATGACCAATTATCTAGTGTATAACGGTTTGTCAAGAGACACTCCTTAGAGGGTTTAGATGTTGTCATTGATAGCAACTTACTCCAATTCACACATTCGCATATAATTGATTGATCAAACCGGAAGTCAAAATGTAGGTTTGGCTAAGTTTGGTAGTGAACAATGTAGTTGACAGTTTTTGGTAAAAGGTTTAGTACAGTCACCCAGTTTCATATTTTGTGGTGCGAACCTAAGGAAAGCATTATAAGGTATAATCTATCATATCCTAGATTTGCAAGATCTAATTTTATGTTTTTCTCGAGATATGAGGATATGTGTGATAGTTTTGGGTATACAGTAAAGAACAACAATAGGGTCTAATAGATCCCTATGTGGATCTATCATATCAATATTATTGATTTTTTTTTGAGTTTGAGGATGTGAAGCCAACATGTGGGAGCACTTTTGGTAAATTAATTGAGGTCCACATTATGTTTTTCAATTAGATCTAGTCAACATTTACTACACATTTCATTATTTTATGAAATGTTCTTAAGGTCGACCAGTGGATGATTAATTCTCGGTAGTGGATATATAAGATCGATTTGGTTGATAATTTTGGCATATATGATGGAGGTAGATGTGTGAACAATGTTGATTTGAGGTTTGAGTAATAGCAGAGAAGAGATATAGCATGAAGTGTATTGATTATGTATATAGTGCTTAATTGCAAGCTATCTGTGATTTTGTAGTTGTCATATAGGAAGTAAACCTTTTTGGAATTGAGTAGTGAGCTCTAGGCAATGTGTTTGAATGCATGTGTAATCCTTTTGTAAACCTTTAACAGGGTATAATATTTCTACAAACCATTATTACTTGTGGGTTCCATCCCTACCATGGTTTTTCTCTTAATTGAGTTTCCGTGATAAAAATACTAGTGTTATGATTGTTTTATGCTTATGTACTTTACTTTTGATTACATGTGGTTTATGGTTTAAGAATCAACTTAACAAGGTTAAAAATTATAGAACACTAATTCACCCCCCTCTCAGTGTTACTTAATACTAACAATTGTTCTTAGAGCTTTGTGCCTTGGAAGAAGTCTAATAGCTTGAGGAAGATCTTGATAGGTGATACATGTGTGTCTTAAAAGATGCATGTAATCCTGCAACCACAAACACTTCACTAAGTCATTAGATCAATCAGTTAGTATATAAAATCATCAAATGGACTCAATAAACTAATTAGGAGTGGTTTAGTGCTTCCTAATCACAATGAGTATGATCTAATTATGAATTTTTTCTCTTATTTTTTCTCTTAGAATGGGCAATAGATTAGTGACAAGCCATTATGAGATGGAAGATTCAATCAATTTGCACCTAAATTTATGCAAGATTACCATGATGAATTCTATGAAATTGTACACAATTAAGCAAGATTAACTCTAGAATTATGTGAATTATGGTTCTACATGATCAACTATGCTATGAAATGCAATAAAATTGGATCTAAGATGTTTAATTTACACTAAAATGATCTCAAAATGCAATTGCTAAGCTCTAGAATGATTTTGACATAATCTCCTTACAGATGATCTAGATGTCCCAATGAGCTTGATTGAGCTTGTTTTATAGATTAAAATTTGAATTGGAGGGATGAGATCAATCCATGATGGACGATAGAGATTGCAAGTTGAGTGATCCATGCACTTGAAGCTCATTGGTTTCATTTAACTTGTTTGTCCTTTTGTGAGTTGAGAAGATAATAGGATGATTAATTAATTCACTTTAATTAATATTACTAGCCATGTGTATTTTTATCTTTGATTTAATTAAATGACT
This sequence comes from Chamaecyparis obtusa, assembly GCA_027943335.1. Taxonomy (NCBI): domain Eukaryota; kingdom Viridiplantae; phylum Streptophyta; class Pinopsida; order Cupressales; family Cupressaceae; genus Chamaecyparis; species Chamaecyparis obtusa. The sequence goes on from BSBK01005377.1 coordinate 288,416, forward strand.
AGGATAATTAATTAATGAATGCTCTTGATTATTGATCATTGATGTCTGATTGATTAATTATATAATTAAATTGATCTAATTTAATTACATAATTATGTTTGAGATTAGCTTGATTTTAGGATTTAGCGCAACTAATTGAGATTCGGGTCTTTTGATTAAGCTAGACCAATTTTAGGTGATTACATTTGCCCCTTTTTGAATCAAAATGTGAGAAACATATTGATTCAAAGAACGTCGGATGTCTGATGTCAATAAGATTATGATTGATGGAACATTTTGATATAGATCTTGATAAACTACTCCTGATTGATGTCGAATCTGAGAACTTGATGCGATTGATGATCGATTGGGACAAGAATAACCAGTTTGATGTGATGTGATGAAATTGATTATATGTCCAATATTGATACTGATGATGTTGATGTTAACAAATAACTAATTTGATGTGATGCGATGAAATTGATTATGTCAGAAATATTCTGAAATCCTTAATAAGAATGAATAACCAGTCTGATGTGAAGCAATGAAACTGTTTATCGTAAAAGGTTGATCAAGACAATTAACTTGATATGGGTCCTAATGAAGTTAATTATTTGATGATTTTATGATGATGAGACTATCAATTTGATGTGGTGCAATGAAATTTATATGCCCTTGTTGATTATGATGATGAAAACACTGATGTTGATCGAGTAATTTGATATGGTTCCTAATGAAATTACTCGTTCATTGAGATTGATCGATTTAAGACAATCAACTTTATATGGGTTTTGATAAAATTGATGTACACCTAGTGATATGATTCCTTTTGATTTATTGTAATATCTAATTTGATTAATGATTTGATTGAGGATGTTGCAAGATTTGATTCAATGATTGATGTAGAAGATTGATTGACCTGATGATTATATTTTGATGGTGATCATGATTGTGATGATCAAGTGCCCCAATTTTTTATGACAAGTTTTGATGTTACAGATGCAATGATATGTTTATTATGATTATGTCCCCTCAAAAGCTAGATCGAAATGTATTTGAGAAAATTGGATGATGTTGAATGATTGGAATTTGAGTCGAGAATATGTTGAATCAATTTCAATTAAGCTCTCGATAATTATGGTGCAAAGATAGTGATCAACAATGATGATAAATGCAAGGATATTAGATGTAATATTCAATCATGTTGAAGATAGATGTTGTGATGATGTCACTATAATTGAATTGTTATGATGATGTCAACTCATTTTCTTTTCCTTCCTAGAGATAATCTTGTTTAGCTCTTTTTGATCAATGCAAGTGAATGCAACACTAAATGAATACAAATTTCATGATGGCTTGTTACTTTTTTTTATCTTTAGTTATTCTTTTCATCACAAAGCTTTTGTTAGAAGTAAGTACAAACATCGGTGGCTTTCAAAGTTGATGATGAACCAAAGTACTACTTTTGTTAGTTGTTAGTTGCAAGCAAGTAAACAAACATGAGTTCCTTCCATTCTTGTGCAATAATTATGTTTTCTGCAATGACCCATACGTTCATATCCTTGGAGTAACTTTTTGATGTGCCCACAATGACCCTTTATCATTCATATCCTTGGGAAGATTCTCATTGGTTTGCACAATGCTAAGAAATTGCTCGATGAAAACAGACAAGAAAAGAGTTCCAACCTCACCTTGGTGTACAAATATTTGGAGTCGAGGTATGTGCAACATACCACAAAAGTGGAGGCTCTTATCACAAATACCCACAAACAGTTTTTAGACAAAGATCATTGGCACCATTCCAACATGTAGCAATCAAAGAAAAATATGATGTCCCTTGTCCTTTTTCCTCTAATCAATAGACATCCTGGAGTCACTTGGAAGACATGATAATAAAAAAATGATAAAAGAAGACAAAAGACAAAAAAATTCATGCCCCCTTTATTGTTTCTCTAGTTCGGAGACATCTTTGAGGCACTCAGAAGACATGATCATCAAATCCCTAACAAGACTATCCATGGTAGGTGGTGTTGAAAACATCGTTGGTTGATTGTGTTTGATTGCTTCTTCTTTTTATTATTGTTTGCTAGATGAGTGTTGAGAAACAAAGTTGTTTGAGTGTGTTTGGTGTTGAAAAACACCATTGTTCAGTGGCAAAACACATGATAGTTGATAGGTAATGTGGTTTAATCCACTCAATAAGATAGTTGGTGTTGACTACAAACTTCCCCCAGCTAGATATGGTTATCCTAAGGATGAGATGTGGACTGACTCCAAGACATGGCAATAGAATACAAAACTAACTGATGTGTACAGGGGTGCGAAACTGACTGATATGTACAAGCAATGATGATAATGACAAATGTAAATGTTATGTAGTTGATATGTACAGGAATGAACCTAAGATTTTTGTAATTTTTGGATTTTATATTTTTTGATTTGTTTGGATTTTTAAATATTTAAATATTTTTTGGGATTTTAAAGATTTTAGATTTACTTTTTTTAGATTTTTAGAGAGTACCAATTCTCAAGAAGGATCAGATTGGTTTGCCCCCAATTTCTATCAAGGTGTAGGACATTACAAATGGATGAGCAAACTGATGGTGAAAAAGAAAATAAGTCATGATGGGTGAAGCACATGAATGTGACCCTCAAGGACAGTCTCCTAAAGATTACCCAAGCTAGGGAAAAAGGGATATAGCCATGTGAAGCATTTTTTTGATAAGCAATGGAAGCTAATGATGCAGTTCCATATAACATATAGGATAATGACCTGATGTCATGAAAATAAAATGGTCCAAAAGAGTGGACATGTTAAGAGGCTTCTAAGAACCTATTTGGATTTTACATTCTTCATTTTGATCAAGACCAAGGGGTCGATTCAAATAGGATATGGATAGAATAGCACAATCAGGGTAAGGGGTGATGGAATCCATGAGGGAATGGCTTGGGATTATGGCAAAGATTATTAGGAATAGTGAGGATTGGTTTGCGATAATAAAGATCATGATAAGGTAGCATGGATGAGAGCAAGTGAATAAGATGATGGAAAGGATGATGAATATTAGGATACATGATGCTCATGGATAAGCTCAACCTTGTCAAGATCAAAGGTGCAAAAGGGATATGATGGATAAGGTAGTGTGGATTGAACTTGCCTCCAAGTGCAAGTGCAAGAAGAAGGATTATGCATGATGCTTATTTTCTAGGTTTTCATCATGGTACTTGCCCAAGGTGCCATAAGAAGTGGTTTTCATCATAGGACATATTTGTTATTCCTAACTAGTTACTGAGAGGGGGGGTGAATTAGTAAATACTATTTCTATTATAGTTTCACTCTTGTACAAAGATTGTTGCAAGATAAACAGAATGTAAGCAATCATTCACAAACAGAAATAGAAATACTCAGATCAACACATCATGTATACGTGGAAACCCTTGGTTAGAAGGGAAAAACCATGGTGAGACAGAGCTCACAACTTCACTGTTGCAATAATAAAGATGTCATGTTAGGAGCTTACAAAGCACTTGCAAGAGTGCTACCCGATAACGGGACTTGGTAGAAGACTGGTTAATATCTTGACTCTATTAGGAGTTGCCTTGTTAAAGGACTTTCAACATCAATCAAGATGCTACATGGTTAAAGGATTTATACAAAGAACCTATTAGGGTTCACCTTGAATAAGGGATTTGAATATGCTTTCATAAAATAAAAGCAATGATCTTAATTGACAATCTTTGCTTGATTAGATCATACCTATTGAACTTACTGTTCTGTCTGGCTGTTGATCCTTTATGCCTTTCACCTCTATGATTGTATCTCTTCTAAGAAGATAACTCTCTCCTGCTCTGTATAATCAACAACATTGGTTTCATGTCCTATAGCCTGTATATATAAGAAATTAATCTTATTAAAACCTAACTCATAGAACCGCCAGGCTGTAAACTCAACCATAAATCATGCAACAAAAAGCTTTACGAGATGATCTTGAGTTTACCTTGAAAGCATCTGCGTAGAAATAAAACTAACTCTTGTTAAAAAGCTAACTCTAGTTCTAAACGGTAGATGCTCTGCATATTTCGGTTTTAACTTAAACAACTCTACATAATCTGGTGTGGATTTATATGTAGTTTGACTGGTATCAATCTTATACTCGATCCATCCCTATATGCAATATAAGACCAGTACAATGTACTATGTTTGGTCTACTAGTGTATCTCCTCAGTTTAGTCTACCGATGCATATACTCTATTTCTAGTCTACCGATGCTTGTAAAGTAATAGAAGTGATCTACCGGTGAACCTCTACCGGTGGGAATGGTGTTTGCATCTATCTTCACTAATGACAACTTAAATTTGCTAACAACCTTCCCCTTTGTCATTGGTGGCAAAACCATCACTCACTCATCATAGTTAATTCCTTGACCTGTAGAATTCTTCCCTGTACTGTACACTTCATCTCTTCCCTCTTCTATTTCTAGACTTCCCCTGTTCTAGTGCTTTAGCTCTTATGTCCTTTAGCTGATTTGTCTTGTATCTTTTATGAGCTTCTTACCTTGTGACATTCTTCCCTTCTATTTCGATCTCTCTCTTCTTCCCATTTCTTCTTCTTCCCCTTTTTGCCTCCATAGCACAAAGGGTTTAGCGCCACTATTTATTTTACATGTGTAGCTTGGTGAAGATATCCTTGTAAATGTTCTTTGCTGAATGAAGAAAAGGATTCCATTGACCAGTGACATGTTCTAGATTTTTGAGTGATACTTTCAATGATACTATGATATTCTCCATATCCTCTACTATTTTGTAGTCCGGTTCACTAATCAAATTTTTTGCTAAAGTTGTTGTTTGTTGCATTAAATCAAATGTCAGGGCAAGAAACAGTTGAAATATAATTAGATCTTGGATTCTCTTGATCTTTCCTTCAAAAGTCTTTCTCAGAATGAGAGCTAGACTTGTCATTTCTTTGCTAAAATTTGTTGCAGATTTATTCTTGACATCAAATGTTGAAGACAAAACTCTTATGTCTTCAGAGGTCTTTATTGACTTCTCTATCAGATTTTGCATGAACGTATCAAAATTAGAAGTTCTGGTCATCAGACTTCTTGCAACCTGAATATGTTGTTGAAGTACCCTTAAATTAGTAGATACAGTCACCTTTATTTCTTCAGCCTATTTATGGAGAATTTATATTCTCTTATTCTCATAGTGATCAATTTCTACTATCTCCGGATCAGTGAGATCTTCTCTGATTGCTTGTGCCAAGATTTCTAATTGATCAATGACAGGTTCATCTTCATCAATGTCAGCATTAGGTACAAAGTTGCATAGAATGTTCTTAACACTAGTAAGGACCATGTCTTATTTCTACTTGGTCAGCTCCTTTAGCTGCCTTGTTGACATTTTGTTGATGTCAACCATAGTCTCGGTAGCCTTGATCCTTTTGGCTTATGTCTCTGTTGCAAAGGATAGCTTCCTCTTTGATGAGGATGAGCTTGGAATATCTACTTGTTCCTTTTATCTTGGTTCCTATAGTAGTTGTTCTTACGCAGGTAACTCATGTTCCTCTTCATCTTGTTTTTATTCATTCTCTGGTAGGATTTCTACTTCTGGCCTTTCTTCCTCTATCTGTGCTTCCACTTCTGGTTGCACTTCAACTTCTGGTTGAGCATCTTGTTCTTGTGGAAATTGCTCTTCTAGTGGGACTTCTTCCTTGTGCTTCTCTTTAGCTGTATGCAGATCACCCACAAAAATTTCTTCTTCAACACTTATAGTGTTGTTAGTGATCATCTTGACTGATGACTCTCTCAGATTCATCTGTTCACCAGATGTGAACTATTCTTTATGAATATTCTCCTCACCGGTTGTAGGTTCTTCGTGAGAAGCAAATTGAACTTGTGGTAATTATGCTGGTTTAGTTTGATCCTATGGACCTATTCCCTCAAGAGCACTGAAATCATACTATTGCCAGAAATCTAGTGTCTCTTTGTAGACTTCATTTTCAAAACCATTTATTATCCTGGAAACTCTATTTCTAGTATCCAGATTCATTGATGCTTCCTCTAGTAGAAGCTTGATTCTCTCTTCACTGAGACCAAGTCTAACCTGTGACAATGTCTCCTAGTTGATTCTAGTATTGGTGCCTAAACTGGTTCACCATTTTTTCATTAGCCTAGAATTGAGTTCAGGGGGAAACTTAGCCCTATAGTCTCTTGGGGTTCTGTTGTAATCCAGCAAGGTTTCCAACAATGCCACTATTACTGCTTGTTTATCTTCCTCCCCTAGTACACTATACCATCTAGCGACATTGTCTACTTCTCCAAAATCCATCACTTCATCAACTATATCATTAATGGTCATGGTGCGAGCCTTACCTTTTTTTGGAGATACAAGAACAATTGGGAAAGCTAGATCACAGCCTTTATCATTAGTGATGTCGATGATGACCAGTCTAGTAGGATTCTTCTATTTAACCGATACTTATGCTCCAAGTACTCCTTTTCCTTTTTTGGTATCAGTGACTGGTGGCTCAGTGGTCCTTTGGTGTGCTTCTTCTACCTATTTCTAGCTCTGAAGAAGTTTGGTCCATATTGCTACTCCTTCCTCGTGAACCTTCTCAGCTTCTCCAATAAGCATTTGACTGATCCTCCTCTTTGTCAGGAAAGTTTTCTTATGTAGTTTGGCTTGGTGAGTGGCCTCATCTAGAGTAAGGTGGTTTTGAACCTCAAGAAGAGCTCAAATCCTCAACTCCTTTTCTCTATCCATTGAAGCTTTCCATCTAGCTTCAATAATTTCTTGGAGATCATCAGGTACAACTGTATGAATTTCAGTAGGAGAGAGGTTGAATTTATAGATACAGTGAACTAATGGTTCTTCTATTTTTCTCCCATCTTCTTCATTGGCCATTTGATATCTTGTGCTGACTGATCCCATTCCATCAGTTTCTATCAATCCTGCCACAAATTCATCAATTATGGGCTTTTTGGCTCTTGGTGCATCTTCCTTTACCGGTTTGTCACTTTTCCTCTTTCAGACTAGAGGGACTATTTCCTTAGTTTCTATTTCCTCTTGTTCTTCCCCTTGAGTTTTGGGTACTGATTGTGCTCTCTTCCTTTGAGCCTTGGGTTGTTTTGTCACCGGTTTCTTCTTTGGTGTGGACATTCTTGATTGGTGCCCTTTTCTTTAAATTTTATTGAATCTCTTCGAAGGTACCAAATCGGTAAACAGAGAGATCTAGGTCAGCTTCTTGTAGGGCATCAACATATGCCTTAGCTATTTTTGACATGATCTCGTATCCTAGTTTAGGAGCATACCCGGTTCTTGGTTCTACTGCTTGAATAATGCAGTGATCGATGGAAACAAGAAAACATACATCATCTTTATAGGAATCAACAATAGTTGAGGGCACTCTCTCCCTGACGTGCATTCTCAGTTGGAGTGCCTCAAAGTACTCGATCATTACTTTACTGAACTAGTTTCCCAATTGGTTGGCCATATCGCTTATCTGCATCATAATTGGCCAATCAGTACCCCAAGTCACCTTTCCTATTCTTGGGAAGAAATTTGAATGGTAGAAGTAGAGGCATACCAGTAGGGTCCCATACTTTAGGGATTTCTTTTTGACAAAGTCGAGCTTCTTCAGATTTTTAAATATTTGACCTCAAAGCATTCTGCATAGATTGTACTTAGCATTATCATATATTATCTGATGAGCGACATGAATGGCTACACCCAATATGTTGTTAAGGTTGTTGGATTAATAGATCTTGTAGCCTATTACAGTGGATGCGAACTGGACTCCTTCGTCTTCAATGTCATTGACAGTCATAAGTCGACTATCAGATTTTGACTTCATCAACTTTGTGACCACAACATTGGAGATGGTTCTTAGGGTTAGTGCTTCCCCTTCTTGATTGTATCTAGTCACTTGATGCAAATCCTCCTTGGTAATTTGTGTTCATGCTCCTTTCGGGAGCCAAAACCCTAGATCATGCACATGACTGAGAACCAGTCGAATCCAATTTGGTCGAAAGATAGCTGGATAGAAGACTCCATTGATGAGACCATATGACATTAGCTTCACGTATATATCTGGAAGCTTTTTGACCTCACATAGTGAGAGGTACTCACTCTGGATGAAGGTCTCACCTAGTTCTTCCTACTTGGCATGAATGAAAGTGATCACATCTTTCGTCATGAGAAAACTATCGGGCATGGATGATAGTGCACCGAACATGTCATTTGCCCTATTTTGAACCCCCATTATGTCATAGATAGGTCTATCAATTTGATTCCCTTAAATCAGCTTAGTGATAGATGAAGAAGATGCCATTGTTATCAACTGGTTAACATAGTAAATAGCTTGATCAATCTTTCAGAGAAAACTTATCATTGATCAAGGCATGAGAATATTACTCAAGCATAAAAGATTGTAAATCACAAATCACAAAGTAAAAGAAACTGAGTAATCTTCTTCTCTTTATATAGATTTAGGGCATAGCGGTAATTACCAAATGGTAACTATTTGATTAACGGCTATATCATTAATTGCCATACCTACCCTTTCTTTCCTTTTTCACCAACTGGTATTCAAGCTGTTTTGGTTGAGAAAATCCCAGTTGATCAATGCTTACTTGTCTGATCTTTCTTGCAGATTGAGTGAGTTTGATACTCACCAGTTCTACCAGGAATAGTAGATGAGCTATTGGTTCACTCTAAGCCCTGTAGGCTCAGTTGTTGAAGAGATATCACCATTGACCGATGATGATCTTTCCTTTATTTTCTCCTCAACGAAGCTCTTTGATTCCTTCTTGAACCAAATCTGTTTGAATTCTTTCTTGGTCTTCTTTCCTTTTTTGTTCTTCTCATTAGAAGATGAGGTCTTCTCCACTAGTTTGACTGATCCTTTCTTTTTGTTCATTGACTAGTTTCTGCAGTCTTTAGCTAGGTGTCCAACTTTGTTGCAGGTGTAGCAGACTATCCTAGTTCCCTTCCATGGATTTACCCTTCTCTTGTTGGGTGATTTACACTAGGAGTCATTATGACTATGCATGCCACAGTAAGCACAGTTGGTTGTGCTCCTGTTCTTGTTTCTTTTGGAGAATATTGGTCTCAATGGGGATTTGAATTCCATTATCGTAGATCTACATTCATTAGCTTTGTGTCCAAACTTGTTGCATACATAGAAATATCCCTTGAAGCTTCCACTGGACACACTTGCGGGGCTGGACCAGCATTCATTGGTCTTGTGGCCATGCTTGCAATAATTTTTATAGTAACTATTAGTTGAATTTACCAGTGCATTTCTATAGTTGCTTGTTTTATGGCTTGGTTTCCCACGGTGTTTGCAAGAAATGTTGAAGGTCTTTTACCCTTTTGTTCTTCCGGTTTCTTCTTTTCCTTCTTGCTTTTGTTGGCTCCTGATGAATCACCAATCTCCTTGGTGTCTTAATCGGTGAACCCAAGTTCGGTGGGATCTTTGTGCTTTCTTTGAGCTTTGAGTTGCTCATCAAGCTTGACTAAGCTCTCATTATATCTTTTTAGGGTTTTATTCCTTTCTTCAAGTTCTTTCATTCGTTCATTCAATTGATACAACTCTATTGCCAGCCTTTTTCATGCATCATATCTATCATGCCAACCCTTTTGCATGTTGGCATTTTCTTGAGTGACTATTTGCATGTCTTCTTGAAGTTATAAAATGACAAGATCACTTTCCCTTTCCGCTTCCTCTACCAGATTCCTTGCTCTCTCAAAGGCTATTAATGACTTGATTGCAATGTTTCTTCATCTTCAGCTTTCCTCTTTTTCTCAATTAGTTTAGTCATTCTTAGGGCATTATCTTCCCACTCCCTTTTTAGGTTGGAGATTTGATCAGTTAGGATCTGGTTCCTCTCCATGAGCTCAGAGACTGCCTCCTTAGATTCATTTGATCCTCTTTGCCCAAAGAGTTCATCAATTGTTTCATTACTCTCACTCAATTGCAGAGCCAACTCCTTTCTTTTAGCAAGGGATCTTCTCAACCTATTCTCTAGAGAGCCAATGATGTTGTTGGCTTCCTCAAGCTGTTTATGATACCTGTAACCCTCCATGATCTTTTTCTCAAGTGGTTAAGCTTTATATATTAGAGAAATAGGCTCTAATACCAATTGTTATTCCTAACTAGTTACTAAGAGGGGGGGTGAATCAATAAATACTATTTCTATTACAATTTCACACTTGTACAAAGATTCTTGCAATATAAATAGAATGTAAATAATCATTCACAAACATAAATAGAAATACTCAGATCAACACATCATGTATATGTGGAAACCCTTGGTTAGAAGGAAAAAACCAGGGTGAGATAGAGCTCACAACTTCACTACTATAGTAATAAAGATGTCATGTTAGGAGCTTACAAAGCACTTGCAAGAGTGCTACCCAGTAAAGGGATTTGGTAGAAGACCGATTAAGATCTTGACTCTATTAGGAGCCGCCTTGTTAAAGGACTTTTAACATCAATCAAGATGCTACCTGGTTAAAGGATTTATACAAAGAACCTATTAGGGTTCACCCTGATGAAGGGATTTGAATATGCTTTCACAAAATAAAAGCAATTCAATCTTAATTGACACTCTTTGTCTGATTAGATCATACTTGTTGACCTTACTATTTTGCCTGGTTGTTGATCCTTTCACCTCTATGACATTAGCTCTATAAGGAAACTCAGGTGCGGAAACAGCTTCCTACACTAATCTCTATAGGAGAGTATTGTGCAAATTCTTATAAATCCTTACAATTTCAGATTTGTTAACTACTTTAACAAAGATATTGCAACCACATACCATACATATAGAAAAATAGAGAATGACACAATGATATACCCTGGGGAAAACCTTTCGGTAAAAAACCCCAGCACTCCAAAACCTGCACAATGTATTATCTTCAACACAAAGATTACAATACACTTGCAATGCAAGTTCTTTCAGGAAATGAGAGACAAAGCCAACAAGACTTAAATTTCTGTTATATCTCTCCCATAGGAGCAGCATCATATATATAGACTCCTCTAGACCCAAAAATAGGCACAACCACCAAGACCCATGCACAAAGCCACATGTACATAGTTGTTACATGCAATCCCAAGAATAGGCGTCCATCCCTAGAATAGACTATGACAGCTTGTCATAGAATCCGCCAAAAATAATGGTCACAAGAGAAGTGTAAGAGAATCTGTCATACCAACCTATTTTTGGCATATTCTCTTACACACACCAACCACTTCTTCTTGGGCGCCCAAATAGGCCCAAGTCATAAGATGCTCTTACACCTGTCATAGCACATTCCTTAAATAGTTCTTACACGTCATAGGAATCTATCATGACCATTTCAGTCATGATCTCCTTACGCACAAGATGCCGACACATCAAGTGGAGTGACACATCAACATGCCAACTAGACATGTACACTCACACTTAATTACATTATTTGCAAAAAATACATTTACAAAATAAATAATAAGAATAGGAATTATCCAAGGTTGAGACACCTTATTCCTAACATTCTCCCACTTGTCGAACACCTTGTAAGAGCAACAGGAACATAACAGGAACTTTAACCGCTATAGGCCAAAAGGCCCATAGACTCCGAACACCATCTGAACTTCTCAGTGCCCACTGGTTTTGTTAATGCATCTGCAACATTCTTCATAGTATCTACCTTCTCCAAATTTACCTTTCCATCTTCCACCATATCTCTCACAAAGTGAAACTGCACATCAATGTGCTTCGTTCTGGCATGGAAAGTTGGATTCTTTGCAAGGCAAATAGCACTCTGACTGTCACACCAAATAGTAATCTGTTCTGCATCAACACCAACATCAGAACACAATCTTCTAAGCCAAATGGATTCTTTACAAGCATGAGTAGTAGCCATGTACTCAACTTCTGTAGTGGACAAAGCAACCACAGGTTGTCGCTTACTCATCCAACTAATAGCACCACCAAACATAGTGAACACATAAGCACTGGTGGATCTCCTGCTGTCAATATCACCTGCCCAATCTGAATCCACAAACCCATGAATACAAACTGAATGCGAAGATCCAGAAGAGTTACCATGATAACATATGGACTAATCTGATGTACCCCTCAAATATCTGAATACTCGCTTAACTGCATCCTAATGTACCCATCCAGGATTAGCCATAAACTGACTCAGGACTCCCACTGCTTGGGCAATGTCTGGTCTAGTACAGACCATAGCGTACATAAGACTGCCAACTACACTAGCATAAGGTACTCTACTCATGTCCTCCACCTCACTAGGAGATTTTGGACAATCATCTACAGATAACTTTGTTCCCACAGAAATAGGAACACATAGTGGTCTACAATCTGCCATGCTGAACCTGTCCAACACAGACTTCACATACTTACTCTGACTCAACCAAAGTTTTTTGTTAGACCTATCTCTACTGATTTCCATACCTAAGATGTACCTAGCTGCCCCAAGATCTTTCATCTCAAACTGTGCTGACAACTGAGATTTAAAATTAGAAATCATACCCTTACCCTTCCCAAACAGCAACATATCATCAACATATAATGAAACAATAAGAAGACGATCATTTTCAACTCTGAAATAAACACAATGATCTGATTTTGATCTTACAAATCCAATTGACAACACAAAGGCATCAAACTTAAGGTACCACATCCTAGGAGATTGCTTCAAACCATATAGAGATTTCTTTAATCTGCAAACTAAGGATTCTTTACCTTTAACAATGTAGTGCTTAGGCTATGACATATAAATCTCTTCCTCCAAATCACCATGAAGGAAAGCTATTTTCACATCCATCTGTTCTATCTCTAAATCATATGATGCAGCAAGAGATAACAAAAATCTAATGGATGTCAACTTTGCAACAGGAGAGAATATTTCACCATAATCTATTCCCTCTACCTGTGAATACCCCTTTGCAACCAATCTAGCTTTATACCTTTCAACACTGCCATCTGCACAGAATTTATTCTTGAACACCCATTTACAACCAACAGATTTTCTCCCTTTAGACAAAGGTACAAGGTCCCAAGTTTTGTTTTTTCCAATGAAGCCATCTCATCATCCATAGCCTCAATCCAGGAACTTGCATCTTCCATGCCCAAAGCCTCTTTCATAGATCTAGGCTCATCAGTGTTAGTAATCAAAGCAAAGGCACAACTGGAATCTAACATAGAATAACCAAACCTTTCTGGTTGCTTTCTTTCTCTCATGGATTTCCTCAAGGGCTGCAATTGAGGTTGTTCTTCCTCTTCTTCTGAACTATCAAAGCTGCTAGAGCTCTCCTCATCATTAGACCCAACATGGTCTCTTTATTCAGTCTTCTCAGGGGTAGTAGGCAACTGAACAACATCTTTTTCCTTTTCTTTTTCATCTGGTTGTAGCATAATAGGAGAAGATGTTAGCTCTTTGAAAATAACATTTCTACTATACAGCACCTTACTAGTCACGGGATCCCAAAGCTTGTATCCTTTCACACCAGCACTGTATCCGATGAAAATACATTTAACAACTTTGTTTTCCAACTTAGATCTTTTCTCCATTGGAACATGTGCATAAGCTTCACAACCAAAAACATGAAGATGTCTAATTGAAGGCTTCTTACCAGACCACACCTCCATGGGTGTCTCACCAACAAGGGCTGATGTAGGAGATTTGTTAACCAGATAGCAAGTAGTGGCCACAGCTTCAGCCCAAAACCTTTGTTCTAAACCAGCTCCACTAAGCATACTCCTAGCCTTCTCCATCAGTGTCCTGTTCATTCTCTTTGCAACTCCATTTTGCTGTGGGGTATAAGGAGTTGTCTTATGTCTCTCGATACCTTGTTCTTTACAGAACTGTTCAAACTCTACTGAGCAAAACTCACCACCATTGTCAGTTCTCACACACTTAATCTTCTTACTAGTTTGATTCTCTACAAGAGCTTTAAATTCCTTGAATCGACTAAAGACTTGTGTCTTACTTTTAAGGAAATAAATCCACATCCTTCTATTGTAATCATCTATGAAAGATACAAAAAATAGAGACTTGGAGATTGAAGGAACTTTTACAGGACCAAATACATCAGAATGAATAAGATCCAAAACATCAGAAGATTTGTGAGAACTAGAGTAAAATTGAACATGATTTTGTTTACCATAAACACAGTGTTCGTAGAAGTCAAACTCGAGATTGCAATCATTTAACCTCTCAACAAGATTTTTATTTTTTAGGGTTCTGAGATCCTTTTCACCAATGTGGCCAAATCTCATATGCCACAACATTGTCTTTTCTGCAGGAAGCTTTCCTTCCAAAGTATTTGCACTACCATCAGAACCAATAGCCATAGACTTCTTCACTGCTTGTTCAGATGGTGAGGATGAAGAACTATTACATAGAGGAATACATGCATCTAGCTGAAATAAGGTACCTCTCCTAGTACCCCTTGCAAGCACTATCGATCCTCTCATCATCTTGCATCCTTCTTTCAAAAAAACAACTTGCACACCTACATCATTCAACATACTTACAGATAATAGGTTTTGTGCCAAACTTAGAATGTGCATAACTCTGTTGATTCCCTTTACTCGTCCATCAGGAAATTTGATAGTGACCCTTCTGCGTCCAACTATCTTTAGGTGAGAATCATCACCCAAGTACACCTTTCCACCATCGAACTCTTCATATTTTGAGAACCAGTTTCGATGAGAGGTCATATGAAAAGATGCACCTGAGTCAACCAACCACACATCATCAAATGCATGGGCTGCCAAAGCTGCGATGAATGCATCACCATCTTCTTGAGATCTTTGTGAAGCTGAATCTAAACCTTTCTTCTTCTTCTTCGACTCTTTGCAGTCTTTACGAAAGTGCCCAGATTTATCATAGTTCCAACATTTTACCTTGGACTTATTGGAAGTCTTTGACTTCCCACAGGATTTGGATCTACCCTTATTGTTAGACTTATTGTCATTTTTCTTCCCTCTTTCAGTGGATCTCCCATGAACAACAAGGGCTTCTTTTTCTGAAATGGAAGCCTTTCTCCACATCTCCTCTGATAGCAGCGAAGACACCACATCATCCATTTTGAAGGTGACTAAAGTGCTTCCAAGAGCCATCACAAGATGGTCCCATGAATTCGGTAAAGAACACAAAAGTGTTTAGCAATGATCCTCCTCCTCTAACTTGACACCAGATGATGTCAACTATGTAGCCAACAGATTAAATGCATTTAAATGATCCATTAAGGATCCACCTTCCTCCATTCGCAGAGAGTACAACTTCTTCCTTAGGAACAACTTGTTCACCAGAGATTTGGCCTGATACATGGCCGCAAGTCTTTCCCACAAACTATTTGCAGTTTTCTCATCTCGAACATTCAAAAGAACTGCATCGGTTAAACAGAGTCTTATGAGACCCTTAGCTTTACGGTCTTTGATATCCCAATCTGCTTGAGCTATAGTTGCTAGTCTTGTAGCACTTGAAGTCACTTCCCATAGGTCACGATCTTCCAACATTTCTTCCATCTCAAGTTTCCACAACTTGAAATTAGTGCCATTAAATTTCTCCACCTCCATTCTTCCATATGATGAACTTGCCATCTCAATCTGCAAATAAGATTCAGAATGCTCTGCAAAAAACTCCCACTCAAACTTGAGATCAGCTCAAAAAACCCTACCCAACAACTAGGATCAAAAGTTGATCAAGCTCTGATACCACTTGTAAGGAAACTTAGGTGTGGAAACAGCTTCCTATGCTAATCTCAATAGGAGAGTATTGTGCAAATTCTTATAAATCCTTACAATTTTAGATTCGTTAACTACTTTAACAAAGATATTGCAACCACATACCATACATACAGAAAAATAGAAAATGACACAATGATATACCCTGGGGAAAACCTTTCGGTAAAAAACCCCAGCACTCCAAAACCTGCACAATGTATTATCTTCAACACAAAGATTACAATACACTTGCAATGCAAGTTCTTTCAGGAAATGAGAGACAAAGTCAACAAGACTTAAATTTTTGTTATATCTCTCCCATAGGAGCAACATCATATATATAGACTCCTCTGGACCCAAAAATAGGCACAACCACCAAGACCCATGCACAAAGCCACATGTACACAGTTGTTACATGCAATCCCAAGAATAGGCGTCCATCCCTAGAATAGACTATGACAGCTTGTCATAGAATCCACCAAAAATAACGGTCACAAGAGAAGTGTAAGAGAATCTGTCATACCAACCTATTTTTGGCATATTCTCTTACGCACACCAACCACTTCTTTTTGGGCACCCAAATAGGCCCAAGTCATAAGATGCTCTTACACCTGTCATAGCACATTCCTTAAATAGTTCTTACGCATCATAGGAATCCATCATGACCGTTTCAGTCATGATCTCCTTATGCACAAGATGCCGACACATCAAGTGGAGTGACACATCAACATGCCAACTAGACATGTACACTCACACTTAATTACATTATTTGCAAAAAATACATTTACAAAACAAATAATAAGAATAGGAATTATCCAAGGTTGAGACACCTTATTCCTAACAAGCTCTTCTTAGAAGATAACTCTCTCTTGCTCTATATAATCAACAACACTAGTTTCGTGTCCTATAGCTTGTATATATAAGAAATTAATCTTATTAAAACCTAACTCATAGAACCACCAGGCTATAAAATCAACCATAAATCATGCAACAAAAAGATTTGCGAGATGATCTTGAGTTTACCTTGAAAACATCTGCATAGAAATAAAACTAACTCTCGTTAAAAAGCTAACTCCAATTCTAAATGGTGGATGCTCCACATATTCCAATTTTAACTTAAACAACTCTGCATATTCCAATTTTAACTTAAACAACTCTGCATAATCCAGTGTGGATTTATATGCAGTTTGACTGGTATCAATCTTATACCCACTCCATCCATGTATGCAATATAAGACCAGTACAATGTACTATGTTTGGTCTACCGGTGTATCTCCTCAGTTTAGTCTACCAATGCATATACTTTGTTTCTAGTCTACTAGTGCCTATAAAGTAATACAAGTGATATACCAGTGGACCTCTACTGGTGGGAATAGTGTTTGCATCTATCTTCACTAATGAAAACTTAAATTTGCTAACAATATTTATTTCTCTTTACTTCTTTTTTTCTTTTTCATTTTTTTAAATTTTTTTGGAGGAGCTCAAGCCTCTTGCTCTTTAGATAATACTCCTTTGAAAGGTATGCTATGATGGGCCAAGGTTGTTGAAAGGTATTCTCAAAGATGTTCATACGATGCTGGTAAGGAAATGATATGGTGGCTAAGGATTTATGTGATAGATTGGATAAGAGGGATAAAAGGATAAGAATCATGTATAGGTGTGGATGGATGACAAGATAAACATAGACACACACCTTGAAGGGTAGTATAATAATGGAGGAAAAATGGATTGGACAGCTTGAGGCTTTGATGGAAGGAATAATGTGGATCTTGGGACACAAGGACCCAAAAAGGATGAAGGAGATGACAAAAGAAGTTTGGAAAAAGATGGAATGAAAGTATTTAGAAGCTTGGATGCAAAATTTGATTTCTCTTTTGTGTTCAAGTCATGTAATAGACACTTAGGAATCCACATAGTCCTTGATTTTTTCTTTTATTTTCTTTGTGGTCTCTTGAATATTTATTTTTTCTTTATGTCCAGATGTCGATTAGATTGGACATGTTTATCTTTATACACATGTGGATTTTTGGATTTATGATTTCATTATTTCACCTCCAAGTTTCTCTCAAAGGTTGTGGGAATTATTTATGGATAGGATTGATATGGATGGTTCATATGGATAGCTTCATGGAAGTTTCTCAAGCATGTGTATCTTTGTTGATCTTAATATATGGTGGGGTAAGTGGATAGCAAGCTAGAAATGATAGGTACTATGGATGGAGGAATATAAGGACCCAATATGAATGGAAGATATGAATATTTTAACTTTGGGATATAGGGACCAAGAATGGATTTATAGGATGGTGAAGGTAGATTCTTATGTTCAAGTAGAGGGAGATAAGGCATGTAAGGGATATTAACATCTTTAGAGTGAGCTTCATTGCCAAGGCTCTCATCTTTAATATTCGTATTTATACCAATAGGTTCATGAGTCTCTTTGATAGGAGCAATTGAATCTTGAGGGGATTTATTATCATGGATGATATTCTAGGAGGAATGATAGGCTCTTGAGGTAAATAGGGAGGATCATGACAATGATACGTTGGGATGCTTTGATCTTGAAAAGGATATTTGGATGGTGTAAAAAGGATACTTTTATCTTTATTTTCAATAGGCTCATTAGAGATGGTGGAAGGGATATCTATATCTTTCTTGGGAGATGGATAGGGTATAGGAGGTGGAAGGGTGTTATCTTCATGGAACTCTTTGGATTTGGTACTTTGCCCAAATGCTTGATAGGAATGGATAATGTCCCGATCTTGATCCTTATTGGGATTTTTTTCTTTACACTTTGAATTATCCTCTTGACATGGAGCCACTTCTGAGGACAAGGTAGAATTTTTGACCTACATGAGGGATTCTTGAAGGGCTAAAGGGGGATCCTTTGGATTAAGTATGATAGGTGTTGAAGCAAATGAAAGTTTGGGATCTATGATCTTTAAGGCTTGGAAGGGAATTGCAGAAAGATTTAGATTAGCCTGGATTTCTTTTAGAGATAGCTCTTAAGGGTAAACATAGTCAACATGGAAATTATCATCATTAAGCTCTTCATTCAATGTAGGTATTTTGGCTATTTGTGAAGCTTTATGAGGTGAATGAATGGTGGAAGAAGTAGAGGTTGCATGAGGAGCATTTATAAACATAGGCTCATGATTTAGATATTTCTTGAGAGTAGAATCTTATTCTTCATTAGATGACTCATTAGGATTTCCCACTTTAATTATTTCATCATCAATAAGATCTTTAATTTTTAGCTTCAATTACATGCAATCTGAAGTCTTTTATGCTCATTATTTTGATGATATACACAATAGGCACTCAAGAATGCCAATCCACATGAAGTGACTTGAGGCAACTTGATGAGATTATGTTCAAGTAATTCTTCCAATGTCGATTCAAAAGACTGCCCCAAAGGAGTAAACTCTTGGTTTAAGGGACAATTATATGTATTTGTGTTTGCCAAAGAGATGTTGGATTCAAGATCATGAGAGTTTGATTTGTTGTTGTCATTGTTCGCTTGTGATGATTGATAATGTGATAGGATCAATTATTCATGATGATTTGAAATTTCTTCCTTTGATTGATATTCATTTTCTTGATAAAAGATATGATTGTTATGAAGTTGTAGAATAGCTTCTTGATCAAAGGTTGGATTGTCATACTTAGGTATCTTCTTGTTTGAAGGAGATGAAGGCATGTGTAGATCACGATCAAAGAGAAAAGGACATATTGATCTTAATGAGTACTCTTTGGATGATGTGTATTCTTCTTTCTTCATATATTAGATGTAAAGTATAAAATATTGTGTAATGGTGTGTAGAATGAATAGAGTGATATAACAAGGGGAATATAAGATCTACTACTAAATCCAAATTCCCAAGGAAGAGATCCAAATTGATCAACCAAAAGGTTAATGCATAATTGAATCAATCCATGGAGAATATGAATGAAGGAGAAAAACTTGTATTCTACTATGAAAAGTATATGCTTGAAATTTGAAGTAAATGAAAGGCAAATACTAACCTCAAAATAGGGTAGATCTAGAAAATGCCGATTTCTGATGTCTGTGTGCAGTTTTGGGCAATTTTGTAACCTGTTCCAGACTGGAAATGCCGAGACAGAGAAAACACAAAAAACTTTTATCTTTCTAGAAGCAGGTAGTCTTTGACCTAGATAAAAGATCAAAGACTACCTCGAGATTTTGAAGGTCGTCCTTGACTTTGTTTGTGAATCTCAAAAGTTTTCTGAAAAGGGTATCCAAATCCAAGCTCTGATCCGCAGTCCTGCACTTGTACCTGCAAGAAAAATGGTTTTGTTGTTTGGATGAGGGGTTTGCCTTGGTCAAACCCCAGTTTGGAATTAACCTTAATAATGAAATTGAAATGGAGAATGCTAGAAAGTAGTAGAAGTAGATCTAATAATGAAGCTATGAAATTCAATAGATATGCAATTGTATTTCAAATGTAAACAAGTATGTTGATATGAAAGCTTGAACAATGACAAATGTAAATCAAAACCATGAATGTAAATCCAAAACCTCCATGATTATATGCTTGTAATCCACCTTGAGGGAAGAATGAATGGATCTAGAAGATGAACAAAGGATCTTGAAGGAAGATTACACCATCATGATGGCTAGATCTAGGGTTTGAATGATGAATCTTGCATGCTTGAACCAAATCCCTTCAAAGGCTTGAATTCTTGAATCCTTGATATTCAAAGGATAACTTGAATAGAGAAGAGGACTTGAATGCTTCCTTGGAATACTTGATGAAATGCTTTCTTGATCTTGCTTGAGAGATTGTGGATGCTCATGAATGATTGATGGAAACTTGATGGAGAAAGTGAGAGAGGAAGGATTCCTTTTATAGTGATCTAGGGCACAAACCTCTAGAGAAGGCTAACATTGGGGAATTAAATCCCAATTAACCTTAAACCCTAGAAATGGACCCAAATTAAATGAAATTTAAGGATTTACCATTTCGAAACCCAAAATGGCTGACCCAGAAGCGAGAATAGAAATCTTTCTGAAACCCAACATCTGGAAATCATGGGACCTTGAAATTTGAACCCTGAGTCAAGGATGAGGTAGACCCCGCCCTAGGTCAGGGTTGAGGTCATTCCTGACCTAGGTCAAGGTTGAGGTCATCATTGACCCTTAAGGTTTTCTTTGACCTTGAGGTCAAAAACCTCAAGACCTCAATCCAGAATGCTAGGAAATGCAAAAAGACAGTGAAAATAGGTGGAGAGAGAAGCTGAATGGGGGGAGAAAGCCAGATTCATGCAAAGACCCAATCAAGGCACTTGACATGACCCCAGACCACTTTCTCGGAGGCCTAAACACTCTTAACATGGAAGTGCTTCCATTTTAAGACGATACATTGGATTATTGATTGTAAAGATTGAATCTGCTTCATG
Source organism: Chamaecyparis obtusa (assembly GCA_027943335.1). Taxonomy (NCBI): domain Eukaryota; kingdom Viridiplantae; phylum Streptophyta; class Pinopsida; order Cupressales; family Cupressaceae; genus Chamaecyparis; species Chamaecyparis obtusa. The sequence continues at coordinate 309,556 of BSBK01005377.1, forward strand.
AGGATTGTGATGGGATTCTCTTCTTCATTGTTACCATGATCTTGGTATTTAGACCACTTGTTTTCAACCATAGTATGATTGTTTTGAGCCTCTTAATGAGTAGGTATAGTCTCTTGTGATGATGTTTATCTCTTGAAACCTTTAATTTGATGTGGCAAGGAGGCCATGAGTGTGTATGATCATTTTGAGGAAAAACCAAAAATGTAATTATTCAAAAAAAAAAATTGGTTTTTTTTTCTAGGTTTTAGTAATTTACATTTTTAGAGGTCTTTTGGTCATTTTTGGGAATCGAGACTTTCATCAATATCTAAATTGGGTTACCAAAGGCACACCATTTTAAAGACTAAAATTGGATTTTTTGGATACCTTTCCAATGGTGAAAATGAAACGTAATTTTGAGCACCGAGTCAAGAGTTATGACCTCTCCAAGTTGGGATAAAAAAAATCATTTTTAAATTTTTTTTAATAGTTTTTGATATTTTTAGAATATCATTGGTGTTGTAAATGATGATATATGGTCTCTAGACAATGAAAATAAAATAACTCAAGGCTTGATATGATGATGTTAAATTGATTAGGTTCAATAGGTGATGATATGTGCAAGAACTTGTCCAAGTTTTTGAAGCATTGAATGTTGATAGATTGATAGTTTAAGAGGTCTAGGTGAGGGTTTAATGGTCCTTGGTGATGACCTCTAAAATCAAAGATAAGGATTGATTGGACCAAGTGAATCACTAGTGATTCTTGATAAGACAATGACCAATTGAACCAAGGATGATGACAACAAAGTGTTAAGGCCTGATGATTCAAATTATGATGCTTTGACCTGATAGAAGATTAAAAAAAAGGGTATTTAAAATTGTAATTTAATTAGACTAAAAAATGTACGAAAGTACCCTCTACCTAGGATATGACTCTCTACAACACTCTGTACAACTCAATATGGGGGTCTATATGAATAAAGAACCTGGTACAACTCAAGACCTAGTGTGATATGATTCAAGGATCTGATACGATGCAAGACATGATTTTGTATGATTAAAGAACACCATACAATTGTAGATAGGGTCACGTATGACTAAAGAATAAGATATAACTTAGGATATAGGTTCATACAACTTTCTGATTGTTGCAAGTGTTCAGTCATTGATTTTGAGGTCAAATTTGATGTTTTCCAGTATGTTTTGGATGATTTAGTCAATTTAAGTGTTGATAACACATTTTGAAGAAATTAAACACAATTGTTTGGTCTCTAATATCCCTAAACAATGAGTTAATGCTCAAAATGTTTTCAAAAAGTATTTTTATAGGTATAGTATATATCAAGCACATAGAAGACAATTTATCCTTTGGAGTGGTTGTAATGTTAATCTTATAGGCCCACACTAAGTATACCTAGATATAGTGCACTTATCACTCTCAAACTAAGAGTTAATCTCAGGGAAGAGATGTTGAGAACTTGATACCCATGATTAATCCTTCAAGGTGTGTATGGTTAGGGATCCCTTTTGGGGCTTTCTTGGGCTTAAGATGATGAAATCCAAGAGCCCTCCACCTCACAACTAGGGATAAACTAATGTTGGGTGTAAATATATTCTAGGGGTGACACAATCCCTATGAACCATGAAAAAAATGCCAAGGCTAAAAGGTGGATACTAGCTTAGGGATTCAGACCGCATTCCCATTCAAACCATTAGGACTCCCCTAGAGGAGTGATCCCAACTGCATGTGTCTATCCTAGTTTTGACATGATGGCGTTTATTTATAGTGGATGAGATAGGTTGGAATTTCCTTGCATCCACATTGAGTCATTTTTCATGGGGTGATTACTTTTTCGCATCATGACAGGCTCTTGAAGATGTAACAAGAATGTAAAGATGAATCTCAAGTGCAAGTTAGGATTTATGATCACCTCAAAGAAGTGAGAGAATACTCTCCTATTGCATTTTTTATTACAAACACATCAAGCATGCATTCATTCCGCTCTTACAATTTCACCTTTCAGGGATGAAATCAAGAGTACCTATGGAGGTTCCCAAGCCAAGACAAGTCAATTGTGCTTCTAGGTTTTTTATAACCTCAAAAGAAGTGATAGAATAATCCCCTAACATAATGAAAAGTCCTTTGGGTAGTGACCAAATTAACTAGGTGCCTATGAAATGAAAGGAAATTTAAAGAATCAAGCATACAAGTTTAGTTGAACTCCAAGACAACCTACGAGACAAGTCATTAGTAGTTTATTATTTAGATCTTTGTCAATAATTCCTTCAAATAATTTTTAGGTTGTTTAAATCATCATATCCAAAGATAAACATAAAAGGCTAGCATTAGTACCAAATTAAAATCCCAAAAAATCTTCAAAATGCTCTTTGTTTACCATACGATTAAAGATAGAAAAATCCCATAAGACTTAAGATACTATTCCATATGACTAAGGATTTCATACGACCAAATGAAGGTGCCCATGTGATTAAAGATATGTCATATGACTAAGGAAACTTGTCCATATGATTAAGGATTCCATACGATTTAATATGAGGTTTCATATGATCCAGGAACCAGGTACAATTCATGACACTATGCTATATGATTTTCTAATCAGACAGAGACCTACAAGCATAAATTTTGTTAGATTGTGATGAGAAATCTAGGGCTAAAGCCCCACGAGGAGCACCAAAAAAGTGTGTGTGTGAAAATATGTTTGTAGTCTTGCAATAAAAAACACTTCACTAAGCTATTAGATCAATTGTTTAGTATATAAAATCATCAAATGAACTCAATAAACCTATCAAGAATGGTTTAGTGCTTCCTAATCACAATTAGTATGATCTAATTATAAATTTTTGCTCTCAGAATGGGTAATAGATTAGTGACAAGCCATTATGAGATGGAAGATTCAATCAAATTACACCTAAATATATGCGAATTTACCATGATGAATTCTATGAAATTGTATGTAATTAAGAAAGATTAACTCTATAATGATGTGAATTGTGGCTCTACTTGATTAATTATTCTATTAAATGCAATAAAATTGGATCTAAGATGTTCAATTAACACTAAAATAATCTCAAAATGCAGTTTTTAAGCTCTAGAATTATTTTTATGTAATCTCCTTACAAATGATCTAGATGTCCCAATGAGCTTGATTGAGCTTGTTTTATAGATTTGAATTTGAATTGGAGGGCTAAGATCAATCCATGATGGATGGCAGAGATTGTAAGTTGAGTGATCCATGCACTTGAAGCTCATTACACTACTACATTTGGGGCCAAATTTTGACAGAAGTTTTCGACGGGTGACTTTTTATTACGAATTTGGTGTTTTTTTTTTGTAATAGGCCCTGATGTCGTCAGTATTCTGATGGGTGTTTAATTTACCATTGGAATTTTGACAGATTCAGGGTATACAATAAAAAAAAGTGAAACGACCTCATCATTTTTATTTCGATTGGATAGAGAAGGAGCGGGAGAAAAGGAGCGAAAGATGAGTGCGGGAGAAGGTATGTGATTTCTTCATCTTTAGAGCCTCTGGCATCATATTCAAATGCATTTCATTTTATTTGATCATGAATGCTCTCTGAAATGACCACATTCTACAGGTGCCATGCCCTAGCCAGTGCTTTATCTCTATTATTTGATGTTATTGGTGCTTGTGCTCAAGGATATCGATTCACTATATTGAAATGTTTGGATTCACGTTTGTTGATATTACTGGCATATATGTTTAATGATGCCATTGTATATTGTTGTCACTAAAATGACTGCATTCTACTAGTGTCATACCCTAGCCTGTGCTTTAACTCCATTATTTGATGTTATTGGTGCTTGTGCTCAAGGATATCGATTCACTATATTCAAATGTTTGGATTCACGTTTGTTGATATTACTGGCATATAAGTTTAATGACACCATTGTATATTTTTGTCACTAAAATGACTGCATTCTATTAGTGTCGTGCCCTAGCCCATGCTTTAACTCCATTATTTGATGTTATTGGTGCTTGTGCTTAAGGATATCCATTTTTTTGAAATTTTGACTATGGTTATCAAATGGAAAGCCCTTCTAGCTAGGTGCCATTTGTATTGATAGCTTAGGGCATCAAATGTATTGTATCATTGATAGTTGAGACTTTGTTAAAAGGAAATAGGACAAAGAACAATTTTTATTTAGTTTCTCTATTTTGATCCCTAAGTGGCTTACAACCCTAGAGAAGTATATGCAAATTTACAGATCCAGTTGCAGGATACATAGCAGATGATAATTCATAAGAAATCCATTCATCCAATTTGAATAGCAATTAATACAAAGAACTAGGGTCCTCCAATGGCCCAATCATCTGGACCTTGACTGTCCCCTCAACTAGTGACCCTTCAAAACTGGGTTATCATGCAATCAGTGAGTGATCCTTCATTCTCCTGGTCTGCCCTGCATCCAAACATATTGGAAATATACAATACAATGATAACTAGTCTTTCACAATCCCCCTTCCCTCAAGGAACACTATCAACAAGTGACCCTTCTTCTTATCGGCCATATCCAATGTTTCATTGAAGTCATGACCAAGAATGAAGGTCACCTTACCCATACCATTCATGGATTCTGAAATGTTGTTCCAAACTCCTGAAAACTTTTCTATTGCTTCTTGTTGCTTCTTTAAATACTTCTTCTACCACAATGTCCTTCTACCCCATCTTCTTGATCTTCCTGGCTAAAGCAGATGAATCCACACACAATAACCCAAAATGAAGGGTTTTGTATCCTTTAATGAATCTCAGTCATTGGTAACACATGGATAGTCAAACTAGTAGTCTCCAAAGAATTCAATAAGTGAATATGAATGTTTGAAAACTTTCCTCTCAACTTCCCCAACCACTCCTAATCGGTTAGAGGGATATTTCTAGAATCTCCACTATTCCTATCCTTACCAAAAATTCTTAAACATACTTTATCTGACAAGATAATAACATGCTAAACTGATCCAATGGCATGTTCTTCATGTGGTACAAGGAATATTTGGCTATCAAATCTTCCTTCATGCAAGCTGAGTGTGAGAGAAGGTATGTGATTTCTTCATCTTTGATTGGTATCTTTGACAAGCAACGTCTTTCGAGCCTCTGACATCATATTCGACCACAAATTTCAAATGCATTGCATTTTATTTGATCATGAATGCTCATTGAAATGACCACATTCTACTGGTGTCGTGCCCTAGCCCATGCTTTATCTCCATTATTTGATGTTATTGGTGCTTGTGCTCAAGGATATCGATTTACTGTTTTCAAATGTTTGGATTCATGTTTTTTGATATTACAATTCATAATATTAGATAAAGTATGTTTAAGAAGTTTTAGTGTCTAAACACTCAACTAATCCCTCTAACTGATTAGGAGTGGTTGGGGAAGTTGAGAGGAAAGTTTTCAAACATTCATATTCACTTATTGAATGCTTTGGAGACTACTAGTTTGACTGTCCATGCATTAATGTTTAGAAGAGATCAATAAAGTATTTAAAGACATTCTAACATGTTTGGAGAGGTTTAAGAGGCACTTATCATGACTAAACCCTCACAAACAGTGGCATAGACTAGTTTTACTAAGTTTCCTTTCTCTACCATAGGGGTACAGTCAGAGGGTTCATTGACAAAATGATCCTTTGAATGGTTACTATGAATATGAATGATTTGATATAGCATATTTCTCATTTTACTTGAAGTTTGGAATAGCTTGTGCAAGGGTGAAAGTAGTTTTGATCGTTTTGGTCATGACTGTTCCTCTAGACAGTCAGAAAATGTAACTGTCTAATGATTCTATGTAATGTTGAATGGATTAAATGCTTTATTCTTGGTAGAAGTGAATGGAAGGAATAGTGTTGGTGTTAGGTTTCATTTATTGTTGAATTCAATGGTTTCCAAGATGTGTTGAGGAGTTTGCTCCTTGTTTAATGTTAACTATTCCTACATAATCCACTCATACAACAGTGAAATGCTATGTGATTGACAATTTCATACAACTGGTCCTTTGGCGTGTATCAAATACAATCCAATCACTTATTGAATGCTTTGGAGACTACTAGTTTGACTGTCCATGCGTTACCAGTGTCTGAGATTCATTAAAGGATACAAAACCCTTCATTTTGGGGTTATTGTGTGTGGATTCAAATGTAGGTTTGATTTGGTTAATGTTTGGAAGAGATCAATAAAGTATTTAAAGACAATCTTACATGTTTGGAGAGGTTTGAGAGGCACTTATCATGACTGTACCCTCACAAACAACGGCATAGACTGGTTTTACTAAGTTTCCTTTCTCTATTTTGAGGTTTCCTTTCTCTGCTGCAGGGGTACAGTCAGAGGGTTCATTGACAAAATGATCTATTGAATGGTTACTATAAATACAAATGATTTGATATAGCATATTTCTCATCTTACTTGAAGTTTGGAATAGCTTGTGCAAGGGTGAAAGTAGTTTTGATCATTTTGGTCGTGATTGTTCCTCTACACAGTCATAAAATGTAACTGTCTAATGATTATATGTAATGTTGAATGGATTAAATGCTTTATTTTTGGTAGAAGTGAATGGAGTTTCCAAGATGTGTTGAGGAGTTTTCTCCTTGTTTAATGTTAACTGTTCATGCACAATCCACTCATACAACAATGAAGTTACAAAACTAAACCAATGGCATGTTTACAATAAAGAAATAGAATGACAATAATATGCTGAAAATTCTATATATTTTTTTTAATACACACCAAAGGACTAGTCCCAACAATTCTTAAACATACTAGTTATCTGATATGATCAATTGTTAATAAAGGTCTAATTCTGTAGACTGCTAGTATGAAGGAAGATTTGACCTAGCCAAATCTTCCTTGTACCACACAAAAAAAAAAAGTGATAACTATGTTTACTCCAACCTTAATTGTTTAAGAATTCATCATATCAGATAAAGTATGTTTAAGAATTGTTGGGAGTTCTATTAGACCTTTTTTGTAAACATGCCATTGGTTTTCAAATGTTTGGATTCACGTTTGTTGATATTACTGGCATGTTTAATGATGCCATTGTATATTGTTGTCATTCAAATGACTGCATTCTACTGGTGTCATGCCCTAGCCCATGCTTTAACTCCACTATTTGATGTTATTGGTGCTTGTGCTCAAGGATATCCATTTTTTTGAAATGTTGACCATGGTTATCAAATGGACAACCCATGAGCTTCTAGTTAGGCGTCATTTGTATTGATAGCTTAGGGCATCAAATGTATTGTATCATTGATAGTTGAGACTTTGTTAAAAGGAAATAGGACAAAGAATGATTTTGATTTAGTTTCTCTATTTTGATCTCTAAGTGGCTTACAACCCTAGAGAAGTATATGCAGATTTATAGATGCAGTTGCAGGATACATAGTAGCTGATAATTCATAATAAATCCATACATCCAATTTGAATAGAAATTAATACAAAGAAATAGGGTCCTCCAATGGCCCCATTATCTGGACCTTGACTGTCCCCTCAACCAGTGACCCTTCAAAACTGGGTTATCATGCAATCAGTGAGTGATCCTTCATTCTCCTAGTTTGCCCTACATTTAAATGGAACATTAAGCATAGTAATAATATGCTTAATCTATTAGTAATTGCAAATTAAATGCCCATAACACCTTTATTAGTTTAGCATGTTATTATAAGATACTAAAGAAGACCTGCTATTTGTCAGAGAAATCTTCACTGTCCCCCACAATGAAGACAATGAAGATTGACCTCTTGCCCCACAACAAAGAACATTGTAATAAGAATAAGATATAATATAGTGTTAGAATAAACTTTGAACAAAGACATGTAATGCTTAAGTTAATGATCTAAAAAGATGCAAATATAGGAATTGGAAAAGAAGATAGTGCCAAGAAACATTTTCACAAATATGAAACGTGAGGAAAAGTAATAACATTAACAATGCCAAGACTCACAACATTAAATTTCACCTACAGATGAGTTTCTGCAGTGGGTTGCCCAGCATAAAAAATATGTTGAGTTGCATTTGAGCTGTAACTAAGAGTATCATGTGGAACAGACCCTAAACTTTGAAAGCGTTCTCCAGCCTGGCAATTCAAAATTCAATCTAGGCAAGCATCAGTAAGTGAAATAAATTGTAGACATCAACATCAACATCAACATCATCATAATCATTAGAAATAAACTTTAAAGACATATTTTGGATAGTACTATGTTTCTTGAAAGTTTTTTTTGTGTACAATTTTTCTTGAAAGTTGAAACATAGTACTATCCATTTCGTGAAATTTTTTTTTCGTGTACAATTTTTTTTCTTCTATTTTTTCCATTTGATAACCACAATCAACATTTCAAAATAGTGAATAACATCAAATAATGGAGATAAATCATGGGCTAAGGCACGACACCAGTAGATTAAAACTGAACCAATAACATGTTTACAACAAAGAAATAGAATGATAATAATATGCTGAAAATTCTATTCTATTTAATACACGCCAAAGGACCAGTTGTATGAAATTGTCAATCACATAGCATTTCACTGTTGTATGAGTGGATTGCGCAGGAACAGTTAACATTAAACATAGCCAATGTTCTCTTTACTTTCTCAAATCTCTGCAAGTCAAGAACATTAGAGTTGTATAATACATTGTTAGTATCCTTTTTCCATGGGTCCTAGGTCTTTGGGTCCATGGAAAGGAAATAGATTACAAAATACACTTCAAAACAAAGGAAAAACTTAGCAAATTCAGTCTAATTCACTGTAGATGAAGGAACAGTCATGCTAATAGTTCCTCTAAGTCTTCCAAAACATTTATTGAACTCCCCTAAAGTCCTATTGGCTCCCCAAATTGCTTAATCCAATCAACTTACATCAGGATCATGAGAAACTTCAAAGGATTAAAAACATTACTTGGAACAGTCAAATCATTATGCTTTCAAATCAATTACCTATCGACATATCCCTTGCGAGGGAGAGAAGTCAAACACATAAAGAACATGCACATAAACACGACAGCTGAAAAACTTAAATGGAATACACCAAGAAGTACCAAATGATGAATGCTCAATTGTTGTAATGGAAAAGCATCAGAACCGTCCATTTCTAGAACTTGATTTTATAGTCTAAATGATTTTTCTATAGTTGTAATGATTTTTCTAGAACTTGATTTTGTAGTCTTAATGATTTTTCTATAGTCCTAATGATTTTTCTATAGTACTCTTAATTATTTTTCTAGAACTTGTTCTTCTAGCCTTAATGATTTTTCTAGTCCTAATGATTTTTCTATACTCTTAATGATTTTTCTTTCATCCTAATGTTTGTTGCTCTTGATAAATTAGGCCTTAAATTTGAATTTTTGTTCACTGTTTTATTTCAGCTTGATATTTCATTCATTTTTCATATACACAGAGACTACACATGCTAATAAAAAAATGAGCTATTTGATTAAGATTAACTATTCATGATTGTAAATAGTCAATATTTTTGTTGGTACTCCTTGGTGTATTTCATTTTAAAATAATCATGTTTCTTTGGCTATGATAAATGTCCCTTTGTGTTGAGAAAATTAGAGTTGAAAAAATGGTTGCAAACAAATCATCCTTCTTCCACCCACATTCTAGTCAATGTACAAGTAAGGAGTCAGTCCATTCAAGAAAGACCATGTCTGACAATATCAACACAGAACAAAATAAGGAGTATGCAGAATTTAGTGATTGTATCTTCCATTAGAGCCACTTCATATGCACAGGTGATGCACATGCATATTTGCCTAAGCTCTATTGGGAGCTTACCCAACAACATATACCTTCTATGATCAACTCTTATATGCACAGATGATGAACATTCAGATTTGCCTAAGCAGTACTTTTAGTAGTCCTCCTACACATGTACTATTGTGAAAATCATCACAAGTCCATTTGTTGGAGGGCTACTCAAAGTACACATGTTTGGAGGTCTAAAGGAAACAAGAGAATTTGAAGAGTCACGAGTCTTAAGATTGTACTTAATATAGCCAAGCTTCATTCAATGGTACATTCAAACATGAAACAAACCATTCTTAAACCAGATTAAACTAGTAAACCAAAGGACATACTAATTATAAGTAAACTAGTAAACCAAAGGACATGCTTTTGCTACTAAGTCTCTGTTTGTTGGGCATACCAATTATAAGTACTTGACATATATCACAAATTTTTTTAATTAAGGTTGGCGGGATGATTACGCCTATCCTAAAAAAAGACTGTCAAATCATTATGCTTACAAATCAATTACCTATCGACACATCCCTTGCGAGGGAGAGAAGCCAAACACATAAAGAACATGCACATAAAAATGACAATTGAAAAACTTAAATGGAATACACCAAGAAGTACCAAATGATGAATGCTCAATTATTGTAATGGCAAAGCAATATCAGAATTGTCCATTTCTAGAACTTGATTTTTCTATAGTCCTAATGATTTTTCTTATTTCTTGTCTGTGCTTGGTGACAGGATTTTGAACATTGTTGACATACTTAAATGGAATACACAATACCAAATGATGAATGCTTAATTTTTGTAATGGCAAAGCATCAGAACCATCCATTTCTAAAATTTGATTTTGTAGTCCTAATTATTTTTCTATAGTCCTAATGATTTTGAAAATTGTTGACAAAGAGTGTTTCTTTTTTTGATTATAGTATAAATGATTTTTCTATAGTCGTAATGATTTTTCTTATTTCTTGTCTTTTGTCCCTTTTTCATTTCCTATGTCTGTGCTTCGTGATAGGATTTTGTCACCTTCTTTTGATGGTATATTTCATTCACTCTATGTGGAATACTATTTTGTTCACTATTTTATTTCAGCTTCATATTTCTTTCTTTTTTCATATACACAGAGACTACACATGCTGATAAAAAAATGAGCTATTTGATTTAGGTTTACTTTTCATTATTGTAAATGGTTAATATTTTTGATGGTACTCCTTGGTGTATTTCATATAAAAATAATCATATAAAAAAATTAATGTAGTAACGATGGTGCGGTGCATTATTGATATATAGGCTTGATGACTCTTGTCAATGTGCCAAACTGTCGATGTGGTGGTGGGCAGTGTGTGTTGAAGACTTCATGGACACCAAACAACCCTGGACGACAATTTTGGTGCTGCCCAAATAGAAAAAAGGTTGCTAATGTGTATATATTTAATGTTTCTAATGTAAATACTATTCATTATAATATAAGAACTAATGTAGACTGTGCATCAAAGGGAAATAATGGCTGCGGATACTTTAGTTGGGTCGATGACAACTCATCTACATCTATCCACCCATCTCCACTTATTCGCGATGAAGGATTTGAGTGCAAAACATGTCAAGCTAGGGCAAATTTTGAAATTATATTTTTACGATGCCTTCTCTATATTGTAATCACATATCTTTGTTGTGACCATATGCAGAGATGAACTCAGAAATTAGTTAGTTTAGTATTTTCATATTGTAACTAATATTTTAATATGGATATGACGTAACTTCTCTTTGCCTCAAGTGCGCATATATATGGTTTACATCTTTTTTTTAGAATAATTCTTCATGTTTATGGCTCAGGTGAGCCCCAATCTGCTATCAATCACATGATTTAATGTATAGTGTGTTCTTGGTTATTCCATTTGTTCCTTGACCTTGACTATGGATTGACTATCATTTTCAAGCTTGAGCGTGGCTTTGTACCAAGCACCATCTGTAAATTTGTACGCAACGCTGATTTACGAACGTAAATAATGCATTGAATGTAATCTATGAATGTTGCATGGTATGAAGTCTTGCTAAAGTTTGAGCGTCCTCCCTTTATTCCAGTGAGGGATTGGAATGAGTTCATTTTGGATGCAAAGGAGAAAGGGGATACTCAAAGAGGAATTACACCAGCAAATGGGAGAAGAAGGTATAAAAATTTTAATAGATTTTTATTATTAAATAATGAAATTTGCATATACTAGTGTTCTAAGCGTCCTCATTACATGATTTAAGGTCTTAGTCCATAGACAAATTAAATTAGACTTACTATCCAAAACACATAAAAAACATGCACATAAACACGACAACTGAGAAACATAAATGTAGATTTCACAATAGCTGAGAAACATAATTGTAGGCATCCATAATTGTAGGCATCATAGTCACAATCTCTTGGAGACAACGTAATTGAGTTGTGTACCCAAGCGATGGAGAGCAACTTCTGCACCCTCGATTCCAAGTTGAATACATCTGTTGGAGGACCTTGTATTCATGAGCAACAGATGTAGTCAACTTGGAATCAAAGGTGCAGGAGTTGCTCTCCATCATCTGGGTATACAAATCAATTACGTTGTCTCCAAAAAATTGTGACCATGATGCTTACAATTATGTTTCTTAGCTGTTGTGTCCCAGGACCCCTTATGATCCTTTATGACCATTTATGATCCCTAAGAATACATCTTAGAGGTCTTGAAACGTCGTAAAGGGTCATAAGAGGCTCCTAGGAGGGGCCAGATGAGCTTCCACCTTCACGTGGTTGGCCTTGTTAAGTAGAGAATGTTAAACTATTCTTGAAACAAAGAGAAGCTCAATAATTTAAGGTCTCAGTCCACGGAGATGTTGAAAAATGACGAGAATCAATGATGGAGAGTTTTTAGATTCTAAGAAGACATATATGGAGTGGAGGCCAGATTGAGTACCAGTGCAGAGATGATGATTCAGTAACCTAAATCTATAAAAATTTCACAATTATCCCTTCCTTGGCCTCCACTTTTTCCTCTTCTCAAAAATAGTTATCTAGAAACTTTGGATACTGTTTCTCATCCATGCACGAAATGTGCTAGTGATCGTATAAAATTACTTTAGGCCTCTAGTATTGATGAGATGTACAAGTGTAAAATGTTTTTGTGAGACTGGGATCAATTTGTGCAGTGTACATAAATGCAAGGTGGTGATTATTCTCGATGATCAACAGGTATAAGTCTTCCAAGCCTTACCCAGTAGCTAGGACTAAAGATAACACAACTCAAGAGACCATCATAGGTTGTCTCTTTCTTCAGTCTATATTATTGACATAATGTTTTACCTTAGCTCATAAAATCTGGGGATTTGAAAGAATTTAATAGAATATTTTCATGACAACGTATATTATTTAAGTTGACGTTGCATGAATTTATCTACTTTGCGCACTTGTAGACTATTAGGATGGCGATAAAGAAGCATTTGATGTTAAGGTCCAACATAAAGTGAGTAAATTTGTTTTAAGTAAGAAAACAATGATAACATGAATGCATATGAAATTGAAATGTAGCCTACCGATTCTTGTCGTACACAACCTATGTGTATTGATGACAATGAGGACGTGCATCATAGTAATACAAGTAAACATCTTAAATTGATTAGTGTAGTAATACAAATTTAATTGCAATTCATGTTTGGATTAATGTAAAAATTTGTATTGTAGTTGTAGAGAGTGTAGAGGCCGTTGTTAATGAGCAGGTTGAGGTTGAGGCCGAGGCTAGACAAACTAACCTTGATGTTGATGATGTGACTAGATCAGGTAAAGAGCTATACGATTATGGCCTGTAAAGTACTGAAATACTTTAAAATGTTTTTAATGTTTTTAATTATAATAAAATGTTTTTAATTTAACCCTTTTATATATTATTGCAGATGACCCCCCTTTGCATCAACAGAGAACTAGGCGTGCATTGAGATCTAATGAGAGGGTAGATGATCATCAAAAGAAATGATTGTCATCTATGCACCTTAATTGATAATGACTGATTTTTATATGCCAATGAATTTAATTATGTTGTATTGAATGTTCATAAATTTTATAATGTGTTAATGAATGTTATCGTGTGATAATTAATGAATGTCACATTTTATTAATGTGTGAATGAATGTGATCATGTGATAATTAATGAATGTTACATTTTATTAATGGATGAAATAATGAATGAATGTTAGATGTTAATAGGGAATTTAGAGTGATGTTAGGGGGGGGGGGGGGGGGGGGGTGGGGCCAAATGAGCTTCCACCTTCACGTGGTTGGCCCTATTTAGTACAAAATATAAAACTATTCTCGAAACAAAGTGAAGCTCAATAAGTTTGTTCCTTATATAGGGTCTCAAGTGTAGCCTTTATCCCTCTCTCAACATTGCAAGGCTTCAAGTGGTGTTCTGAGATTGGTTTCTCCATCTCCCACTGACATCTTGTCTTTCTCCTAAGAACTCTCACTGAGCTCTAATACATGGATGAGCAGGAGATGTCCCTTATAGGCTACACATATATAATATGGTAGATCTAGGGAACAAATATACTACAACATAGAATGAGTCAACTTGAATCTATAGTTTCTTCATTCACAATGAAAATTCAAATTACAAGCCATATTTTAGATTTAATATTCATATTCATCTTCATCATGATCATAGCCATCACGGTCAGCATTTGGTTCAACTTCATTTGAACCACACTCCATGTCGGGTACCATTATAAGGCATGGAGTGTGGTCATACTCATGTTACCATAATAATGAGTTAGCCTATAAAATTATGAATAAAATACTACAGGTGCACCCGGGATTGGCCCAGGAACCCAAGTTCCTACCAAAGGAACCCAAGTCGAACCCAGAGGAGAACAAAAGTAGAATCGGAACCCAGCCTCAAACAAAGAACCAGATAACTTGGCTTTTTTCTAATTCAAGTTTATTTCTGAATTCTTCTCTAATTCCAACCTGATTATTCCATATTTTGTTTTCCAATTTTCCTTCTTCCTCACTCCAAATTATGTTATGTTGTTATTTCCTTTTACTAATTGTGCTATTTCAAGGATCACCACCCATGACTTGGTTAAGATGATGAATGTTGTCAATGCCTTTATTACCAAGGAATCACCGCCCACCATTAATGAATATTAATGATCATTATTTCCTAAGGGTAATCATTGTTTGTGTATGCTGATTACCCAAGTCTTTGGCTGTGATTTGCATGCTGTGCGGTTTGTCAGAAGTGGGGGTATGGCATGCTAGTTGGATTATAACATATTGACACTTACACCATGAAGAAGACAAATGATTAAACAAAAAGAGAGGACCAACTGAACCATCTTGTGGTCAATCTATATCACATTGAGAAACAACATCAAGACTTGAGAATCAAAACAATCAAAAGTTTCTTCAAGACCATGAATGATCAACAACATTCCATTAGAAAACAAAACACTAATCTATGTTATCATTAAGCCATAAAATATGTCTTTAAAGTTTAGAAGCATCACAAAAACTTTCAAGAAACATAGTACTATCCAAAATATGTCTTTAAAGTTTATTTCTAATGATTATGATTATGATGATGTTGATGTTGATGTTGATGTCTATAATTTATTTCACTTACTGATGCTTGCCTAGATTGAATTTTGAATTGCCATTCTGGAGAACGCTTTCAAAGTTTAGGGTCTATTCCACATGACACTCTTAGTTACAGCTCAAATGCAACTCAACATATTTTTGATGCTAGGCAACCCACTGTAGAAACTCATTCGCAGGTGAAATTTAATGCTGTGAATCTTGGCATTGTTAATGTTATTACTTTTCCTCACGTTTCATATTTGTGAAAATGTTTCTTGGCACTATCTTCTTTTTCAATTCCTATATTTGCAGCTTTTTAGATCATTAACTTAAGCATTACATGTATTTGTTCAAAGTTTATTCTAACACTATATTATATCTTATTCTTATTACAATGTTCTTTGTTGTGGGGTAGGAGGTCAATATTCATTGTCTTCATTGTGGGGGATAGTGAAGATTTCTCTAACAAATAGCAGGTCTTCTTTAGTATATTATAATAACATGCTAAATTGATAAAGGTGTTATGGGCATTTAATTTGCAATTACTAATAGATTAAGCATATTATTACTATGCTTAATGTTCCATTTAAATGCATTTAACACAAAAAACAAATTTACAAAACTGAACCAATGGCATGTTTACAAGAAAGATGTGTTGAGGAGTTTTCTCCTTATTTAATGTTAACTATTCTTGCACAATCCACTCATACAACAGTGAAATGCTATGTGGAAGGGATGGTTGATAGTGTTCCTTGAGGGAAGGGGGATTGTGAATGACTTGTTATCATTGTATTATGTATTTCCAATATGTTTGGATGCCGGGCATACCAAGAGAATGAAGGATCACTTAGTGATTGCATGATAACCCGGTTTTGAAGGGTCACTGGTTGAGGGGACAGTCAAGGTTCGGATGATTGGGACATTGGAGGACCCTATTTCTTTGTATTAATTTCTATTCAAATTGGATGTATGGATTTATTATGAATTATTGACTGCTATGTATCCTGCAACTGCATCTGTAAATCTGCATATACTTCTCTAGGATTGTAAGCCACTTAGAGATCAAAATAAAGAAACTAAATCAAAATCATTCTTTGTCCTATTTCCTTTTAACAAAGTCTCAACTATCAATGATACAATACATTTGATGCCCTAAGCTATCAATACAAATGATGCCTAGCTAGAAGCTCACGGGCTGTCCATTTGATAACCATAGTCAACATTTCAAAAAAATGGATATCCTTGAGCACAAGCACCAATAACATCAAATAATGGAGTTAAAGCACGGGCTAGGGAATGAAACCAATAGAATGCGGTCATTTCAGTGACAGCAATATATAATGGCATCATTAAACATGCTAGTAATATCGACAAACATGAATCCAAACATTTGAAAACCAATGGCATGTTTACAACAAAGGTCTAATAGAACTCCCAACAATTCTTAAACATACTTTATCTGATATGATGAATTCTTAAACAATTAAGGTTGGAGTAGACATAGTTATCACACATTTTTTTTGTGTGGTACAAGGAAGATTTGGCTAGGTCAAATCTTCCTTCATGCTAGCAGTCTACAAAATTAGATCTTTATTAACAATTGATCATATCAAATAACTACTATGTTTAAGAATTGTTGGGACTGGTCCTTTGGCGTGTATTAAACAAAATATATAGAATTTTCAGCATATTATTATCATTCTATTTCTTTGTTTAAACATGCCATTGGTTCAGTTTTGTAACTTCACTGTTGTATGGGTGGATTGTGCATGAACAATTAACATTAAACAAGGAGCAAACTCCTCAACACATCTTGGAAACTCCATTCAATTCTACCAAGAATAAAGCATTTAATCCATTCAACATTACATATAATCATTAGACAATTACATTTTTCGACTGTGTAGAGGAACTGTCACGACCAAAACAATCAAAACTACTTTCACCCTCACACAAGCTATTCCAAACTTCAAGTAAAATGAGAAATATGCTATATCAAATGATTCATATTTATAGTAACCATTCAAAGGATCATTTTTTCAATGAACCCTCTGACTATACCCCTGCGACAGAGAAAGGAAACCTCAAAATAGAGAAAGGAAACTTAGTAAAACTAGTCTATGCCGCTGTTTGTGAGGGTACAGTCATGATAATTGCCTCTCAAACCTATCCAAACATGTACAATTATCTTTAAATACTTTATTGATCTCTTCCAAACATTAACCAAATCAAACCTACATTTGAATCCACACACAATAACCCCAAAATGAAGGGTTTTGTATCCTTTAATGAATCTCAGTCACTGGTAATGCATGGACAGTCAAACCAGTAGTCTCCAAAGCATTCAATAAGTGACTGGATTGTATTTAATACATGCCAAAGGACCAGTTGTATGAAATTGTCAATCACATAGCATTTCACTGTTGTATGAGTGGATTGTGCAGGAATAATTAACATTAAACAAGGAGCAAACTCCTCAACACATCTTGGAAAGCATTGAATTCAATAATAAATGAAACCTAACACCAACACTATTCCTTCCATTCACTTCTACCAAGAATAAAGCATTTAATCCATTCAACATTACATATAATCATTAGACAGTTACATTTCCTGACTGTGTACTAGAGGAACAGTCATGACCAAAATGATCCAAACATTTGAAAACAGTGAATCGATATCCTTGAGCACAAGCACTAATAACATCAAATAATGGAGATAAAGCATGGGCTAGGGCATGACACCAGTAGAATGCAGTCATTTTAGAGAGCATTCATGATCAAATAAAATGCAATGCATTTGAAATTTGCAGTCGAATATGATGCCAGAGGCTCGAAAGATGAAGAAATCACATACGAAGAACATGCCATTGGTTCAGTTTTGTAAATTTGTTTTTTGTGTAATTAGTAATTAGCAGATTAAATGAAGATAACACTTTTATTAGTTTAATTAGCATGTTATTATCACATCAGATAAAGTATGTTTATGAATTGTTGGGACTGGTCCTTTTGCATGTATTAAACATAATAGAATTTTTAACATATTATTATCAATCTATTTCTTTGTTCTAAACATGCCATTGGTTCAGTTTTGTAGATTTTTTTTTGTGTTAAATGCATTTTTCATGAGGAGGGGTCTTGTTCTGAGGAGATTGATGAAGATTGTGCACCTCAAAAACCAATTCATAAGGTACCAATCATGTTTCCTATTTGCTTATATTTTTGGTTTGGTAAATCTTCTTATAAGTTTCATGTCCTTTCTTTTGATTACTATGGATGAGATATATATATCTTACATTTAACATTCAACTTCTTTACATTTTAGAACATGTAGTGTGTTTTTTTAGGATTTTACCAAATCAACTTTTAACATAAACTGAAAACACCAAACTGATATCTTTCCTTTTCAATGTGACAAAATATTTGCATTTGACCAATAACTGCAAGCAATTGAATGATAAATCCACATACCTGTATCTTTGTAAAATACCTGGAACATCAAAAAGATGGCTAAGTGGCTGCCGCCATGATTTTTATCTACTAAATATGGGAAAAAAAGCACCAAAAAGAATCGAATAAAAAACATGATTAGTCATTTCAGAGAGCATTCATGATCAAATAAAATGCAATGCCTTCTCTCGCGCTCGATTAGCTTTCACTTGCTCATTTTCTCCCACTCCTTTTTCTACAATAAAAATAAAAATGATTTGGCCATTTCAAAACAGTGAATCGATATCCTTGAGCAAAAACACCAATAAAATCAACTATTTTGATATGTCAGTACCCTAATGTTGGCAAGAGTTCTTTTATTAATAAGATTACTCTGCAAGCTTGAAGAAGCGATATATTTTGGCAAATGAAGACTGGAAAGACGATGATGTTCCTAAGATCATGGATGGACACAATGTTGCAGATAGAATGGGAAGACATCTTTCGAGCCTGGCCCTGGATCCTTTGAGAATTAGGGTAGGATCCAGACCCAAGCCAAAAAGATGTCTTCCTTTTTATTATGGAATATAGGCTCTGCTGCTGCAACAATGACAAACTGTGATGTACATATCACAACAGCTGAGAAACATAAATGTAGGCATCATGGTCACAATTTTTTGTAGACACAACATAATTAAGTGCTATTCCCAGATGATGCAAAGAAACCTCTACTTTGCATCATCTCAGAAAACCACTCAATTATGTTGTGTCTCCAAAAAATTGTGACCATGATGCCTACATTTATGTTTCTCAGCTGTTGTGTCCCAGGACCCTTTATGACCCTTTACGATCCCTAATAATACATCTTAGAGGTCTTAAAATGTCATAAAGGGTCATAAGAGGCTCCTAGGAGGGGCCAAGTGAGCTTCCACCTTCACATGGTTGGCCCTGTTAAGTAGAGAATGTTAAACCATTCTTGAAACAAAGAGAAGCTCAATAATTTAAGGTCTCAGTCCATGGAGACGCTGAAAAAATGATGGGAATCAATGATGGAGAGTTTTTAGATTCTGAGAAGACGTATATGGAGTGGAGGCTAGATTGAGTACCAGTGCAGAAATGATGATTCAGTAAACCTACATCTATAAAACCTTCACAATTATCCCTTCTTTGGCCTCCACTCATTCCTCTTCTCAAAAATGATTATCTAGAAACTTTGGATACTGTTTCTCATCCATGCACGAAATGTGCTAGTGATCATATAAAATTAGTTTAGGCCTCCAGTATTGATGATATGTACAAGTGTAAAATGTTTTTATGAGACTAGGATCAATTTGTGCAGTGTACATAAATGCAAGGCGATAATTATTCTTGATGATCGACATGTATAAGTCTTCCAAGCCTTACCCTGTAGCTAGGACTAAAGATAACACAGCTCAAGAGACCATCATAGGTTGTCTCTTTCTTGGGTCTATATTATTGATAGAATGTTTTACCTTTCATTAGCTCATCAAATCCGGGGATTTGAAAGAATTTAATAGAATATTTTCATGACAACGTATATTATTTAAGTTGACATTGCATAAATTTATCTACTTCATGCACTTGTAGACTATTAGGATGGTGATAAAGAAGCATCTCCTCCCATGACCATGCTTCTTTATCATCATCCTCATAGTCTACAAGAGTGTGAAGTAGATAAATTCATGCAATGTCAACTTAAATAATATATGTTGTCATGAAAATATTCTATTAAATTCTTTCAAATCCCTGGGTTTGATGAGCTAATGAAAGGTAAAACATTATGTAAATAATATAGACCCAAGAAAGAGACAACCTATGATGGTCTCTTGAGCTGTGTTATCTTTAATGTGCATATCCGTCGATTTTTTGACACTTAATAATTAATTCCAACGACATTGCTATACATCCAACATCATTTCCTATCAAAATATAGGCCGACACGTCACCTATCCGACAAATCAAATGTTAGAGAAAATACTTTACAATAATTATTGCGATAGTAATGCTATACGTTCGACAGGGAAATTTGTCGAAGATACGCTAAGCTACCATCGTTCTTCCGACAGGTAAAATGTTGTAGATAAGCAATTAATGACAGACTGCTCTGACATTAATGCTACATCACCAATGAGATTATCTGTTAGAAATTGGTTGAACATCTATCGCAATACCAATAGTTCTAATGTCAGAAAGGATATCTTTTTGACAGTTAGTTCTGACAGAGATTGTGTATTTGCGATAGGTCTTTGTGTTGGAATTCCAATAGAGGGACCATAAGAAATGGCATAACAAAGCTATTTTCATGTGTAGGTTTCCAACGTAAGGGGGTGTTGGTAAATTGACATATATCTCTTCCATCAAAATTTACAATGCAAAAATTGTGATGGACACATGTGTCGAAATGCCGACAAATGACCGTTGCAAATCTGACAAATGGCCGTCGAAAATTGACCTCAAATGTACTAGTGTTAGTTTGATTTAACTTGTTTGTGCTTGTGTGAGTTGAGTGGATAATAGGAAAATTAATTAATTCACTTTAATTAATATCACTAGCCATGTGTATTTTTTATCTTTGATTTAATTAAATGAATAGGATAATTAATTAATGTATGATCTTGATTATTAATCATTGATGTCTGATGACTGATTAATTATGTAATTAAATTATATAATTCAATTACACAATTATATTTGAGATTAGCTTGATTTTAGGATTTATGGAAATTAATTGAGATTTGGGTCTTTTGATTAAGCTAGACCAATTTCAGGTGATTACAATATAATGGTTTCAAACAATGTTAAAAAATAGCTCCTAGTTGCACTTGAAGAGCCTGATCAATCTAATGTTGAAGTCATGGAATTAAAGAAGAGTCTTAAGGAAGTTCAAAGTGTCATTGAGACACTAAAAGAGAATTTGAAAAAATAAATGGATAAGAGGAAGGAACTTGTTGAGAAGCTTAAGTAGAAAGGAAGCAATGATGATTCTCAAGCCTTGAATGAGAAGACATGTGAGTGTGAGCAGCTTGCAAAAGATAAATAAGTTCTAAAGCATGAGATGGAATATGTGGTGATGAAGGTGAGTAAGTAGATTGAAGCACAAAAGAAGAATGAGGAGAACCTTGATTAATCCTTGAAGGAAAAATATGATGAATGCAATAGACTGAATAGTAAGATTGGGAAGCTACAACTTTATCTAGAAGAATCCAAGCATAATGAGGAAAAACTTAGAAGGGTGAATGATATTTTGAGGAATAAGCTTGCTACTACAAATGAATACAAGGATAAATTCATGATTTGTTCAACTAAGATTAATGTAATATTTTAAAGTCAAAGGATGAAAGGAAACACACAAGGTCTTGGATTTAAGAACAAAGAAAGTTTTAGATCTGGTCAAAGCAATCCCTCATTAGACAATTAGAATGAAAATCCTAAGAAGTCCTTGATGAGATGACCTAATGCTAAAAAATGTAATGGTAGATCCTTTGTATGTAATAAATTTGGTCATAGGGTTGCACAATGTAGAAATAGAATGAATACTACATTTTTTTCCAGTCAATATCTTAAATGCAACAACTATAGGCATAAATCAAGTGAATGCAAGATGAAAAATACTCCTAACAAATGGAATATTATATTTTTTTCATACAATTTTTTTGGAAATATAGCTAAGCAATACATGTAAAGAGGGAATCAAATAAATTACAATTATGGAAAAACCAATGTGGTGTGCTACACATGCAACAATCCTAGTCACATTGCTAATTTTTATAGAAGCAAAAATTTGAACATGAATAGAAGAGGTCCGAGGAATAACAATAACATGCAGAATAATGACAAGAGAAAATAGAAAGTTCATGTGGATGAGGTCAGGAAGTAGATGAATAAGACACGGGTGCCAAAAAGTGATGTCAAAGCATATAACCAGTCTGTACCTAAATCTGGTGTGGAAATTTCTTTAGGAAATTAAATTAAGGCCTTTGGCTTAGGGGGAGATTTCATGAAAAATCCATATAACCCCTAATGTGACTTGATACCTAGATGTGCATGTTCAATTTAGATGTATCAAGATGTTGCAGTCATTTATGAAGGAATTCTGAAGCTTCACAATTAGATTTGAGAGGTTCACAGAAAGATTTTGCATCTTAGTTTGAAAACTAAACATTAAAAGGAGTTAGGATATGGAGCATTTATTGCATCTAAACGTTAGATGCATGAAAGGTCAAAAAGGCATTTCATTACTTCATTGATCACTTTGCACCTTGAAGATAAGATATTGAAGAGATCATGAAGGTGATTTCCATGTGATTAAAGGAATTGGAAGTGATTCAGCGAGAAAACCCTAGTTCATCAAAAAAGAGGTTTTTTACTGCGCTATCTTAAAATTTTGCACTTTCAATCATGGATAAACCTTAGAGAGTTGATATAACTAAGCATCCTAGAATAAAATTCAAGAAACACCCTTAAAAATCAATGAAGGATGATCTAGAAGGGGCATTCTTGATATTACCATATGGTTTGTTGCATGTAGAAGAAATTAGGGCTTATATTCACTGCAATTTCAAAGAATTGGGTGATTATAAAATTCATAATCTTCATTCATCTGAGATATCTACAAATTTTAAGTTGAAATATGAGTACAAAATCCTTGAGGAAAATAAACTAGCTCAAGTCATGAAATTTCATATTTTTGATGAAAATGAATGGATTAGATACGTGTTGAGAAGAATTCATGAAAGGTTCATATGGCTAGAAAAATCCTATAAGATTACAAAGGAGGTTCTTAGGATAATAAGAGGTTTTGATGTGTTTGGTGAGGTGCCTACACTAAAATCTATCAAGAACAATCTTTTCACTGAAGTTATTGGTTCATAGTGGGATAAAAGGGCTATGACCATAAATGATATCATTCAACTATATGTAAGATTTGTAGCTATTGTCATAGGATACAATATCTATCACTCTAGAAAAGATAATTCAGTATCTAGCATTTCCATTTACTCAACATATAGGATGGTGATAGAAGATGGTAATTATCATTGGTATGAGGTATTACAAGGCTAATCGTTGGAGAATATTGCTAAGATCAAGAAGGACAAAAATAAATATCTAAATATGGTACTTTGATTCTATGCCTATTATTCTATTTTATGAATGAATTCCCTAGTATAGGAATAGACTTGGTTCAATTCATATTGGACAATTTATGTACATTCTTGATATTAAATCAAGGAAGAGCACCTTATGGGGTTTCTTCAAGGATTTCCAAGGGAAAATGCAATTTAGGGAAATGATCTCTAAATCTATTATGGAAAAAGGTGAGTATACTGTATGCATTATGGTTGAGATAAATGATTTCTTAATCGAGGCAGTG
This sequence comes from Chamaecyparis obtusa, assembly GCA_027943335.1. NCBI lineage: Eukaryota > Viridiplantae > Streptophyta > Pinopsida > Cupressales > Cupressaceae > Chamaecyparis > Chamaecyparis obtusa. Next base: position 333,733 of record BSBK01005377.1, read on the forward strand.
GAACCTAGAACATCTTGGATAATTCCCATGAGATATGAAGTGGATGGTCATATTCTTGATGCCTATGCTCAAGGTCTATTAAAGAGGCCCATTTATCCTAATGAGGAGAGGTTCAATACATTCAAAGAGAAGGACTTGATGGTGCATTTGGAATTTCACACACTTGACAGAGAAAGGAAGGCGAGAAAGGAGGTAGAGAATCTTACAGAGGGTTTTGGTATTACACTTTAGAAATTGAGAGAAGTTAGGAAGAGGAAGATAGAATTATAAGAAAAGAAGGAAGAAGAGAAGTCAGTTATTGTAGATGTAGTTTCTCCCTATACCATCTTAAAATGGACATACTCATAATTTAAGACCTTTGAGCTCCCATCCTTTACCAATTTTATGAACCATGGATGGATTCATGCTCGATCCCCCTTTTCTCTTGTTCTGTCCCATATCTTCCACTTTCAACTGTGCAGTCTCTGAGACCTCAGGGATGGCTCCTTATGAGCCAATCCTAGAACAGGTCAACCTATTCTAGAATAGGTCAACCAAGGTGACCTATTTTGGAATCCCAGGGATTTTAAATCCCAGGGCTAGTGTTGTCTCGGGGAATTAAATTGCAAAATCGGCTGACCCTGTCAGCCTGCTTTATTTTCCCATCCAAAAAATAGTATAAAAGGAATCCTAGGAACCTCATTTTGACATCCATTAACATACACAATATCCATGAGAGATCCAACAATCACACAAGAAAGTTTGACCATTCAAGCATTCATCAAAGATTCAAGGATCCTTTGTGAGCATTTCCTCTTCAAGATCTAGCATTTTGTTAGCCATTAAGGGAGGAGATTTTAATCGAGGCATTCATCATATTCTTCATGATTCACATTTACATCCATGGATCCAGGATGTGGTTTTTGTAGATCCATTGCATTTGTGGAGATTTCCTACATCCATCATTGCAAATTCAACATCTACAACATACAAGCATTACAAAATCCTTATTACGAAGGGTTTCTACAAGCAAGTTGATTACTTACATTTGTATTGTTTCCTTTACATATTTACATTTCAATTTCAAGGTTGATTCCTCAATCTAGGGCTTGACCAAGGAAAGTCCTCATCCACCCAAACCCCATAATAAGTTTTTTTGTGTGCAAGAGCAGGATATCAGAATTACAACCACAAATCTGGAAATTAATTGCCTAGACATTTTCAAAGAAGTTAGGTCAACTTTTCTACAGTATCCTGGGAACATGGTGACTTCATGTAAAAGCATCTGAAACATGTTGCACTAGGTTGACTTGTTCTTAGAGGTCTAAGAAAAAATAATATTTTATGGGTTTTCTATTGTGATTGCGAATCCATAGTTGAAATTTATGTCACAGGTTCATATCTACAATTTTAAAAGAAAAAAGGCATATTACTCTACACATTCCAAGGTGAGTACTCTATCATTCATTTCATTTCTTAGTGTAGACCTATTTTCATATCTTAATTGGGCTGATTGCATACACTTAGCATCTAGATCAATCTTACTTTTCTCATTAAATCAATTGGTTCAATTTCAATTTCACATTTGTATTTACACATCTTTAATCAAATCCTATATTGCATCAAAGAGGACTTGCTTGTGTACTTCCTTGATTTAATTTGGGTTTAGCATTGAAAGCTCTTCATCTTCTTGGGTTTTTCTAATCTAACTTGAGTTATATTGAGAGTTATGTTTGGAAGTGCCTCTTTCTCTTGTATTTTGAGCGTTAGTGTTGGAATGATTTATTAATGAACTCATCTCACATAGTTTATATTGTTAGATTTATTAGTATCCATTTCACACTTAAACATTTTGGTGAACCCGATATGTTACAACTTCCTTTTGATCTTGGTTCATTATCTTGTGTGTTCACCTTCACTAAATATTTTGGTGAACCCGACGTATTATAACTTCCTTTTGATCTTGGTGCATTATCTTGTGTGTTCACCTTCAATAAACATTTTGGAAAACCCAACACATCTTCTCTATTTGATTTTGGAGTTAGATCCCTTGTTTTCCCTTTTTTCATTGGTTGTTTACTTTCTTTTGGTGAACTCAACACATTCCCCCTTTCCTTATTGATTTTGGAGTTAGATTTAGCTATATTTGTGTGGTTAGATCTTTCTTTTTATGCTCTTTATTACATTGATAATTATGTAGATAGATCTCATTAGAGTTTCCTTTTGTGATCTCATCTTTTAAGATATTTATTACACTAAGTCCAACCTCTAGCATTCTCGTTAGGAGAATTCATAGACTTGTGAGCTCTTTTGATCATGATTCCTCTTTTCTACCTAGGACCCATGATGATAATAATATTTTACCTCAAGATCTCAATCCTATCATGGAGCATAACTCTTCTCACTCTTCCCATGATGAAGATGAAGTATTAAGAGTTCCTCCTTCCCAATTTGATAATCTCTCTCATGAGTTTGATAAATTGGAAAATTGGCTTGTGCAAGAGAACAAAAATCCTGATAGTGTTACCGCTACTGAGGCTATTAAGAATCTTATCTATCATGATGATAATAACATCTCCATTTTTCATGGTTTATCACACCTTATTAATACTCATGCTAAGCCTTTGATAGAATGTGCTCAAGATTTAGGATATATTCCTCCTTCCACAATTGTTGAACCATCTATTCCTATTTCTGCTACTATTCCTAGCATTCCTACCTATGCACCACCTCTCATGACAACTTCTACACAAGCCTCTAATCCTTTAAGTGTTGGTCTTCCTAACCCTTTGCTACCTTCAAGTGTTCCTTCTAATCTTCCACCAACATCCTTACATTTTCTTTCTGCCTCCTATAACTTTGCTAGTACATCCAACATGTCTATGCCTACTATTATGTCTTCTAATCCTACCATTAGTAGCTTGGTTAAAACTATCATCACTTTGCAACAACAAGTAGATAAATTCACTCAATCTAAGTACAAAATCCCTACATGTGACATTTCTAATCCCCTTTCCTTAGATATCCTTCGTGTTGTTATCCCACAACATATTGAGATACCTTGTCTTGAGACTTATAATGGTAAGGGTGATCATATGATTCATGTTAGACTTTCCAAACTATATGCAATGATTTTTATGATGACTATAGGCTCATGGCTAAGTTTTTCACATGTAATTTTAGAGATAAAGATTTGCAATGGTATTTCTCTTTACCTCCTTATTCTATTAATTCCTTTCAAATGATTGCTAATGATTTCATTCAACAATTTCAAAATAATATTGTTCCTCATATTTCTTTGACTGATTGAATGTATTGTAAGAAAAATGTTAAAGAAAAAGTTAGTGACTTTATTGGTAGATTCAAACACTTGTATGCTCAAATTTATTACCATGTGCCTAATCATGATATTCAACGTATTTTTATTTCTAATTTCCAAAAAGACATTAGAGATAAGATTATCCTTATCGAGTATACTTCCTTTTCATACCTTTATGCAGTGCTTCGCCATTATCAGTTACAAGTGAGCTAGATTGAGAGCTCTACTTGAATGGCTCCTGTTACTATTGATAAGAGTGGTGCCTCCATTCATCAAAACAATTCTCTAAGCCTAACAACTATATCAAGATTCACAAGTCAACCAACATAGTTGATTATAAAGTGGCTATTACATCCAAATGTATGATTGCTTTTTCTTATGTGTATCATCCTAATTGTAAGTACACTCCGCTATCTAAACCTTTACCTATGGTGATGACCAAGTTGATTAATGCTAACATTCTTAAACTTCCTCCTATCCATCCTATTGACACTAGCAAACCAATGCCTAAGTCATTTGATCAAAATGTTTTTTGTCAATACCATCATCAACCTGGTCATGATATCAAAAGTTTTATGCTTTGAAGAATTATATTCAAGCTCTTATTAATTCCAATGCTATATTTGTTAATGCTAAGGTAAATAGTAAAAATAAATTAGTAGGTACTCCTAATCAGAATTTGAAAATCTAAACCAACCCCTTACCTTCACATTCAACAAATGTCATTAATCAACCTTCTTCTCTTGTTAGTAACATTAGTTATGATGGCAAGGTATAAGAAGCTAATCATGTGGTTAATCATGTTGAGTCTCAATCTCAACCTTCACTTTTACCTTCGAACAAACCTAAATCTTCACCTCCTATCACCTTTGATCATTATAATATGTTTAAAGCACCTAATGGTCCTCTTTACATTACTACTAGGGTTTCTCATATCCCTTCTCATGGTGTTTTGATTGATCCCTCTTCCTCTATGAATTTTATCACTAAAGAACATCATTTTAATAAAGGATTGCATAAGGATACCTATGATACATCTAGTGTTTGTATTCAAACTGTAATGGTTTTCTTTATTGTCCTCAAGGTTATATAAATCTTCCTGTGACCTTTTCTAGTAAGTTTATTCATACTACCTTTGTTTTCATCCCTACTTCTGATCAGTTTCAAGTTAATCTTGGTATTTTGTGGATCTCTTCCATGCAACCTGTAGCCTCTCCTATTCATAAGTACATAAAATTTCCTCATAAAGGAGAAGTTTTTTCCATGAATCATTCTCTTTATAAACCCTCGTGTCCTCAAGATTCTACTGAGATAGATTTCTTTTGGCCATCTCTCCCTCAAAAACTGCCTAACCATCCTGATCATCTTTATCAATCCTATCAACAATACAAGGTAGAAAATATTCTTGAGTTTATCCTTCCTAAGGTTGATACTCTTGTAGCTATCTTACCTACCCAACCTATTCATTTTCCTATCATTCCTCAACCCATAGTCATTCCCTCCTTGGAACCTATGATTGTTGAATCTAATCCTTCAAGTTTATCTCGTAAAACCATTCATAACCAACATGCTTGTCAACATCAAAAGAACCACCAAGCTAAGGCTAAGACCCACCCTCTTACTTCTTAAACTTATTTTTCATCTCAACCTTTTCCTTCCTTTGATCAACCTATGCTTGACCCTTTGAATAAATTTAATCAAAATAATAATATGCAAATGGATAAACATGATGATTCTGTCCATATTTTAGATTCTATTAATCTTGATATGGAAGATACTCTTGATGATGATGATTCTAATGGAAATATTAGTGATGATGAATATGAAAATCTTGATATGGATTATGATTTGTCTAACATTATTTCTATGCAACTAACACTCACTCATAGTGAGGAGCATAATGACTCCCACCAGAGTCCTTTCTTGGATCTGGTGGTGGTTCCTACTATGTTGGATGTTGTTCCTCTTGAGAGTTTATCACCTTTCCCTAATATTTCAGATCAAGATGGGGAGAGTACGTGACATGCTTAAAGTGGGATCTTCTAGCATGGTAGTCTTTGTGTGTTCATGTTGTGTTTTCCCCCTCGGTTGCACTCTTTATTATATGTTTTGTCTAGATTTCTTTAGATGATTCTTGTTCCTCTATTGGCATAAGATGATAAAGTAATTGAACATTCCATGCATCTTCTTCTATTTGTACCTCTCTTCTTCTATTTGTCATTACATGTTATGTTTTCTATGTGATATTGTTCATAAATGTGCCCTTGTGTAGTCTAATTTGATGTTGGTGACATAGTAGCACTGATTCTTTTTGGTCTCTGTGTTGCCAATCCAAAAAGACTCTTCTTCATATATATTATGTGTCTTTCCCTTCATTGTGTTGTAGTTCTACTTCCTTTTGGGAATAATTACATTTCATACTTGATATAATATTACATATTATCATATGATCATACTAACCCCAAAGTTATTGGATCCCTTCATGTTCTCTCTTTTGTCATGTGTTTATTTCCCTTGAAGTGTTCTCTCTTGGGAAAAATTCATAGTGGAAATGTTCTTCATAGATGCATGCATGCTCCCATTAAATCTATTTCTCCCATTAAGGTGTTTTCAATCACTTTAACATGGGGGCATACACTCCACTCACTTTTGCACATGTCTTAGGTTAAATTCTCCTAGGTTCCCTAGCGGGGCATTACATTGGGCTAGATTGCTGGAGGATTTACTAAGACAACCTCGTCGATTTTCTTGGGATACTTACATCTTATCTCACTTATACTAGGAGATTCATGAGGTTGTATATAGGGGTAGTTGTAGTGTGATTGTTGGTATCCTCATTTTATAGAAATGGGTATAGGATCACATCCCTGTTACATGCCCACTTGTAGAGAGGTACCAAGAGGAGGGTGAACATTATATATATATTTATATTTGGATTACTGATGCAACCCCACTTGGGAAAGATATATTATTGGCAACGTGTTATTGATGACTGTACTATTCTAATCTAGATACCTTATTTGGATTGTGAGGCTTGGACTAGTGATAGATCTGAGATGCCTTTCTTCTTCATGGCCAAATATTTGATTGGAAAAACTCACTATATTGTGGAAATTTTCATTATGACCCAAGTGATTTGTTAGTTTGGTAGGATACAGGCTATGCCGGTAGATATGGCTACTTATGCCCAGTCTTGTGAGGAGGAGCTTGAGTGGGGTGTGAGGTTACATTATGAGATAAATGTTCATGAGCATCAGAATCTTGAACCTATAGCTTGGAATTATCTTCATGATGTTGCAAATGCCAGTATGACTATGACATACCATGATCATTTATTACAACATCCATTTCCAAGATTTACCACTCCTGATGAGATATCTCCTCGTATCAATGAGCCATTAGATGCAAATGTTGATGGGGATGATGGGGATGGTGAGAATCAAGGTCAAGGTGGTAGGAGAGAGCAGAGAGGTGGGAGGGATTAGAGAGGAGAGAAAGGTCATAGGGGAGGTTGTCAGAGGGGAGAGGGTGGAGGATTAGGAGCTATTGGTGCTATAGTTGGGGGAGATGGAGGTGATGGTGATGATGATGATGGAGGAGATGGTGGTGAAAAATGAGATAGGAGAGTGAGGCTATGAGTGGTCCCACCTAGATGTAGTGGTTTGTAGATACCATGAGATAGAACTGGTAGATCCACATAGGATATTACTAGTACTTATTAGAGAGTTACAAGAGCACATAGAGAGGAGAGAGCTACTAGTGATCCTTCTATACTTTCTTAGCTTAGACAAGAGCATACTAAGCTACAGATAGAGATTTTTGTTTTCAAATCATAGGTGGCACAATAGGATTAGAGATTGCGAGATGTGACAGTATAGCATGATTGTGTCTTGAGAGATGCTACTTTCCATGATCAGAGAGCTTCTTACTATTAGGTTTCATACCTTGTTGCTTTTGTAGAGGGCCAGAGAGTTCCTTCATATTCATAGTTAGTTTTCCAGTCTCATGGGGCTTCCATAGCTACTCCTGGTAGATATAATGTGCCTCTGCCAACATGTGGTTTAGATGGTGGTAGTCAGACGTGATTGTATTCTTTTATGTTTGTGGTGAGATATATTTTTTTGATAACATTTCATACTTGATATAATATTACATATTATCATATGATCATACTAACCCCAAAGTTAGTGGATCCCTTCATGTTCTCTCTTTTGTCATGTGTTTATTTCCCTTGAAGTGTTCTCTCTTGGGAAAATTTTATAGTGGAAATGTTCTTCATGAATGCATGTATGCTCCCGTTAAAGCTATTGCTCCCATTAAGGTGTTTGTAATCACTTTAATGTGGGGGCATACACTCCACTCACTTTGGCACATGTCTTAGGTTAAATTATCTTGGGTTCCCTAGCAGGGCATTACATTAGGCTAGATTTCTAGAGGACTTACTAAGACAACCTCATTGATTTTCCTAGGGTACTTGCATCTTATCTCACTTATACTAGGAGATTCATGAGGTTGTATATAGGGGTAGTTATAGTGTGATTGTTGGTATCCTCATTTTATAGATATGGTTATGGGATCACATCCCTATTACACACCCACTTGTAGAGAGGTACCAAGAGGAGGGTGAACATTATATATATTTATATTTTGGATTACTGATGCAACCCCACTTGGGAAAGATAGAGTATTGGCAACGTGTTCTTAATGACTATACTATTTTGATCTAGATACCTTATTTGGATTGTGAGGCTTGGACTAGTGATAGATCCGAGATGCCTTTCTTCTTCATGACCAAATATTTGATTAGACAAACCCACTATATAATGGAGAAGTTCATTATGACCTAAGTGCTTTGTTAGTTTGGTAGGATATGGGGTATACTGGTAGATATGGTTGCTTATGCTCAGTCTTGTGAGGAGAAGCCTCAGTGGGGTGTGAGGTTACATTATGAGACAATTGTTCATGAGCATTAGACTCTTGCACCTATAGCTTGGGATTATCTTCATGATGTTGCAAATGTTGGTATGACCATAAAATACCATGATCATTTATTACAACATCCTTTTCCAAGATTTACCACTCCTAATGAGATATCTCCTCATATCAATGAGCCACTAGATGCAGATGTTGATGGGGATGATGGGGATGATGAGAATCAAGGTCAGGGTGGTAGAGGTGGTAGGAGAGAGAAGAGAGGTGGGAGGGATTAGAGAGGAGAGATAGGTCAGAGGGGAGGAGGTCAGAGGGAAGAGGGTGGAGGATTAGGATCTGTTGATGCTATAGTTGGGGGAGATGGAGGTGATGGTAATGGTGATGGTGATGGAGGAGATGGTGGTGACAAAGGAGATAGGAGAGTGAGGCTATGAGTGGTCCCACCTAGACATAGTGGTTTGTAGATACTAGGAGATAGAACTGGTAGATCCACATAGGATATTACTAGTACTTATTACAGAGTTACAAGAGCACATAGAGAGGAGAGAGATATTGGTGATCCTTCTACACTTTCTTGGCTTAGACAAGAGAATGCTAAGCTATAGATAGAGATTTTTGTTTTGAAATCATAGGTGGCACAATAAGATTAGATATTGTGAGATGTGATAGTATAGCATGATCATGTCTTGAGAGATGCTACTTTCCATGATCAAAGAGCTGCTTACTATCATGTTGCATACCTTGTTGCTTTTGTAGAGGGCCAGAGAGTTCCTTCATATTCATAGTTAGTTCCCAGTCTCATGGGGCTTCCCTAGCTGCTCCTGGTAGATACAATGCACCTCCACCAACACATGGTTTAGATGGTGGTAGTCAGACGTGATTGTATTCTTTTATGCTTATGGTGAGATATATCTTTTTGATGACATTGTACCATGATGAATCTATATCGATATTTTGATAATGTACTTTGATGTCTTAATACATGATGACATTCTTATCTTTATTATTTTGATATGATCTCATTGTACTTGATAGTGACATATTTTTGGTATATATGAGATGCATGATGCTTGTATGATGCTTATATGATGAATTCATGCTTCTTGTTTTCTATATTATGCGATGCTTATGCACATATATGATAGATGATGGACTTATGTATGCCTAGAGGTAAAATGTATCTTTATTTATTTATTTCTTTTTATGCGATATGGATGTAAGTGGATATATGATTGTGGATGAATGAGCTTTTATTTATGCAAATAATGATATGTATCCATATGGTTATGAATGATCATGAAATGTAGGATTATCTTTGTGTCATTTATCAAGTAATCAATTGAATCATAGATAATGAGGAGGATGATATTAGTAAGTTTAGATTTGAAGTTTGATTTTCTCTTTTTGTGTCAATTTCCCTGATCAAGTCACATGAATGTTGAAGGATGCAACTCTCAAATGGTTATCAAATATTTTTGTGATTGTAATTCTTTTGAGATATGGGGATATACTATTTATCATCATAGAGATTTTGTTAGTATTAAGGAAAAACATTAATGGCTTTCAAAGATGATGATGAGCCAAAGTACTTTTCTTAAAGTGTTAGTTACAAGTAAGCAAACAAGTATTTCTTCTTGCATAATGATAATTGATTATTCACAATGACCCTTTATCATTTATATCCTTGGAAAAATTTATGATTTTGCACATTACTTAAGAGATTACTTGATAAATAGATAAGAAAATAGTGCCAACGTCCCTGTAGTGTTCAAATAAATAGGGTCGAGGTATGTGTGGTGTACCACATAAAAGGAGGCTCTTATCATAGACACCCAATTTCTTTGACATTTCCATATCATTGACACCACATCAACATACATAAATCAAAGAAGAGATCTTACCTCCTGTCCTTGTTCCTCTAGTTTGTAGACATTATCAAGTTACTCAAGAGACAAGATATACAAAAAATCAATAGCAATATTATCATAGCTTCAAGCCCATTTTTGTTTAAATGTTGCTTCATTTATCTATTTATGGTATTGAGAAACACTGGCGCGTATGTAGTGGTAAGGAACATTGTTGTGTGTTAATAATTGGTTGATTAATGAACTTCATATTATTTTTTCATGTTCAAATTTATGATGATTTTATCTGCAAGGTGTTGAAAAACATAGTTTGATAGGTTTGGTGTTAAAAAACACCATTGTTTTAGTGGAAAAATATCTAGTAGTCGAGATTCTAGGATGACCAACTTGGTTTGGTTAAATGACAATCTTATCAAGATGCTAACTTGGTTGATAGACTTTCTAAGCAATTACCCCCAGTGAGACACTAGTACCTGGGATGAAAACATTGACTAATTCCAATCCATGATCATAAATTAATTGAGATGCACAAGATCACAAAAGAGGTTGAAGATATATAAGAAAGCTAAAGCCAATATAAGAAAGATAGCTAAGCATTGTGTTGATAGATGGAGTGTTGATTACAAGTAGCACATGTTTACCAGGTTTTCACCACTTGGCTAATTTTTCTATTTTTTCTACCAAGATGCATGTTTACCAGGTTTTTGTCAAGGTATCTTTTTTTTTTTTTTTTTCTGATTCATCAAGGTGCCTATTTGCCAAGTTTTCACCAAGATAATCATTTTTTTGGACTTTTTCTAATGTTTTTGGATTTTATGCTTTTCTACTATTTTTTCTTTTAGGATCATTTTTCACTATTTTTGTCTTTCTTCAAGATTAATTTTTTGTTGTACAAGTGTTGCCTCAAGAATATCAGGTGTAAAACCATTTCAGGTGGAGAGTGTTGATTGGATCTGCTAGGAAATCTCCTTCAGGTGTAGCCAACTGATAAGCACCTGATCCATAATAAGTTGTGGCAATAAAGGGACCTAACTAGTTGGGTTCAAATTCCCTTTTTGTTCTCTATGTTGTTGGTTTTTTGGATTTTCTCTTAAAACCAAGTCTCCTACCTACAATGTTGTCGATTTCACTTTCTTATTATATCCTTTAGACATTCTTTTCTAGTATACTTTGAGATGGTCAAATGCCTATTGCCTGCACTCATCTAAAAATTAAAGTTCTTTTAGGTGTGAGATTCAATAGTCCTCATCAATGACTAGATTTTTGAATGAAACCCTCAGTGATGGAATCTCAACTTCAATTGGTAGCACTATCTCTAACCCATAAAAGTGCAAAAGGAGTTTCTCTTGTTGGTGTTCTGATGCTTGTATAGTATGCCCATAATGCTAGATTGATTTGTAAGTGCCAGTCTCTTCTTGATTTATTTACTATTTTGTGTAGGATCTTTAGGATTATCTTGTTTGAGGCTTCATCTTGTTTGTTACCTTGAGGGTAATATGTCGAGGAACAATGTTGTGTGATCTTGAAGTGTAGGCATAAGTCATCCAAATCTTTATTTTTGAATTTCCCCCCATTGTCATTTATAATTGATGAGGGTGCCCCACACTTATAGATTATGTAGTTGAGGATAAACATTGAAACTTTATTTCCTGTAGCAGTGGCCAAGGGAACTAGTTTGAACCACTTCATGAAATACTTAGTGGTCGTGATAATGTACTTATGTCCTTTGGAAGAATTCAGATGAATATGTCCTACTAGATCAAAGACCCATTGTTGGAATGGCCAATGTGTGATAAAAGGAATTAGCTTCCTAGCTAGAGCTTGTATAAGGTTTCCATGGAATTGACATTTTTTCCATGTTTTAGCATAGTGAATAACATATTTCTCCATTGTGGGATAGTTGTATCCCACTCTTAGAAATTTATTTTGTAATGAAAAGCCATTTAAGTGAGACCCACACACACCTTCATGGAATTCCTTTAATGCGTGATTTGAATCTTCACATTCTAAATATATAAGTAATGTACCATCAAGATTACATCTGTATAAGTCATTTTTAATGATTAAATAACAAGATGTTTCTCTTATTAGGCATATTTTTTCATATTTTGAATAATATTCTAGAATAGTTTAGTCTTGAAGGTAATTATAGATATGGTAATATTTGGATGGTTCTTGGGGCTCTAGAGCATAGATTATCTAGGAATCTGGTGAATCATAGGAAGGAAAGGGAATTTCTTCCACTAAGAAGTCATAGCAAAATTGATGCTCTTCTAATTGTAACATTGATGCTAAGGTAGCCATCACATTAACTACTCTATTTTCTAATATTGGAATATGTTCAAAAGTGATGTGTACAAAATATTTATTTAGATCGTCAACCATTTTCTTGTAAGGCATGAGCTTGTAATCCTTAGTTTGATAATCATTATTCACTTGGTTAATAATTAGTTGCGAGTCTCCATAGATATGTAGTTCAACTTGTTGGAGATTTGGCAGCAAGCTAGAGTGTTGACTGTATGTTTGTCATTGATGACATCATATGGTAAGCAGTGTGCATGGAAGCCTAAAGGAGAGAGCCTTGAATACATGTTTCCTAGATATGTTATTAGCATGATATCATAAATGCATAGGTTGATTCTGAGCGAAGATAGTAATATATTAGTCTCTATCAGTGAGTGTTCCTGATAGGTCCCAAGAAGTGTTCTGTATGTGATTTATAGTATGGTTATAATAAAGCCTTGCATGTTTATATTTATGTTGTAGACATGTTTATGATGCTATGTTCATGGGCACAGAGTCAGATATGTAGTACATGTTGAGTTATGAAGTCTCTAGTTGATAGTTACAGTTTCCTGAGTTTATCTGGTAGAGCCGACAATGTTTTTATTGTTGTAGTAGTTACACCTATCATTTTGATATGCATTCTTGGAATAGTATTTGGAGAAGAGTTAATAATGTTTTGTTAAGAGTGCATGATGTAATTCATCATGAGAAGAAAGTATCAGTTAATTTGGTGGAGACGATAGTGTGAAGCGACGTGTCTACTCATATGGAGTTGCACGGTCCTAATTTGTGTTGCATGCTTAGTAGAGCCAATTGAGGTGTTATTGGAGAGCTGTATTGTTTCTCTAATATGATTTCAAGATAGGCCGAATTGATTATATCATTTAGAGGAAGATATTTATAGGCAGTCATTTTGTGATTGCGAACCATGGCAGAGAGTTGAAAGATAAGAGCATAGCAGAAGGTGTGGAGTGTTGAGACATCAACAAAAGGTCTATGTGAAAAATTAGAGAGTATATGATATTTATTGGAACTAATCAAGACAACAGGTTTACACATAGTTCACCAAGATCCAAATATAGTGTGCATATGTTAAACAGAGGTTTTAGCCTTCACCCCTTTGAGCAGTGTGCTCCTGGACAGTGTGTCCTTGCCCCTAACAGGGTTAATTGTAAAAGACTCCTAACAGGGTTTGACCTTTGACTAGGTCACTATACTTAATGCATTATAAAGATCAACTCCTAATAGGGTTGTAAGATCTTCTAACAGGGATTACAATACTCTAGTACAGTTTATAGTGGGTGCTAATTCCCATCGGGGTTTTTACCTATTTGGGTTTCCCCGTAACCAAAATTATGGTGTTGTGTTAAGTGTTCTTATATTGTGTTTATGCTTAATGTTCTTATGTACCTAATTGGATAAAGAATTGAATCTTGTAGATAACTGATACACCCCCCCCACCTCTTAGTTATCTCTTGGGACTATTCCTAACAATTGGTTTAAGAGCCAAGTACCTCAGAGAGAAAGTTTAATAGCTTGAGGTTGATGAGATGACATTCTTTAGAAAAGAAAGTCCTAAGTTTGATGGAGAGAACTATCTAGATTGGAAGAACAAAATGATGACACACCTGCAATGCATTTCCTTTGAGATTTTTGAAGTAGCTACCAAAGAAGTTCAAATTCCCTCTCTAGCAGATCTTGTAAAGGAAGATGCAACTCTTAAGTAGAAGGAGATGTTCACTTGAAATTCTATTTCCAAAGAAGCCCTTATCAATGCACTGTCTGACAATGAGTTTTCAGAGATCAAGAAAGTAGATAAAGCCTATAAGATATGGAAGTATCTAGAAGACATGTTTGAAGGAGATGTCCAAGCCAAGAATGCACGCATAAAGAGATGGAATAAAAAGTACAATACATTGGAGATGCTACTTGAAGAGAACATTAGAACCTACAATCAAAGGATTAATGAAGCAGTTGTAGGAATCATAAACAATGGTGGAGAGATCTCAGAAGAAGACATAATGGACAAGTTGATGACTACTTTGACACCAGAATATGAGAGCAAGATAAACATCCTAGATGAGACTATGAAATTTTCTAAAGACTTCAAAAGAGAGACCTTAATCAACAAGATTTCAGCTTTTGAGATATCAAGTTTGAAGACAGAGCCCAAAAGTGAGACAACATTCAAACCTTCAGTCCATAGCAAGAAATCCTTGAACACTTCGAGTAATTTTGATGATGATGATGAAGAGAAAGAACTAGATGATTTTATTGCTTTGATTGCTAAGAAAGAAAGCAAAGGGAAAGGACAATATGAAGGCCAGTTACCATTCAAATGATTTTCATGTAACAAGATTGGTCACTTTGCATCTAAGTGTCCTACTAGAGTTAAGAAGTTCAAAACTAACTACAAGCCCAAGTATACAAAAGAATGTTACTATGATGGAGATGGAGTATCATATGAAGAATCAATAGAAGATGAAATTGTATTCATTTCTCTTGAAGACATGGAGAAAATGTTTGATGAAATGGACCTTGAAGATGAAAAGAAAGCACAAGAGTTAGCACTGATTTCACAAGCTAACATCAGGACAGATTGGATCATTGACAACGGTTTCTCACATCACATGACATGAGACAAGGATAGATTTGTACATCTTGATAGATACAAAGGCAACATGGTTAGATTTGGAGCCAACACTCCTAAACCTATCATAGGTAGAGGAGCTATCACCTTGGATGGAAAGAAAAACACTGATGATGTTCTTTATGTTGATGGTTTGCAACATAACCTACTAAGTGTTGGACAGTTTCTTGACAAAGGATATTAGTTGGAATTCAAAGAAAACAAGTGCATCATTAATAATAAGGAAGGATAAATGATTGCATTAGGTTCAAAGACTAAAGGTAATGGTTTTTAGCTTAATCCCAAAGAAAGTTATTTTGTTGCTAAAGTAGATGACAGTTGGTTATGGAACAAAAGACTATGTCACATCAATTTTGACAACATAGTGAAGATAAGCAATGTAAAGGCAGTAAGAGACCTTCCTAGCATTGAAAAAATAGTTAATACAATATGCAGGGAATGTGTAATGGGAAAGCATGTGAGGAATTTATTCAAAAGCAAGCACAATTCGGTAGAGAACAAATTGGATCTAGTGCATATAGACCTATGTGGACCAACTCAAACAAGATCATACTATGGTGAAAGATACTTTATTTTATTTGTTGATGATTATTCTAGAATGATGTGGGTTGCATTCTTAAGAGACAAATTAGAAGCATTTGAGAAGTTCAAATTATTCAAAGCTAAGGTTGAAAATGAGTCCGAATTAAAGATTAAATGTCTGAGATAAGATGGAGTAGGAGAATTCACCTCTGACATATTTTATGAGTATTGAAAAGAACATGGGATAAAGAGATAGTTAAGTGCACCTAGAACCCCTCAACATAATGGAATTGTAGAAAGAAGGAATATGATCATACTTGACACAACACACACCATCATGATTGAAGGAAAGGTTGCACACACCTATTGGAGAGATGCGGTCAATACTATAGTCTATACAATCAATAAAATTCAATTAAGGCCATAAACAGACAAGACACCCTATGAGGTATAGTTTGGGAATGTACCTATAGTCAAATACTTTATAATATTTGGAAGCAAGTGCTACATCAAGAGAGATGAAGCAATTGGCATGTTTGATGCAAGAAGTGATGAAGGTATTTTTCTTGGTTACTCTACTAAAAGCAAAGCTTATAGATGTTTTAATTTATTATTGAAGAAGATCATTGAAAGTGCTCATGTTAAGATTGATGAGAAGTTTATGATTCAAGAAAGATATCATGATTATGTACCTATGATTGAAGAAGAACCTAGACCTACCACTAGAGAAACAATTGTTCATGAAATGTTTGACATCATTGATGTATTATTCAATGACCCTGAAACTAGTGAAGAAGAATCACATAAGTCAGATGAGAGAGTCACACCTAATGTTCCTAAATTCACATCTAGATATCATTCAAAGGAAGACATCATTGGAGATTAGAAAAGTAAAGTCATGAAAAGATCAAAAGAAAAGAGTTCCACAAAAAATGAAGAGGCATGTTTACTATCACAGATTCAAACCTTAAGTGTTGAAGATGCATGTAATAATTCAGATTGGCATGAAGCAATGAAAGAAGAGATAGATCAGATAATTAAGAATGACACATGGGAATTGGTCCCTAGGCCTAGTGATAAGAGTGAGATTGGAACCAAGTGGATATTCAGAAATAAGATGAATGAAGATGGAATAGCGGTAAGGAACAAAGAAAGACTAGTATGTAAAGGATATGTGCAAAGAGAAGGAATTGATTATTCTGATACATTTGCCCCAGTAAGAAGATTGGAAGCCATAAAGCTATTTCTAGCCTATGCTACATTCAAATACTTTAAGGTATACCAGATGGATGTCAAGTTAGCATTCCTAAATGGAGAGTTGAAGGAAGAAGTATACATAGAGTAGCCTGAAGGATTTACATTATTAGACAAACCTAATATGGTATGTTATTAATGATGCACTTGTTTTTTTTGAATTCCAAATGATATCATTTGTCAACTAACTGTCCAACACTCAATAATTTATGTTTCAAACCATCAACATATAGAACTTCATCAATGTTGTTCTTTCCATCCAAAGTGATAGCTCCTCTACCTATGATAGGTTTAGGAGTGTTGTCTCCAAATCTAACCATGCCACCTTTGTACTTATCTAGATGTACAAATCTATCTTTGTCTCCTATCATGTGATGTGAACAACCATTGTCAATGATCTAGTCTATTCTGATGTTTGCTTGTGAAATTAATGATAGCTCTTCTGCTTTCTTTTCATCGTCAATATCCATGTCATAAATTTTTTTCTCCATATCTTTAATTGCAATAAATCCAATTTCATCTTCTACCAAATCTTCATCTATCACTCCATCTTCAACATAGTAACATTCTTTTGTATACTTAGGCTTGAAATTAGTTTTTTACTTCTTGACTCTTGTAGGACACTTAGATGCAAAATGACCAATCTTGTTACGTGAAAAGCATTTAAATGGTAACTGACCTTCATATTTCCCTTTTCCTTTTCTTTCTTTCTTATCAACCATAACAATGAATTCTTCTAGTTCTTTATCGTCATCTTCATCATCAAAATTACCATAGGTGTTCAAATATTTCTTACCACGGATTGAGACTTTGAATGTTGTTTCACTTTTAGGCTTTGTCTTCAATCTTGATATCTCGAATGCTAAAATCTTGCTAATTAAGGTCTCTCTTTTGAATTCTTTTGAAAATTGCATAGTCTCATCTAGGATGTTTATCTTGTTTTCATATTCTGCTATCAGAGTAGTCATTAATTTGTCCATTATGTCTTTTTTTGAGATCTCTCCACCATTATTTCTGATTCTTGCAACTGCTTCATTAATTCTTTGATTATAGGCTCTAATGTTTTCTTTAGGTAGCATCTCCAAAGTATTATATCTTTTATTCCATGTCTTTTTGTGTGCATTATTGTCTTGGATATCTCCTTCAAACATGTCTTCTAGATACTTCCATATTTTGTAGGCTTTATCTACTTTCTTGATCTCTGAAAACTCATTGTCAGATAAGGCACTAATAAGGGATTCTTTGGCAATTGCATTTTGAGTGAAAATTTGTTTTTGTTTAATAGTTGCATCATCTTTGGCAAGATCTTTTAGAGAGGGAACTTGAACATCTTGAGTAGCTACTTCAAAAATCTCAAAACCAATGCACTGTAAATGTGTTATCATTTTGTTCTTCCAGTCTAGATAATTCTCTCCAATTGTTAGGAATAGTCCCAAGAGATAACTAAGAGGGGGGGGGGGGGGGGTGGGTGAATTAGTTATCTAAAAGATTCAATTATTTATCCAAATTAGTACATAAGAACATTAAGAATAAACACAACAAGATAACTCTTAACACAACACTAGAATTTTGGTTACGGGGAAACCCAAAATAGGTAAAAACCCTGGTGGGAATTAGCACCCACTATAAACTACACTAGAGTATAATGATCCATGTTAGAAGATCTTACAACCCTGTTAGGAGTTGATCTTTACAATACATGAAGTATATTAACCTGGTCAAAGGTCAGACCCTGTTAGGAATCTTTTATAAATAACCCTGTTAAAGGTGAGGACACACTGTCTGGGAGCACATTGCTCAAATGGTGAAGGCTAAAACCTTCTATACAATAGATACACACTATATCTAGATCTTGGTGAACTATGAATTAGACCTATTGTCTTGATCAGTTCCAATGAATAGCATATACTCGCTGCTTCTTCACATAGATCTTCAACTGATGATTGATATAGCTTTACTAGCCTAATAATTTCACACCTTCTTACTCTACTTCCATATTCTCTACTTAGTGATCATAACGGACTGGCTATAAGTAGCTTTCTCCAAAAGATATAATCAAGTCAGCCTATTAGGACCTTCTTGACATCATATTAATGAAACAATACAACTCTCCCACAACATCTCCAACGACTATACTAACCACGCAACACAAATAGGACCGCACAACCCAATATGAGTAGACACATTACTTCATACTGTCAGCGCCACCAAATTAAATGAAATTTAAATCTCAAGATGAAATACATTATGCACTCTTAAAAAAACAACCTTATCTCATAACCAAACACACATATGATAAAGGTAGACACAAATACATAAATAATATAAATACTATCAGCTCCACCAAATAATCTCTTGAAACTATAACTAGCAAATAGAAACATCATAAATCAACTTCAACTTCACAACTAACTCTACGTCTATGAACATAGATTCATTATTATGTCTAAAACACAAAAATATTTATGTGCAAGGTTGCATAGTAACCATACTATGAATTACATACAAAACTCTACCTGGAACACTATTGTTACAAACAACTGCACAACTGTCTGTACTCAAAATCAAACTTTGCATCTATGATATCATGCTGATAACATATCCATGCAACATATGCTCAAGGCTCTTTGTATATAACTACAACACACGTTGCTTACCATATATTGTCATCAATGACAAACATACAGTCAACACTGGCAAATCTCCAACAAATTTATGCCCTATTTTTTGAGGGGGCATCCTACCTTCATTATGTCGATCCACTGGGGCATGATCTTTTATTTTCCTTTGAAACAATGCTTAGAATTACATTATCTCAAAGAGGGGAAAAATATACACTAACAAATGGTCCACACATATATGCCCCCTTTTTTTTAACATGTCTTCTATGTTTGATTTTTGTCCCTAATTCATATCATAATTTTATTGATTTTTCTTGATTAATTAATTTTAAAATTAGTTCAAAAGCATCAAAGTTGATTCAAATCATTATCAAAATCAGTTCAATTTCACCTCAATGTCATCAATTCAATCTAAAATCCACTAATTCCCTCCTTCTAGGGGTAAATAACCATTAATTTATCCCATGTTCGTAAGTCCTAAGCTCTAATAAATAAGTTCATTTATTTATCCCTTTTCCTAAGTCTTGCAATTAATTAATTTTATATTAATTAATTGGCTAATTTTTTAGTTTTAGAATTTTCTAATTCTTAATTACTAATCTATGAGGAATATTGAATTTTAAATTCAAACAATCTCCCACATTTCCACATGGGATTTTATTCCTAAAATCTAGCACCTTCAATTTCACCTAATTGTACTTCCATCCCTATTTAATAGCCTCCATTCCCTCTTTTCTTTCCATCTCTTACACCTTCCCTTTCCATCTCTTACACTTTCCCCTTTCAAAATCTTACACCTTCCTAATTAAATACTCATCCATTTTATCTATTTCCAAATGAGCTTTTACTCATTTTTGACATAATTCCATTTGCAACTTGGAATTTGTCATAGTTTATGACAAATTTCCCTCTTTTCACTCACTAATTTCTAATTGTTTATCAAACTTGTCATAAGTTTTCATTAATTATGAAAAATTTCCTCTTAAAATTTTTCCAATTGCCCTAGTCTATGACAATTTCCCTTTTGCACAATTAATTGCTAATTTGCAATTCCTCTTGTGAATTCTATAAATTCAGATCATTTCTCTCTTTTTTGGCTAACCATCATCTTTCGATTCCTCTTGCCATTATTGTCTTTCCGCTTTCATGAATAAGTGAAATTGATCATGGGAGCTACATCAACATGCTTTAGAGAGAAATAAAGGCATTGGAGCAAGTTGAAGGGAGTTTTTTGTTGATTTGTTTTCAAGCTTTTATGAATTTCCCTTTCATAGATTTAATGGTAAGATAGAATTATTTTTGTATGCATTTATGGTTTGGTGGTTTCCTTTTCATGTACTTATCTCCCATTTTTCCTATCTTACTGTACCATCATAAAATAATACATGACCATAAAGAGAGATTCAATAAAAAGAAGGATGCCACAATATGCAAGATTAGTGGATAAAATAATTATACAAGATATACACTTCCACACAAGGAAGAGATTGTAAAGAAATATATCAATCCTATTGGAGGGAGAGATCCTAAAAAAACAAGTCCATGTATGGAAGAAAATCATAGTATAAAAGAACTAACCAACAAAGAGATAATGGATCCTTTTCAAGAAGAGAAAGATAAGATGAAGAAACCTTGCCCCCTAGATGTGAAGAAACAAGGAATATTTACCGTTATGATACTTAAAATTCACATTATGCAAAGAAAAGAGCCCCCAATAATGCAAGCTACTAAATTTTACATAATAGAGAGCAACATAATAGGAGAAAATAGATGCCAAGGTATGTTTTTGATATTAGAAAAATGCATAAGATCCATTGTTACACAAAGAAGAGATCTATCTACCAAAATTTGAACAAATTATCTAAATTAAATATAAACATCAAGAGAGTATTTATTTCTATGATGAAATCGACATAAAAATTCACCATTAATAGGTCTTTGATTCTTAGGAAAACTTTCATAAGGAAATCAAATTTTTGGTTCATATTTAATCCTACAAAATATTCTTTTAGCCAAAGCCAAGTGGTCATCAAAAGGATAAGGGATAATGAATGGTACTAGTAAAAGAATTTCAAGTGGAGGTTTTGGTTCAAATGAAGAGGGAAAAGTAGTATCTTTAGGTGTGAAACCTAGACCACACCTAGTGACTTGTGTAGGAGGATCTATAGGAGCCTTAATACCTTGTGTAATCACCTAAAATTGGACAAGATCAATCAAGTGAATAAATAAGGCAAAAATCAAAGAAATTAAATCAAATCGAGCTATTATTAAAGCAAAATTTCAATCAATTCATAAATCAAATTTAATTCAAAATCAAAAGCATTAAATTCAATTTAAATCAAATAAATCAGGATAAATCAATCAATTATACAATTAATCTAATTAATTACATAGTTCATTTAAATCAAATCAACCCATTCAAGGGGTACACATGGCTAAAGATATTAATTAAATTTAATTATTTAAATCCTATTTTCCCTCAAACACCAAATGGGAGGAAAATTCATCAACCAATAGGATTTAAGGATTGAGCTCACATGGATCAAGCCTAAATCAAATCTCAATCACTCACTTGGAGAATGCATCTTGTCAACTCATTTTGTCCTTTGGTCCCAAGCTTTAAGGAAAAAATATTTAAATGGTCTCCAAAGGTGGAACCATGGACTTAACCCTCACCTAATCATGATCAAATCAACTACACCCCCTACCCTTGCCAAAAGCTATAAAAGCAAGGCATAATTGAAGCATTATTCATCCATAATTTTTGAGAAGCATCAAACCTCTTGCAATTTTAAGATAGAAAGGAAAATTTAGAGCTAATTATTTGTAATTTCAATTGGAATTAATCTTTTAGCTTATTTATCATTTCTTTCTCATATTAGGACTGTCACTAGTGAGAGCTTACTGAGAGCTCATCATTAGCATCCCTAATTAGAGAGCCATAAAGTGCTCAATCGTCTTTAATTTTGCTTAATTGAATTGCATTTATGGTAATTTAATTATTATTTTGAGTTATTGATGATACTAACCCTATGAAGGTACTTAATCTAGTACACAAAATGGCACCCACTGTGGGGCACTAGGCCTCATTAATTTTTTAATTCGGAGAAGTTGAAAATTTCTTGCAAATCTTATTTTTACTCTCTATTTTATAGGTTTTTGAACACATTTGGCAGATTCTCCAGCGCATTTAACAGATTCTCTAGCGCGTTTAGGACTTGAAATGATGCTTCTACAATAAAGTTTTTCTCCTTTACGTGGTGTTTTAGCACATTTAAATCCTTCTATTTCATGTCTCCTTTCTTTCAGCGCGTATACCTTAACTCTCCATCATGTGCAATAAATCCTTTAGCACGTTTAATACTTTCTTTTAACATATTTGCTCAATTTATTAGCGCATTTAATTTCTGTTCTTGCGCATTTAATAATTTTTTGTAGCGCATTTGATATTTTAAATAGCGCTTTCAATCATTTTAACAACGCATTCAATAGATTCTGTTGCGCATTTAATTAAATTAAAAATTTAAAGAATCTAATATATGGGAAATGATTTCTCTGTGTCTGCAGGATGACTGGTCATAGAAAAATAAGAAAACTAGAGACCAGATTTAATAGTGAGGGGAAGGCTTTGACCAAAAGGTTTAAGGAGGAGAACATTGCAAACATCAAGCTGATTTTGGAGGATTCACAACAAGAAAATGAGGTATATGAATAGTACTTAAGAGTTGTAGAAGTGTATAAATCAAAGTTCATCTCATTAAATTGGATTTACTTGCCTTGATCAATTTTTGTCAAATTTGATAAATAAGGCTTAGATTCAAATTTATTCTCGATTTTCTTCACTTTGTTTGGTTGTGTTGAATAACTTGTTGGAGGAGAAGCGAATGGGAAGGAACGATCGCCACTTGGTGAGAAAAAATAATAAAAAATTCATTAAAAATGTCCCTAGCCTTAGCTAGCTTTGAAACAAGGTAAGCCTAAAATTTGGTCAATTTTTTCTTAAATTCTGGCCTTGTCAAATTCAAAATCTAGTAATTAAAGCATCCTATTATTGTTTAAGGGATTTGATACTAGGCCTATTCTCTTCACTTTATAAGTGAATCAAAATGCCAAAAATATCAAATTCCTTGATTAAAAGAAAGGCTAAGTAAATCAAACACTAAATTTGAACAACCCCTTGTTTGTGGAAAAGAGTAGAAATACTCAATTCCCATTAGTTGGTGGGTTTGGTAATTGAACCTTGTTAAAAGTGTTTGGGAATTGAGAAATAGATAGGGATATTCTCTTCATTGTTGGTGAATTAAACTCCCAAAACCTATCCATTCATTCCACTTATTGCTTTCGATATGAACATGCTAGATCCATAGTGGGCTTGCCTCTTGAGATTTGCCTTAATGTGGCCAGTGAGAGGGACAACCCAGAGTGGGATACATTTTATTTGTCCATGAAAATCCAACCCACTCTAAAATAAAATGCATGCATCCTTAATGTGGTGTGTGACAAAAGGATATTAAGTTTTTGAACTTCCTCGAGTAGTCCTACAGGATTGCGCAAAACTTTGACATACCGGTGGTGGGAAGCCTCCTAATTTTGGAGGATGAAAACTTAGTGTCCATTTTGAATGGAATAATGATTAAATACCTTGTTAAAATATAAAATCCTACCTTGTAGAGCCATGTTTACAAACCACATTGTGAAATAGGTAGATTGCTTGAGGTGTCTTTTTGTGCAAAAACCTGTGATAATGTCCTTACAAATTCAAACACTTTTTGTGTAGAGGGTTAAAAAGAACAAGTGTATTTGTGATTAATTTGTTTGAAAAATACATACAACAAGTAAGAGATATCCATTTGAGGATTCATCTTATATTTTTAAATCTCTTCATAAAAGAAAACAATTACCAAATTGGGGAAAAACAATTCAAAATCAAACCTTGTTGAATGTTAGTTTCTACACGATCACATAAACTAAAAATATCTTTACAAGAATATGACACTTGAATTTAAAAATCGGTCCCCGAATTTGAATCTCATAGCTCTTTCATAAATCACAACCAAGGGGATAGTCTCCCAAATCTTTTCAAAAAGAGAATTGATCCAATGGATAGGAACTCCACATTTCAGGATTATCTCCATGGAGGAAACAATGACAATATTAATAATGCTAACCAAGGGCCTAAGGAAACACTTGAAGATAAAAATAATAGGGTGTCTCAAGACATTGAATTTCTTGAAGTCATGGATAAATTAATAGATAGAGATAGGGATAAGTTTTTCCTAAACCTAGTTGAAGCAGGGGTAAAACTTCCACATGATTAAGACGTGGACCAACTTAAGAAAAACAAAGAAGATGATAATCCAATGAGTGCAATGAGTAAACAATTGAAAATTCTCCAAGCATAGATTGACCTAATGAAAAAGGTAGCTGAACCTAAGCCATTCTCTATTGAGGCCTTGTGCCCATTTCCTTTTGATAAGAGCTTGGTTATGTCACCTTTTCTGATAAATGTAGTCTTTCCTAAGTATGACAAATACATGGGTAAATCAGACCCAAAAGACCACCTTAGAGAGTTTTGCGCTCTAAGCATCAAATTTATTCATGATACAACTTATCTAATGAGACTTTTTCTAAGATGTTTTGGAGGCCAAGCCATGGAATGGTTCTCAAAACTTTCATAAGGGATAAAGACATTCGAGGAATTAGCCTCCAAATTTGTAACCCATTATTCTTACAAAACCGAACATGAGATTACCATGCTCAATCTATGTGACACTAAACAACAAGATGGTGAATCTTTCCTAGGGTTTCTTCAAAGGTGGCAAACATATTTTGCAAGATATCCACGAAGTATCCCTGAAAAAGGAGAAAATGGAAATATTTATGAATAACTTAAATGTGGAGATGAAGTATAGGCTCCAACTTCAATGTCCCCCTACTTTTGAAAAACTTATTGAGAATGGGATTAAAATTGAATATGTGTTGGTTAAAATGGGATAAATCAAGTTGTTCAAAGATAATAAACCCTATACCAACACTAGTAACAATCATAATGTATCTAATTATAACAATAATAAAGGAGCCAACAATCACAATGATAAACCTAGACTATGGTTGAAGAACAATAATAAAAATCTTGTGAATGATGAAGTTGTGGATAATGTAAATCAAACAAACAAAGCTCCTTTCAATAATAACAATCCTAACAACAACAATA
This sequence comes from Chamaecyparis obtusa, assembly GCA_027943335.1. Lineage (NCBI taxonomy): Eukaryota > Viridiplantae > Streptophyta > Pinopsida > Cupressales > Cupressaceae > Chamaecyparis > Chamaecyparis obtusa. The sequence continues at coordinate 359,375 of BSBK01005377.1, forward strand.
ACAATGCTAACAACAATCCCTTTAATAATTCCAATGTAAACAAGCCTAAGCCTTTCTTTTCCACTTATCAAAAAAGAAAATTCACCTTTTTAGGTGAACCATTGGAAAATGCATTAAGGACTTTGGTGGCCAATAAAATCATTACCTTACCTGAGTCAAGGCCATATGAACCCCAAGTTAAGCCAAATTGGTGGAATGATTCTCACCATTGTGAATGCCATCATAATAAGGGATATAAAACCAGTGAGTGCATGAAATTGAAACATCTTGTCCAAGACCTAATTGATGATGGAACAAAAAAAGTGGAAGGACCTCAAAACAATGAGGATCATATGGTCTTCAAAAACCCTTTCCTAATCCATGAAAAGGGTGAGTCATCAAAAACCAATCCTAACAACAAAAGAGGTAATGAGAATGTTAATTTTGCTCATACCTATGATAACACCATTAATACTCTATGTGGTGATGAAAACACCATAAATGTAATTATGGTGAAAGAGAAGCCAAGGGAAGCAACATCTAATGTTGTAACTAGGGGGCAAGCATAAAAAATTACTCTACCAGGAAATGCCCCAAGGATTGTCCTACCAAATCAAACTTCATCTTCATCTTCAAAACAATATAATTTGGTAGACCAATTGTAAATAACCCCTACTCAAATCTCTATTCTAGAATTACTCAAGCTTTCACCAACTCATAAGGAGATTCTAGAAAAATCCTTAGTAGAGACTAATGTGCCTCTAAATTTAGATGCGGATAAATTTCAAAACATGGTAGGACATCTTGTTGCACCCCATTGTCTATCCTTTTTAGAACAAGATGATATGTCTCTAAACCATCTAAAAAATCCGCCCTTGCATATAGAGGTCCTAATCCATAAGCATAGAGTGAAAAGAGTCTTCATTGATGGAGGAGCCTGCTTGAATATTTATACCCTAAACTTGGTGAAAGCCTTAGGATTTTTTGAGGAGGCTATTGACCCAAAGAAAAAGATAACCATAAAATCCTATGATGATGAAGAAAGAGCTTCCAAAGGGGTCATAGTACTTCCTATCAGAGTTGGTCCAATGTAGAAAGAGACTATTTGCCAAGTCCTCGACCTAAAGATGACTTATAATATTCTATTAGGAAGGCCATGGATCCATGAAATGCAGGCCATACGCTCAACCTACCATCAATGCCTCAAATTTCCCTATCTAGGACAAGAAGTCATGGTAAGTGGGGACTCAAACCCCTTTCAATATTGTAATAACATAAAGCCTATTAATTACTCCTTAGTCCCACATAATGTAGAAGGGCCCATTTCCCAAAGAATAGAGCAAGGAAAAAGTTCAAAAGATCTTCCATCTTTGAAGGGAAAAGAAAAAGAAGAAAAAGAAATTGTTGTTGAAAATAACCAAAGTCCTACTAACCTAACTACATTGAAAAAAGGAAAAGAGAAGGTTAGTAAGGAGAGTTCTCCTAAGAAGCAAAAAGAAGACCAAGCCAGATCCATTCAAATCTACACCAAAGATGCTAATTATAAAAAATGGATCATATGATGAAAAACTTTGAAAAGCAATGTCAAATCAAACAAAAGGGTGTACGTGAATACTCCTTATCCATGATGGATCTACCCCTATCTCCAAAATCATATGGAAGACCATCCAATCTACCTTATTGTGTGTGAGTGATTTACACCTTCATGAAATAACAAGATTTAAAAGACAATTACACTATTCAAAGCAAACTAATCTAAATAATGCACAATTAATCTAAATATCTCATGGATCTCTAAAATAAAGTGGTAAATGAGGCTCTCAGCTATGATCCTCACTAGTGACACTCTAAAGATGAGAATTAAGCTATATGATATGCAAATTTAGATCTATTCTATCAAATTCTAGCTCTATTTGATGAACAATCTACTATGATCAATGCAATTTAAGCTAATTAGCAATGACAAATGATAAGTGAGTGATGTGGATGCAAATTGACAGAGCTTTGCTGCAATTCAAAGATATGGAGTGGATGATTTATGCCTCTAAATGCCTTCAATATATAGGATTTTCCCAAGGGTAGGGGGTAGAGTGAGATAACCATGGTTATGCTTGGGTAAGGTCAATTGGCTTTGCTTTGTCCATAAATGGGGGGACAAGGAGGGGACAATCATTTAAATGGTTTCAAAAGGCTGGACCATTTCAACAAAAGTGAGTGATTTGTGTCCATTTTGTCTCCTTTTTGCTTTGTTGAGGGAAATTAGATTTATTAATTAATTAAAGTAATTAAATTTAGCCATGAAGGGTAAGATGTTCATTTTGATTTTTTCTTTCAACAACTATGTCATTAATTGAATTTAATCAATTTCATAGTGTTTTTCCCCTTTTCAAGCTTTATTTAATCATTTAATCATTTAATTGAATTTTTCTTTGATTTGAATTGCCTTTGTTCCATTTATTGATTTTTCGTGCTATTTGATGATTTGATTGCACCTTTTGATTGATTTAAGCCTTTTTCCAATTTTCCGTGTCTACAAATGCCCCTCTTTGGATCGATGTGCGAAGAACACCGATTCAAAGATTCCCTTAGTATGATGATTTGATTTAGGTCCTGGTTCTGATATGCCTCTGATCGTTCTGATTGATGTACTTCCTGATGATGATGATGTGCCTCTGATGATGGTGCTGATATGATTCTAATGCCTCTGATATGATATGGGTCCTGGTTTGATGATAGGTTTTGGGTTCACTGATTTCTGATATGTTGATAGGTTTGATATGATATGGTAAACTGATTTGATACTGATTTGCCTCCTGATATGAAATTGATATGATATGATACTGATATGATAACCTGATATGATATGCCCCACTGATAAATGTTTTTGATGCGATGCCAATTTGATACTCTGATGCCCCCTCAAAAATAAAACATATTGATTCCTTGATTTGAAAGATTTTGATTGATTGGTCCAATATGTTTTCATTTCTAAAAAATATTGATGATATGCCATGACTCACAAATTTGCATATCCAAGATAGATAGGTCTGTTGTAGTTAAGCAAAACAAGTGATTATAATAACAGGATAATGGTACCAATGAATGTGATTTGTCAATCTGATAGGATAGTAAAACTGATATGGGATAACTAATCAGTGTGAAAACTAATACAGTTGATAGGATTGATCTTGATCAGTGTGAAAACTGATATGGGATCCTGATAGGATTGATAAATTGATACTTCGCTCTCAAGACATAGAGACACGAACAAATAATGATAGGTTTGATTACTTTAATTGACTTGATTGATTGACGTAAGATGATTCACTGATATAAAATATTGATATGATTCCCTTGATTTGCAAAACAGGCACATTTCCATAAATGATATATATACGGACCTTAGCTTCTTGGATATTTGGATTTAAGTCATGGGTTTGACCCAGCTAGAGTACATGTTATTGAGATGATTGATTATGGAGCTCCTTCAGTTTGTTGATATTATATCATGTTTTAGTTATTGATCAGGACTTGGATGTATCACTTTGATGACATTGTATCTTTGATTAAACATACTTCATGAATCTTTGATATTATGGACACTTATTTATGATTTATGGACTTTCCTTGATTCTTGATTGAATGACCCATTTTATGATTGATCAAGATTTCAATTGAGTGAACCCCCTTTTCCCTTGGAAAAATACTACAAAAAAATGCACATGCAATTAATCTAACATGATAATGCAATTAACCTTCCATGATAATGCAATGCAATGCAGCTAAGTGTCACTAGCTTTTAGCAAATAAATGCCTTGAGGATAAATTTTCATCATTGAGCATTTTGGGACCGGAAAGTCGATACAATCACCACTGCCCACTGACATGATGATATGAATACCACTTTTATCACATTTGGTAACCTCCTTTTTGAACTAGTACAACCCACACTAGTCGAATAAACCAACTATGAGAGTATGAATACCAGTTTCAATGAATTCAATGTTGCATAAACAAGCAAAGGTCAACCTTCCACCCTATATGAAAGTCCTCAATGGTTCTTTGATGACCATGTTGTTAGACGAATTCACATAAGTTGTTGGATATCCCTCAAGACAGTCACTCAAAGGCAAGAAAAATATCATGTCTCCATCATTGCCAATCTAGTTGAAACATCATCGATTAGCTAAAAAGATGTGATAAAAATCAATGTAAGTAAAGATCATCAAAAGAAAGCTTCAAGTGTTTTGCATTGTTTCATGATTTTCAAAAAGTATTTCCAAGTATTCTGATCTTTAAAGTGTTGTCAATTTTTAATCCCGAATAATAAAGTCAATGAAGACTCAAGGATCAAGTTGTAGGCTCAAATACTTGGGTATGAACAATGATATCCAGCAAAGGTTCACGAAAATCTTTTTCTCTCTTCTGAAACTCTGATAATTCCCTCTCTGATGTGACTAAATATTGTACTATTGAATCCTTTTTGGGTTACCCACTTTCCAATCCGTTTTATGTTGCCCCCAAGTGTTTGATGTATCAGTTTTGACAACTTTTTGGGCAATGCAAAGGATGATGCTACAAAATGTTATTATGACTATGTACAAATGATGGATGCAATGAAGGTTTAGACAAATGGGATGATGAGATGCATTATGTACACATGTGACTAGGAAAGAAATGACTTAAGGAAACTAAAAGTGCTTGTTGCCAAGTTTTCACCTTTGGGTGCTGCTTTTTTTTTTTTTTTTTTTTCTTTTCTTCTTTTTTTTGCTACCGAGGCGCCTATTGCTAGGTTTTCACCAAGGCACTTTTTTTCTTTTTCATTTTTTTTTTGTATTTTTCATTTTTTTGATTTTTTTGTATTTTTCCTTATCACCTTGGCGCCTATTGCTAGGTTTTCACCAAGAGATAGTTTTTCAAATGTTTTTGCTTTCTTCATGCTCAATTTTCCACTGTTTTTGATCTTTCTTCTTTTCCAATGTTTTTGGATTTTCCATTTTCAAATGTTTTTGTATTTTCAAGATCCCTTTTCAACTATGTACAATAATTATGATGCTCTCTCACCTGATACTCTTTATACTCTTTCATCTGCTTTAGGTGTAGAACCTCTTCAAATGAATGCTATTTATGGGTTCTTGTAATTCTTCACCATTATAATCTGATAACTTATATGTTCCAGTTCCAAAGGATGACACTATCACAAATGGGCCTATCCAATTAGCTTCCCACTTTCCTTTCTTTTCCCTTTCAGCTTGATTTTTTGGATTTTCTCTTAGTACCAAGTCTCCTACTTGAAAAGTTCTTGGTTTGATGTGTTTGTTGTAATTGCGTGAAATCCTATTTTGATAAACTCTTAAATGTTCATAAGCTTGAGTCTGGTGTTCCTCTAACAATTCCAATTGTTGCAGTCTGGCAATCCTATAATCCTCATCAGTGATCAATCCTCTTAATGAAACTCGTAGAGATGGGATTTCAACTTCTAATGGTAGAACTGCTTTAGTTCCATAGACTAAAGAGAATGGGGTGGCTCCTGTAGGTGTTCTGATACTAGTTCTGTAAGCCCATAGTGCGAGATTTATTTGCACGTGCCAATCTCTTCCTGATTTGTTAACTGATCTTTTTAATATTTTGAGGATATTTTTGTTCATTGCTTCAGCTTGTCCATTGCCTTGTGGATAATAAATGGATGACGAATGATGTGTAATGTGGAATGTCATGCAAAGTTCATCAATATCCTAATTTTTGAATTGTTTCCCATTATTCGTGATAATGGCATGTGGAATACCATAGCGGCAAATTATGTGGTTCAAAATGAACATTGAAATTTGTTTGCCGGTTGCTGTTGTTAATGGAACTGCGTCCACCCATTTGGTGAAGTATTCTGTTGCTGTGATGATATACTTGTGTTCGTTTGAAGATGGAGGATGTATGATTCCAATCAAGTCAAAACCCCATTGATAAAAAGGCCATGGTGTAATGAATGGGTGTAATTCTTGAGCCGGTGCATGTATCATGTTACCGTGATATTGACATTTGCTGCATGTCTTCACAAATTGACAAGCATCCTTTTCTAATGTTGTCCAAAAGTACCCTAAACGAAGGATTTTCTTAGCTAGATTAAGACCGCTTGAGTGTGACCCGCAAATGCCTTTGTGGACCTCATGTAAAGCTAACTTAGACTCTTCTTCCTCTAGACATCTAAGTAACATCCCATCAAGACCCTTACAATACAATGTGTCTGAAAGGATTAGGTAACGGGCGGCTTGGCATATGAAGTTACATTTTTGGGCACGAGTTTGGTCTATGGGGAGTATTTGGTCTTTAAGGTAAGTATAGATGGGTCCATACCAAGGAGAGTCATGTCCATGTAAAAGAGAAACAATTTGGGTGTCAGGAAGGTTGAATGCCGGTTTTACCAACTCTTCCACCAAGAACTCATACTTCTCATTTTGATCTGGTTTTTGTAATAATGAAGCCAAGGTAGCCATGGCATCTGCTACTCTATTCTTTTCTCTTGGAATCTGTTCAAATGTGATCAAAGCAAAGTACTTCTTCCATCCATCAATCAAGGTTTTATATTTCATCAATGTTATATCTTTGGTATTGTATTCATTATTAACCTGATTGATTATGAGTTGGGAATCTCCATACACTTGTAATTCTGCAATATTCCATTCCAAAGCCATTTTGATGCCAATGACTAATGCCTCATATTCTGCTATGTTATTGGTGCATGGAAATAAGAGTTTATAGGACTTTGGAATGGTGTACCCTTGAGGGGTAACCAATAATATACCTACTCTAGAACCTCCTTGTGTATAAGATCCATCAAAATATAATTTCCATGTCTTTGCTTCTATGTTGACAATTTCTGCATCTAGAAATTCAATTTGCATGGTTTGTGTAGAATCCATTGGGTTATCTGCTAAGTGATCTACTATCACTTGTCCTTTAATTTCTCTTCTATCAACATATTCAATGTCGAATTCACTTAGGATCATGACCCATTTTGCTATTCTACCTGTTAAGGCAGTTTTACTTAGCAAGTATTTGAGAGGATCAATCTTGGCAATTAATTTGATCTTATGCATCAACATATAATGTCTTAGTTTTTGAGATGCAAAGACCACTGCTAGACATGCTCTTTCCATGAATGAATAATTTAGTTCATATTTTATTAAGGTTCTACTAAGATAGTAGATTGCCCTTTCTTTTCCTTGCTCATCTTCTTGTGCCAACAATATGCCTAGAGACCTTTTTGTGGCTGATATGTATAACAACAGTTCTTTACCCTTGATAGGTGACACAAGAATAGGTGGGTTTATCAAATAAGTCTTCAAAATAGTGAAGGCTTTATCACATTCTTCATCCCACATAAATGTAGTGTCCTTGTGTAGCAATCTGGTGAAGGAGTGACACTTTTCTGCTAATTGAGATATAAATCTCCTTATTGATTGAATCTTTCCTTGTAGTGACCTCATTTGACTAATATTTCTTGGAATCTCCATTTCTAGAATGGCTTGTACTTTTTCAGGATCAACTTCAATGCCTTTTACTGACACTATATAACCCAATAGCTTGCCGGATTGGACACCAAATGCACACTTCTTTGGGTTTAATCTAACTTTGAATTGTTCTAACCGAATGAATATTTTTCTTAGGATTTGTAAATGCTCTTCTCTATTGTGGGACTTTGCTAGAATGTCTTCCACATAATCTTCTAAGAAAGTGTGCATCATGTCGTGGAAAATAGTTGTCATGGCCCTTTGATATGTAGCTCCAGCATTTTTTAGACCGAAGGGCATGACATTCCAACAAAAAGTACCCCAAGGGCAAGTAAATGCTATCTTTTCTTGGTCTTCAAGAGCAATCTTTATTTGGTTGTAGCCACTAAATCCATCCATTAATGAGTACATTGCGTGACCTACTGTCAGATCCACTATAGTATCAATGCTTGGCAATGGGAAGTCATCTTTGGGACATGCAAGGTTTAAATCTCTGAAATCTATACACACACGGATAGATTTATCATGCTTAGTAACTGACACAATGTTAGAGATCCAATCAGCATATGCTATTGTTCTTATGAACCCCACCTTTAACAATTTTTCCAATTCTTCCTTGACTAGGAGAGCCACATGTGGGTGCATTTTCCTTAGTTTTTGCTTCACAGGTTTAACTCCGGGTCTAACATTCAGATGATGCATTATGAAATTAGGATCCAGTCTAGGCATATCAGCATATGACCATGCAAAATTTACTTGTTGTTCTTGGAAGAATTTGATAAAGTCTTCTCTTTCAAGAGATGTAAGTGATGTAGCCAAGTGTATGACCTTTGGCTCTAGTTCTGTACCAATGTTAACTTTTTCTGTTGGTTCTATAAGAATAGATGACTGTTCTTCTTCATGTTCAAGCAAAGTGTCCAATCTCTCTTCTAATGGTGCCACAGTTGGGTTTTCACCAAAAGAAACGTCTTTTATTTTTATTGTTTTTGGTTCTAATGGTGCCACAGTTGGGTTTTCACCAATAGAACTTCTCATTTTTAAAATTTTTTTTAATTTTTTTTTGACTAAGAGATTGGACCCTTGCTGTTGTCATTATGTCTATATTGAGTTCGTTGGTGAAAGAGGGTTCAACCACATTGAGATATTGGTTTGTTGCTTGGTCATTTGGGAAGTAAAGTAAGTCATGTGGTTCAGTTTGATCCCAATCAATGAGGTCTGGGTGCATCAAAATTAAGGAGTTATTGGGTAAGGTATCATCAATAGGATTTATGGACATGACTTCATTTGAGGGTTCATACATTGTATCGTTTAGATCTATGATGTGCACTTCCTCAAGATGATCCATGGAAGTAGGGTCAAAGTTCCCTTCGCTTGAATCCTCGTCAACCTCTACGGGAAACAATGTGGGAAAAGCCACAAGTGGGTTAAAACTAACATTTGAATTTCCCTCCTCTGAAGGTGTCCAAAATGTTTCTATCCATGCTCCACTATTAGATGCTTGTTCTATATTAGGCCTTTGAATAGGAGATTCTTCATTAATTGGAGCATCTTGTTTTGGGATTTTTGCATAAGTATGTATAGCAATGACTTCTTTATCTTGACATGACTCATCTGATAAAGTATCCCATTCATAATCCTGAGAGTCATCACTATCTCCTTCGGATTCTAATGCGTTTATTTGAGGATGAAAATCATGCATTGGACTTGAACTTTCTCCCTTATATTGGAAACCTACTCCGGATTTTTCATGACTTGCCCTCGAAATAGGTTCAATAGGTTCTAATAATCCTCTATTTCTTTGGCCTAGGGGTCCTCTTCCTTTGTATCCCATCTTTTGCATAATATCAAATCCTTTCCCATATTGTTCGGTTTGTATATTGACATGCTAAATTCTTTCCATGGGAGTGTCTAAGGTACCATCCTCATCATGATAAAGCCATTGAAGGACATCATCTTCTTCCTTATCCCATGTTGCTTTGCTATCTTCCCTCACAAAATAAGAATTATACTTATGTGGAAGATGTTCTTTTGATGGTTTACCATGTGATTTGGGAGACATGGGCATGTCAAATAGAGAAACTGAATATTCTCCTACCCCTTTTGAACTAATCTTGCATTGTTTGTCAAATTTGTTCATCATCTCACTCATGTATTGGTAATGATCTTCTTTAGCTTGTTCTTTTTCCTCTTTAGTAGGTTTGTAGATCACTGTCTCCAATTTAGGTGCTAAATATGGACTTTCCATTATATTTGGACCCTCGTAGCTCACTTTTTCCTTGCCCTTAGTTGATGTAGTTGAGCTAGCTTGAAGAGGATTTTGTGCATCTTCATTGGTGATTCTTGGAATAACTCCTTCATGATTATGTGGAATGTATAATTCATGCAAGGGTTTGAGTGCATTACAATATTGGAATGGATTTGAGTCTCCTCCAACTATGATTTCTTCACCCATGTATGGGAACTTGATGCATTGGTGATATGTGGATGGGATAGCCTGCATCTCATGAATCCATGGTCTTCCCAATAAGATGTTATAGGTTAATTTCATGTCCAACACTTGACACTTGGTTTCCTTCTTGACTGGTCCCACTTGGATGGGCAACACAATCATGCCTTTAGAAGCTCTTTCAGCTTCATCGTAAGCTTTTATGGTGATTTTCTTTGTAGGGTCAATGCAAGACTCAGATAGACCTAAGGATTTTACAAGACTCAATGTGCATATGTTAAGAAAGCCCCTCCATCAATAAGGGCTCTTTTGACTCTATGCCTTTCGATCAAAACCTCTATATGTAATGGCAAATTTTGAGGATGAGTTATAGACATGTCGTCTTGATCAGAAAATGAAAGACAATGAGGAGCCATGAGATGTCCTACCATATTTTGAAACTTTTCTTTCCCTAAGGTACTAGAAAAATGTGTCTCTTCCAAAGCTTTTTCTAAAATCTCTTTATGATTCGGTGACAACTTCAATAACTCTAAGATTGAGATTTGTGCTGGAGTACGTTGCAATTGGTCCACCAAACTATAAGGCCTTGCTGGTGTAGGAGGTTGTTTGACCACAATGTTGGATTGCGGGATATTGGTGTTTTGAGGGACTATCCCTTGTAAAGTCATTTTAGAATTCTACCCTCTTGTAATGACATTTGTTGCTTCCTTTTGAGGCTGTTCATTAATTATTATAGCATTAACAATATGATCATATGATGGCGCAAAGTTGAGATTATTGGCACTTTGTTTCTTGCCATTTGATGACTCACCTTTATCATGTTTGTAAAAAGGTTGTTTGAAGGCCGTATGATCTTCATTATTTTGGGGTCCATCAACAGTGATTATGTTATTATCTATCAAGTCTTGCACCACATTCTTTAATTGTAGACATTCATTTATAGTGTGCCCCCGAATCCTATGATATTCACAATGATTCTTAGCATCCCACCAGCCCAGCTTGTGGTCTGGTTCATAAGGCTTAATAGCGGGTAATGTAATAACATTGTTAGCCATGAGAGCATTTAATGCAGTTTCAAGTGATTCTCCCAAGGGTGTAAAGTGTCTTGAAGGAGTGGGCTTCAAATACTTATCATACTTGCTGTTTTGATCCTTGTTTCCTTGATTATTCTTGTTGGCATTGTTGTTATTGTTGGAAGGTGCATTATATGCTTGATTAGTATTATTCACTTGATTTGGTGTCTTTGTAAGGGCAAATGGAATCACCTTCAAGTTGCTGGATTCCACTACACCATCATTAACAATGCCTTTGTTGTTATTTTTTGCAGCATAACGGCTATTGTTGTTGTACCAACTTTTATTTTGATTGTTGTTATTGTTGGTATTGTTGTTGTTGGAGTTAGAGTTATTCTTATTTTCCTTGTACAATTTCAACTCTCCACTCTTAATCAACACTTCTTCCGTTGTAATTCCATTATCAATCAAATCTTGGAAGGTTTTAGGACATTGCATCCTTAGTCTATAATTTAATTCGCTTCTTAAACCGTTAATAAAGATATCCATTTTTTCTTTTTCCGGTACACTTCTTGGATATCTAGCAAATGCAGTCCTCCATCTTTGCAAGAATGTGAGGAAGGCTTCTCCATCTTGTTGCTTCGTGTTACATAACATTATCATTGTGACCTCATGTTTGATGTTATAAGAGTAATGAGTCACGAATTTAGAAGCTAATTCTTCAAAGGATTTTATGCCGGATGGTAGTTTTGAAAACCAATCCATGGCCGTTCCTCCCAAGCTTCTTGGGAATAGTCTCATTAAATAGGTTGATTCATGCATGAATTCAAGACTCAATGCACAAAACCCCCGAAGATGATCATGTGGGTCAGATGTTCCTTCATACCTCTCATATTTAGGAAATGTTACATTAATGGGAAAAGGCACCATGACCAAACTCTTATCGAATGGAAAAGGACATAATGTTTCAATAGAGAAAGGCTTAGGAGCCCCCTTTTGTTTCAAACTGTCGATTTCCATTTGTAATGCTTTGAATTGTTCCCTTATTGCTTCCATAGGGTCTTCTATTTCCTTGGGCTTTAGTTGTTCTATGTCAAAATCTTTAGGTAGCTTTACCCCCATTTGTATCAAGTCCATGAAGTGTTTTTCTTTATCCATAAGCATGGTCTTTTTCATTAATTCTATGAAATAAGGGCATTGTCTTGCCTCTAAAACTCTTTCAACCATGGCTTCTTCCACAGTTGGGGGTAAGTTTGTATTATGAGGAGGAAGTAAGTTGTTGCCTTGTGAATTTGCCTCTTGGGAATTAGGATCTCTTCCTCCATTATTAGAATTTCCTTGATTGTTGTTAGGATCTATACCCCCATTCATGTTGTTCCCTTGGTTGTTAGGATCGGTATTTCCTAGGGTGCCGCTAAACATCTTGTTGGTGTCCTTTGCCTTAGTGGGTTTTTCAATCACTCATGAAGTAATGAAAGTGTCCTTCAGAAATGGGAGCTCTTCTCCTTTGTAGGTCCCGTCTGTTTGTAATGTTTTCTTTATAGAGAGTGATCTTGTAATAACATGCATGAACAAACTTTAAGGATACGTTGACCTCTTCTCTTGATAAGCTAGTTTTTGGAATAAGGTAAAGGTTTTTGATCAATTTTAAATGGTTTAAAATTTTAATGATGTTTTGATCAATAACTTTGGAATATCTTGTTTGAAAATATAAAAACAATCTCAACACACACATCAATTGGGTACCATATCCCTAGAATGCTCTAATGTGTGTATTTTTGAACGTTTTCACAGGTTGAAACACAAGAATAGCTTCCACGCAATCTACCTAGCACATAATTGGTTCGTAAACATGGCTCTAATAGGTAGTTTTGCTATTTTACCGTATGTAGTAAGTTTTCTGTTCAAAATAGATCTTAGCCTTTCATCCCCCAAGTATGTTAAGGGGCTTCCCACACGCATCGAAGCACGATTTTGTGCAATCTGTTAAGACTACTAGAGGAAGTTTGAAAGAGCTAAAATCCTTTTTATCGTGCACCCCATTAAGGATACACGCGTTTCATTTTATAGTGGGTTGGATTCTCACGGCAAAAGCAAGTGTACCCCACTTTGGGCTGTCCCTCTCACCGGCCCTTTTAAGGCAATCTCGGGAGGTGAGCCCACTAAGTTTTAAACATGTTCATTTGAAAGCATGAAAAGTAGATTTGGTAGAGCAAGTTTGGGAATTTGATTCACTCAAAGAGTGAAGAGCATAGCCCTATTGCTTTTCCCTTATCCCAAACACTCACAATCAATTTGGTTCTTTTTCAACCCCATGACAAAGGGGTTCTTAGAATTGAAGTGTTTATTTTTTTCCTTTTATGATTAAACTATGTTTTGAACTTTGAAATGCCACAAGCTAAGGGAATGTGCAAGCTTAATGAGAGAAATACCTCAAACGATGCTAGCAAAGGCTAGGTGCATTTTTAAGTAGTAGATTTCTCATTTTTCTCTCCAAATCCTTCCCTTACCTTAATGAAACGTTCTCTCCACCAGCAAGTTAGTCGGCACAATACAAACAAAGTGAGGGGAAACCAAAATCAAAGCTTAAAATGATATAGTTGATTGTGCTTTTGATTCTTTTTACCAAAATACTTGCAAAATTCTTACAAACTTAAGGACTAAACTCCCAATTTAATGATACGTATTTTTGTTTGTAAGCATCTACAACAGCAATGTATTTAGCATATAATTCTACCTCCTTTTCTAAATCATTGTTGAGAACAAAAGTAGAGTGTACCCGGTTTTCCTTTCTTATCCTCTTAGAGATCAATTTCTCCTCTAAGTTATGCCTTCTCTCTGGTTTTTGAACTTTCTTATGACAGACCATACTCCTGAGATAGAAAAAAATGACCGTGAAGTTAGAATACAGTCATCATTTTAACATTTTTGATAAAATATAGAAAATACAGCCACGCGACATTATCCAGACTATAGGCGAGATAAAATTTAACAAAGACGTGACTACTTTAACTGTGAGTGTCACCTTAAGGGGCTCAAGCGAGATTAAAATAACCAGGTGCGATATCAAATTTTATCTAAGCGTGAAATCTTTACCAGACGCGACAACAGTAATTATTCTGATAAAATATAAATGCTCAGTCAGGCGACATTGTCTATGTTGAACGCGAGATCTAATTTAATAAAGACGTGATTACTTTAACTGTGAGCATCACCAAAAGGGGCTCAAGCGAGATTAAAATAACCAAGTGCGATATCAAATTATAGATACATGTGAAATCTTTATTATACGCGACAAACTACTACCGGAAAAGCGATATTTCATTAATCAAAGGCGACATTTAAAATCAATGAAGCGAGAAATTAAATGGATAAGGCAGAGTACTCCCTTCACACCAGGCGTAAAATGATTCCTTGGCCGCGGCTTTTTAATCTGATCACGCGACATTTAAATGACCAAAGGCATCAACTATTTTTCCAAACCGCGAGAGTGTGATTTCTGACCGCATTATTTCTTTGACGAAAAGCGTGATTCTACAGTCTAACAAGCGTAATAGTTCAGACTGTAGGTGATATTTTAATTTCTATCTGCGACATCTCTTTGCTTTAGGCGTGACTTCTTTATTGGCATGCGTGATTTCTTTTCTGTAACCTGCAAACAGTAAGCAAATTCATGCAATTCTAGCCTAAATTTTGCAAATAACATGGAAATAATGATGAATTTGAGGCCTAGAGCCCCACGGTGGGTGCCATTTGTGTGTGAGTGATTTACACCTTCATGAAATAACAAGATTTAAAAGACAATTACACTATTCAAAGCAAACTAATCTAAATAATGCACAATTAATCTAAATATCTCATGGATCTCTAAAATAAAGTGGTAAATGAGGCTCTCAGCTATGATCCTCACTAGTGACACTCTAAAGATGAGAATTAAGCTATATGATATGCAAATTTAGATCTATTCTATCAAATTCTAGCTCTATTTGATGAACAATCTACTATGATCAATGCAATTTAAGCTAATTAGCAATGACAAATGATAAGTGAGTGATGTGGATGCAAATTGACAGAGCTTTGCTGCAATTCAAAGATATGGAGTGGATGATTTATGCCTCTAAATGCCTTCAATATATAGGATTTTCCCAAGGGTAGGGGGTAGAGTGAGATAACCATGGTTATGCTTGGGTAAGGTCAATTGGCTTTGCTTTGTCCATAAATGGGGGGACAAGGAGGGGACAATCATTTAAATGGTTTCAAAAGGCTGGACCATTTCAACAAAAGTGAGTGATTTGTGTCCATTTTGTCTCCTTTTTGCTTTGTTGAGGGAAATTAGATTTATTAATTAATTAAAGTAATTAAATTTAGCCATGAAGGGTAAGATGTTCATTTTGATTTTTTCTTTCAACAACTATGTCATTAATTGAATTTAATCAATTTCATAGTGTTTTTCCCCTTTTCAAGCTTTATTTAATCATTTAATCATTTAATTGAATTTTCCTTTGATTTGAATTGCCTTTGTTCCATTTATTGATTTTTCGTGCTATTTGATGATTTGATTGCACCTTTTGATTGATTTAAGCCTTTTTCCAATTTTCCGTGTCTACACTTATAAATACAATGATCACTTTGTGAGGGAAAGTACATCTTCATCCATGGATGAAGAAGATAATGAAATCCTAAATTGGTTATATAAGGATGAGGAATCAAGTGCACATGAAAAGCGCATCGAAAATATAAGCATTCCCACACATCAATATGGGAAAGGATTTCAAATAATGCATAAAATAGGATACAAGGGACAAGGGCCTTTAGGAACAAGAAATGAAGGATTTGTTGAACCCATTGAAATGACATGGAGAGATAGTAAGGAGAAAATCAGGTTAGGATACCTATAACAAGGGTACACTCAAAAGAAGTATCCCTTGGTTTATGACCAAATCTTACAACTAGATTCCCAAAGTGATGAAGATTCAAAAAATTGGGAATGGGACTCATTGTCAAGTGAGTCATGCAAAGATAAAGAAGTTGATGTCATCCACACCTATACTCCTAGCAAGGGGAAATAACAAGTCTTAGAATCAAATTAGAATCAAGCTTCAAGTTCTAGTCAAATGGTCTTAGATAATGTACCAATTCAAGAAATTGAGAGAAATCAATGGGTAAGAGAACCTTACATACCCTCATAGAGACCTACTATGGAAGAATCTAACCCTAGGTTTAATCCACAAGATTTTTATCCAACGGAAACCTTAGAGGATTCTAGTGAGGAAGATTTTGACCCTAGTTCTCTAGAACATCTTGAAGAAGTGCATATCATAGTCTTAAGAGATACAATGTTTGAACCTTCAAATGAAGTCATGTCCCTAAATCCTCTCAGACTAAGACAAAGCATTGATCCTTTGACCCTTATCCATCTTGAATTAATTGAATGGGATTCCATTGAACCTACCATCCTCCCTACATTTTTGAATGATAACTTGGTGTCCCAATACCTTAATGCGGTTGAGCCTTCTTCTACCATGAAATATGAGGAAGAAGTTAAAAAGGGTAGTATTCAACCTTTCAGTTCAGAAAAAAATGAAAAAAATAAAAAATGGAAAGAATTTAATGTTGAAAACCACATTGTGGCAACATTAAATAAAAAAGAAAAAGAAATAAAGAATGTTTCCAAAGGTGAAAACCCAATAGAGGCACCTAAGGAAGAAGGGTTGGATACTTTTCCCAAGCACTATGAAGAAAGATCACCTATCTTAATTGAAGCAATAGAGAAAGTGAATATTGGGTCAGAATTAGAGCCAAGAATCATACACTTAGCAACATCTTTATCTAGTGAAGAAAGAAAGGATTTCATCAAAAATTTCAAAGAAAAAAAAATCAATTTTGTATGGTCATATGATGATATGCCTGGATTAGATCTGAATTTGATCATGCATCATTTGAACATAAAAGAAGGGGTAAGACCAGTAGAGTAGAAACTAAGAAAGATGCATCCACACATAGCTTTGCTTGTAAAAGTAGAGTTGGAAAAATTGTTGAAAGTAGGGTTTATAAGAGCCATTGATTATGCCAAGTGGATTTCAAGTATTGTGCCTATTTCCAAAGCAGAAAAATCTATCAAAATTTGCATGAAATTCAGAGATCTTAATCTTGCATGTCCTAAAGATGACTTTCCATTACCAAGCATAGATGCCATTGTAGATCTAACATCAGGACATTCAATATTCTCACTTATGGATGGGTTTAGTGGTTATAATCAAATAAAGATAGCACTCAAAGACCAAGACAAGACAACATTCACATGTGCATGGGGGACATTCTATTGGAATGTTATACCTTTTGGTCTAAAGAACGCCAGAGCGACCTATCAAAGGGCCATGATGACCATATTTCATGACATGATGCACAAGTTCATGTAAGATTATGTAGATGATATACTTGCTAAATCCCAATCAAGGGAAGAACATCTACCCATCTTAGAGAAAATATTTGTAAGATTGGAGCAATTTAAAGTAAGGTTAAATCCAAAGAAGTTCCCATTTGGTGTTCAATCAGGAAAGCTACTAGGGTACATTGTTTTAGCAAAAGGAATAGAGGTATACCCGGATAAAGTCAAGGACATCATGGAAATGGGGGCACCTAGAAACATAAGTCATATGAGGCCTCTTCAAGGAAGGATCCAATCCATTTGAAGGTTCATCTCTCATTTAGTAGAAAAGTGCCACAATTTCACTCAACTCCTTCACAAGGACACAATTTTCAAATGGGATGAGAAATGTGGAGAGACCTTCACTTTGTTGAAATACCTAATGAACCCTCCAACTTTGATGCCACCAATAATAGGCAATCCCTTAATTCTATACATCTCAGCTATAGAACATTCACTAGGGGCACTTTTGGCTCAAGAGGATGAATAAGGAAAGGAAAAGGCCATATACTACATAAGCAGAACTTTGGTGAAGTATGAGTTGAATTACACCTTCATTGAAAGAGCATGTTTGGCCATAGTTTTTACTTCCCAATAATTATGCCACTATATGCTATCCCAACAGATTTGACTTATTGCAAAGATTGATCCCTTGAAATATCTTCTCAACAAAACAACATTGAAAGGGAGACTAGCTAAATGGGTCATGGTTCTAAGTGAATTTGATATAGAATATGTGGACCAAAAATCTATCAAGGGCCAAGTCATAGCTGATAAATTAGTAGAGTCACCATTACAAGATGAACATCCAATTCAAGTGGAGTTTCCATATTCTGAAATTGTTAATGTCGAAGCAAAAACATGGCAATTATATTTTGATGGTTCTTATACACAACATGGATTAGGAGCAGGCATACTTTTGATTAGTCCTCAAGGGTATACAATTGAGAAATCATACAAATTATTATTCCCATGCACAAATAACATAGCTGAGTATGAAGCATTGGCCATTGGTATAAAGTTGGCATTAGAATGGAAAGTGACAGAGCTACAAATCTATGGAGATTCCCAACTAGTTATTAATCAGATTAATGATGAATATCAAACTAAAGATGAAAAGTTGATACCATACAAGAATATGATTGATAATCTCAAGAAATAATTCACTCTCATCACATTTTAGCAAGTACCAAGGGATAAGAAGAAAGTAGCAGATGCAATGGCTACTTTGGCATCACTTCTCCAAATACCAGATCAAAGTGCCAGATATGAATTCCTGGTAGAAGAAGTTGAGCAACCTACATTTGACCCTTCCCATCCTCATACCATTTGTTTGCTAACAGGATAAGAATCATCTTGGTATGGATCCATTTACACCTACTTAAAAGACCAAATCCTACGTATGGACCAAACTAGGAATTAAAAGAAAAGCTTTATTTGCCAAGCTTCTTGTTATACTTTAATATCCAACATGTTGTATCGTAAGAGTCTAGATGGAATGATTCTAAGATGTCTAGAAAAAAAGGAATCAAACATAGCCTTACAAGAAATTCACGAGGGGATTTGTGGGTCACATTCAAAAGGTTTAATCCTAGCTAAGAAACTTCTTAGGATAGGATATTTTTGGCCTACCATGGAAAATGACACTTTTCACTTTGAAAAAACTTGTCGCAAGTGTCAATATCATGGAAACTTGATCCATGTACTAGCACAAGAGCTTCATCCTATGACAAAACCCTGTCCCTTTTATCAATGGGGTTTAGACTTAATAGGGATGATTTATCCACCATCTTCAAATGGTTATAAATTCATCATTACTACAACATAATATTTTACCAAATGGGTGGAAGCCATACCCTTATCCACTACCACAGGAAAGAAGATATCCTTGTTCATATTAACTCACATAATCTGTAGATATGGTGTTCCTCATGCCATCATAACAAACAATGCAAAACATTTCAAAAACAAGGATTTAAAAGAGCTATGTACAAAATTCCACATGATACATCACTTATCTTTAATATATTACCCGCAAGGTAATGGGAAATCAGAAGCTACGAATAAGAACATGTTGAAGATATTGAAGAGAATCATGGATAATTCAGGTAGAGATTGGCACATCCAAATAAACCTTTTTCTATGGGCTTATAGAATGAGCATTAGAATGCCAACAAGAGCTACCCCATCTTCCCTAGTCTATGGAGAAGAAGCAGTTTTACATTTGGAGGTAGAAATTCCATCCTTAAGGGTCTCATTACATGGGTTATTAAGTGAAGAAGACTATAGAGTTTCTAGGTTACATGAACTAGAATTTCTAGATGAAAGACAACAACAAGCTTTTGATTAGTTAAAAGTGTATCAGAATCGAATGACTAGAAATTATAACAAACATATCAAACCAAGGACATTTAAAATAGGTGACTTAGTATTGCGAGAAAATCCCAAGAATCAAGCAGAAAGGGAGAAGAAAGGAAAATGGGAAGCAAACTGGTTAGGACCCTTTGTGATCACTTAGTCTTTTGGCATTGACACTTACAAACTAGCTGATTGTTAAGGAGAGGAGTTGCAAGAGCCAATAAACATTATACATTTGAAAAGGTTCTACACTTGAAGCAATTGAAGAGGGATAGAGAAAAAGAGTATTAGAAAATAAGATAGAGAGCATCCTATTTATTGTATATAGTCAAAAGAGATCCTAAAAATACCAAAACCATTGAAAAATAGAAAAGAGAAAACAAATAAAAAATGCAAAAAAGATAAAAAATAGTGGAAAATTGAGCATGATGAAAGCCAAAAACATTAAAAAAAGATCCTTAAAAAGATGTCATCTTGGTGAAAACCTAGCAAATAGGTGCCTTGATAATATGAAAACAAAAAAAAATTGAAAAAGGAGAAATTACAAAAAAATTAGAAAAGAAAAAAAAAAGTACCTTTGTGAAAACTTAGCAAATAGGCACCTTGGTAGCAAAAAAAAAAGAAGGGAAAAGCTTGAAAAATAGAAAAAGAAATAAAATCCATCCAATTGGTGAAAACCTAGTAAACATGCACCATTGGAAGTCCAAGTCAGTCACATACCTAGTGGTCATCCATATAAATATCGCATTCACCAACATTTGTATATATTGCATAATAAAACCCCACAATTGCATTTGCGAGTATCTAAAGATTTTGGTCACCTAATATGAAAATTGTCCCAAGTCCCACAAACATAATCACATCAAACTGGGGGAAATCTACTCTAAAGGAGGAAGGATTCATCAAAAGAAAACTTCAATCAGACACCAAATCAATTCATCAAAGCACAAGTGAAACACTCAATCAAATCCCAATCTTAATCCAATTTTTCAATCAAACGCAAAATTTGATCCAAAATCTCACAAGACCTTATCTTTATCAGGATTAAAAGTATGAAATGGATGGAACTATACTTGAAATATGGATTTGAAAAATAGTGCAAAATTTTTCTAAAGTGTTGACTTGATTGATGAAATCATGTCTTTCTAGCAAATCGATGAAAGTTTTTAAACTAGACTAGATATGATGAAAGCATGACATTTTATTGATTTCTGAATGATTGTCTTAGGATCAAAGTTTTGAAACATGTATTATTTTTCTAAGGACTTGATCATCAAATAATCATCGAGGACTTGTACATATGATGAAACTAAGATCTTTGTTTGTTTACGCAAAAGGATACCTTGGATATTTTGATGTTAAATATCATAATACCAAAATCCACTTGCAATATAGAATCTGAAAAAATCAGTATTCGTACTCTCATGATTGACTTTAATCAGTAATAGTCATACCAAAGGATGGAAAATCAATGTAAGAGGTGAAAAGGGTATTCATATCATCATGGTTGAACTAGTGATGGTTGTACTAATTTTGGATTTCCAAAAATCACTCGATGATGAATATAAGCTCTAAATTTGTGAATAGTGACAGTTAGTTGCATACATCCTAGATTAAATGCATTTAAAAGTATTTGCCTTTCTTAGCTTCAAAAATGAATTTGCAAGAGAAAAATAGAAAGGGGGTGGAATTAAATCAAAAATCAAATGAACATCAAAAACTATATGTGATCGAGTGTGTTGGAAATAAAAAATCAAAACAAAGATGCATTGCATTAGTTCACTTGCATTTGTTAAAATCATCTTATCTTGCATTCGTTTAGGACATTTTCCCTAAGTTCATTACATTAGTCTGCATTAAGTTCATTTAATGTTGCATTGCATTAGTTTGCATTCATTTTAAATCTCTCATTTAGATGCATTCATTTTAAAATCATTTATAATCGTTCACTTTTAAAACCATTAAGTTCATTTACCATTGCATTACATTAGGTAGCATTCATTGCATTCATCAAACCATCTAATTTAGTAGCACTAATTTCATCATTAAGACATTGTAGTTGCATACCATTAAGTTCATTTAAAAATAAAGCATTGCATCTCACATTGTACTATCCAATTAGGGACATTCATTAACAAAATCATTGCATTTACACATTCAATTAGATTCAAATATAAGGGTATTAGGTCATTACATATCCCTATCCATCATATCCATACATTATATATTCTTACATTCGTATCATCAACATCATCGACACCATTCATATAAATATCATTTATCATAAATCATTAATCATTAAATATCAATATTCATTCATTACATCATATAGGTACATCACATATTACATCACATTTGACTACTATAAATCCATTACATTTAAATATCCATTACTCATATTCATATCATCAAATAGATGCATCCATAAATACCATTACATCGCATTAATCATTAAACCATTACATCACATTAATCATTAATCCATCACATCACATTAATCATTAAACCATTACATTGCATTAATCATTAAGTAATTACATCATCATACAACACATTTATGTATCATTTGCATTCATAAAGCATCATATATATGAAAAATCATTAAATCCATATCACATACATTCACCTATTCTATGTCATACATAAGACAACCATTTAAGCATAAATAGAACATGTGCATCCATATCATCAACTGCATTTGAAAAAGAATAAAAAGAAAGCATGTAAGAGATAGCATCATATAGATATGCATATCATAAAAAAACACCTAAAAAATGAAGTCCAACACATAATAAATGTCACATAAAATAAATTTATCAACAAAGTATCAAAGTCCATGGTATCATCATCAAAGCAATAAACATCGGGAAATCAAAGTCCATCAGAGTATCAACAAGTATAAAAGCATAGCATAAAGAACATCAACTAATCAAAGAATAGAAATGGAGTCCAATGTCTCGAGATAAAAAATGGATCATCATATACATCAATAAATGAAAGAATATATATCATCTCAAAAAGAACAGTCAACTGGCCAAACCACCAGCACCACCGACACTATCAGGACCACAATCAGGACCATGATCACTATCTGGAGGTTTGCTAGAACTAGCCTATAGCCTGTGCTGACTCATGGCAGCCATAAAGGCTGTTGGAAATATAGATGCAGTAACTAAGAGGGGGGGTGAATCAGTTAACCACAAAAATATTACCACTGATCCCTTAAATATCTTAACAAATTATTTACTGTGCCACTCGGTAAATATACAGAGAAATGCTGAAAACTTGATCCTTGAAATGTGTAATAATTAAACTATTCTTAAGCATTCATCACTGATTAACTTACATGAATAAAGAAAATAACATGAACACAAGAGAGACCAGATTTACCGTGGAAACCCAATATGGGAAAAACCACCAATGTAACTAGTTACTATTTTTCACTCTTCTGAAGTGATGCCCGGTTAGAAGCCAACCCGGTAAAAGGTTACAAAACACACTCTTAGGTGTGACCTTGTTAGAGGATTTAATCACCCTGCTAGGAGTGGCCTTGTAAGAGGTCTTGAAATAATTCAATAGAACTGTTACCTTGTTAGAGGATTTACAAAATGGTTGTTAAACCAACTTGGTTAAGAGATTTTGATATCAATGCTACAATTGCTAGAGAGTAACAATGAAATAACCTGCAACTGAATTGCTGAATATAGATCTCTATTCTGTTTCACTAGATCCTTACTGATCAATTAAATCTTTGCTACTCCTCAAGGATATCTGACCATCCTTCAAAATTCGCACACACCTTTCTTCAAAATGATTTTTGCATGCTGTATTTCTCTTATTCACCATTTGACCTTCTATATATATATGTCATTTCATAATCATTTAGATTGTCAAGTCGGCACCAATAATTATTATAACAGTTAGCTGGGATAAACAAACTGTAATAACAAAATTCTTTGAAAGGGCCGACCTTGCTCGGTAAACATTAATCCTAAAAAGATTTCCTTCGGTGACCGAGAGAACTCGGTAACCACAGTGAATTCTGCAACATCCTTTGGAGACCGAGAGAGCTCGGTAACCACTAATTTTCCTTTGATAACTGAGGAGGCTCGGTTAACACTGATATCTATCAAGTTTTCTTTAGACACCCGAGAGAACTCGGTAGATACTAAAAACTGCCTAGCTGACCGACTGAGCTCGGTAGATACTGAGAACCGCTTAGCTGACTGACTGAACTCGGTAGATACTAGGAGCGATAATTGATATGACATTTGTATGGCATCAAAGACAACACATAGCTAATCCAATAATGTCCTTTAGACAATTGTATCCAACAAAAGGCATGCATCATGCTACCAAGCTGACTGACCTACTGCCTGATTTGTGATAATTTGACTATAAAGCCCGAACATTTGAAGCAAACGCTGGAGCCTCTATAGTAGGAGCCTATGAGGGAGAAGCCTATGGAGGAGGAGCCTGAGGTGGAGCCATGGAAGAAGATGGAAAGGAAGATGATGGAATGGAAGAAGATGGCATAGAAGAAGATGGAATGGACACAGATGGAATGAAAGAAGAAGAAGATGGCCTAGAAAAAGAAGCAGGAGCCTATACTGGGGGAGCCTATGGAATAACCTATGGCATGACCTATGGAAGAGCCTGTGGAGGTGCTGGTATACCCTATGCCTGATCTACTAAAATTTGAGTGGCCTAAGCATCCACATCAGCTGTTACCTGAGCACCAACCTTCTTGTGATATTTGATACTATGTTGGCCCTATCTGGCCACTCTATCCATAGCAACCTAATGTAAAGCCCTATCCACACCACCACCATAGACTCAGACCTGACCACCCCTCATATGAACACCACCCCTAGGAGGAATGGGTGTAGCAACAATCACTAGGATCACCACTCTACCTCCTCTGACTGCTCATCTTCCCCGTCATCCCCGATGACCTCACCTCCATCCCCCACCTCCATCCCCATCCTCTCCATCATCATCAAACTCCTCCTCTATGCCAGGCACTCACTCTGCCAGATCTGTAAATCTCATAAATGGGTTCCAAGTGAACCAATCAACATAATCATCTATCATGCTAGCATCTATGAAATGATCTCTCATATCCCAAGGAAGGTGGCCCAACTGTAGTACCTCTTGAAAAGTAGTACATTATTCAATCTGTGGCCCCCAAAGTGACCTCTCTACCTGTACTTGGGCATACATTGCTAATCCCTATGGCATTTCCTATGTGCGACCATACTGTCATAACACCCTTAGGAAACAAAATCACTCTATAATTAGTGGAGTGCACCCTATCATCCACCGAGGTGTATGCATGAAGGGTAGCTCTAATGTATCCTCTGGCCATGCCTCACAACCTATATATAGCCACCATACAACTTGATCTACATCATCAATAACACACTACCAATAATCAAGCTTTCTCAAGTGGGCCTTGACAACCATCCCCTCATACATCCACGCGAAAGGCCAACCTGAATCATGATGTTGTACAAAAATTGGTCTAGTCATAGGGATATGCTCCCAGGTCCATAACTATAAAAAAATGACTCCAGCAAAAAGAATCACCCCATGATGGTACACAACAAAGTGTAGCTCATGGTATAACTGATCCAATACACAAGTGCCCCAATGAAATTAGCATGGTTGGGTGACCATATCCTCAAGGATGTGCCCCCAACCAACTACAAAACCATGTCCTTGATGGTCAGGGATGAGGAAGCCACCAATCAAAGTTCCCAACACAGCAGGAAGAACTGGAAAAGAAAGGAACTAAGCCCACTATATGGAGTCGTCACCAATGGTTGGGTCCTAAAACACCTACCTACAAGCCATCCCATCGTACACCTGATCATAGTAAATCATCTCTTTGTGGGTGGGGATGTGAAGGATGCGATAGACATCCTCGGGAGTGATTGTCATCTCTCCCATGGGAAAATGAAAAGTGTTATGGCCAGAGTGCCACCACTCTGCCATAACTATAATCAGGCCTCGATTCACGCAAAATCAAGGAAGGACAAGAAGAAAGGAAAGGCCGCATATACCACTCAGCTGTTGATCTAGACCACTCAGGTCATCGATCATCTGAAAGGGCAGAGGATACAAGCCTCTAACAACGAGCGATGTAAGCTCAACCTAAAAAAAGCAAGTTAAACATATCAGTATTTGAAATCATTATATTTTGAATAATCTTAAGTCAATCAAACATTTAAAAATTATCAAACCATAGTTGTATTTAGAGAGGACAGAAAATTTATCATCACCCACCATCTAAATCAAGATTGACAATAAAAAATTCAAAATAAATTAACTCAAACTGACATCCTACGAATTGCTACCAAATCAAGCTTTTTACCTAAGCCAATCGATTGATTGATGATACCAGATGGTTCAAAAAACTAACTTAGCAGTTGGCATTTTTAACCAAATAGGGTAAAAGTGCTATTTTAATGATTAAACATGCTAAAAGGCAAAAGCACAATTTTAAATAGTGAATGTGTAGGAGAAATTTGTAAACGTGTTGTTTTAATGTGTAAGCGCTAAAATAACTAGTACGTGCTACAGGAATTACCTGTATGCACTACTAAAAAAATCAAAAGTGCACTTAATTTTGTACGTGCAATAGAAAAATTTAAAAGAGAAAAGAGCCCTAATTCAACTATGTGTACGTGCAACTTAAAGTTGCAGATGCATTGCAGAAAATCATGAAAGCGCTAAAACAATATTGTACGTGCTATTAAAATGATTAAATGTGCTATTTAAAAATAAAAAAGAAAAAAAATATGGTTTTTTAGCAAAAATCCAAAATTTTCAAATTAAAATGCATTAAATTGACAAAGTAAGTTCTCAGGGTACATATCGGAGGTCCATAGCCAAGTGGTCGTAGGTATCGACACCCTCGCTCAAATCGGTGCTCGTGAATCGGGATAACCATCATCAAAAAGCTTCAAGGGGTCAAAGAGAAAAAGTCAAATGAGAGGGTAAAAATGAATGGTAAAAATAACTTTTACCCCTATATATAGGCCATTTTGACCTAAAAAGGGCATCTTTGACTAGAAAATGACCAAGGATCCAAAATTTTCACCAATCCAGCCAAACTAGGGGCATTTGTCATAAAATGAACGCAAATACATTATCGAAAATGAAATCAAAATTCATTACAAATTGACCTAATTTACACAAAACTGACCTAAACCGTCATATTTTTCAAACAATTATCAAATTTCATTTCATTTCCAAGGGGCATACACTTGAATAATCAAGAATGCCATCAGTATTAGCAAATCAGGGGCACGACCATCAAATCAAAGCATAATCTTTTATCCAAATTTTTTTTTCTTATCGACCGAAAGGGGCATCAAACATCAAATCAAAGCAAATCAGGAATCATATCAATTAATCCATCATCGAATCAACCATCAGGACCTTAAATAAATTGAAATTGCATCAATTCCATCATCAGAATCTGCATCTTCTATCAAACATCGCAATCAATCATCAATTGAGTCAAGACTTCATATCAATGATGATTAGGACATTCTTTGAATTGACACGCTTCACATTTTGACTCAAAGAGGGGCATTTGTAATCACCTAAAATTGGACAAGATCAATCAAGTGAATAACTAAGGAAAAAATCAAAGCAATTAAATCAAATCGAGCTATTATCAAAGAAAACTTACAATCAAGTCATAAATCAAATTTAATTCAAAATCAAAAGCCTTAAATTAAATTTAAATTAAATAAATTAGGATAAATCAATCAATTGTGTAATTAATCTAATTAATTACATAGTTAATTTAAATCAAATCAACCCATTCAAGGGGTACACATGGCTAAAGATATTAATTAAATTCAATTATTTAAATCCTATTCTCCCTCAAACACCAAATGGGAGGAAAATTCATCAACCAATAGGATTTAAGGATTGAGCTCACATGGATCAAGCCTAAATCAAATCTCAATCACTCACTTGGAGAATGCATCTTGTCAACTCATTTTGTCCTTTGGTCCCAAGCTTTGAGGATAAAATATTTAAATGGTCTCTAAAGGTGGAACCATGGACTTAACCTTCACCTAATCATGATCAAATCAACTACACCCCCTACCCTTGCCAAAATCTATAAAAGCAAGGCATAATTGAAGCATTATTCATCCATAATTTTTGAGAAGCATCAAACCTCTTGCAATTTTAAGCTAGAAAGGCAAATTTAGAGCTAATTAGTTGTTATTTCAATTGGAATTAATCTTTTATCTTGTTTATCATTTCTTTCTCATATTAGGACTGTCACTAGTGTGAGCTTGCTGAGAGCTCATCATTAGCATCCCTAATTAGAGAGCCATAGAGTGCTCAATCATCTTTAATTTTACTTAATTGAATTGAATTTGTGTTAATTTAATTTTTATTTTGATTTATAGATGATACTAACCCTATGAAGGTACTTAATCTAGTACACACCTTGTTCATTAATAACAAGTCCTAACCCATTGTAACCTTGTTAAGTGGTATTATCATATCCCACATTGTAATTAGATTTTAATGTAGAGGGTGAAGGAGATTCATCATGAGCTTTATGGAAATGCATGGTATAAAGAGGAATAGGAGGAATATTATTTTTAGGGAGATCCTAACCTCTATTATCATCATCTTTAGGTGGTGAGGATGAAGAATGTTTATGAAGATATTCTTCTATACCCAAGATCCTTGGAGAGAAGTCATCAAGAAAATTCTTAACATTAGGATTATGAATAATACTTTGATAAAAGGAAGATTGTTTAAGATCATCCAAATAATTGCATAAACTACCTTCTCTAAGACTATCCATTAGATTAGGTTGGGGAAGAGGAGATATAGGTCTCAATAAGATGGGATCATTAGGAGCTAAATATTTATCATCATGATTATTAGGCATTTTAGGAATAACATTAGGAGGATTTATATTAGTGTTATCTTTAGGTTCATTGACAAAAACCATTATATTATCAACATATATCATGCATTTTGTGAAGATTTGAATGACAAAAGTACATGAAATATTGATAAAGGTTTTGAAATATACGTTATAAGGAAGAAAGACATTCGTTAACCTCATAATTCCATATGCGATAATTACATGAAGATAAACATCATAAAATACAAGGAATTATGGTTCACTCCATGTGATTGGTAAATATAAGTAAGGAGAACTATAACAACATAAGTTATCACACACCAATATAACTTAGTAAGCTCTATGTTAATGAAATTTAACAAGCACACAATGAGATCCAACACAAAAATAAGAAGTGGAAATGTTATGAGTCAGGTGCACCCAAAATGTATAGTGGGAAAAAGGGGAAGCAATGTAAATAAGGGAAATCACTCCACCTTTTCACCTTTGCACATTCAGAAGGAAGATACTCCCAATAGGCTCAAGAGGTGAATTAAGCACTCAATGGGGATAATGATTCCTTCACAAAAAATGTGTTTGGAAGTAGATAGGAAAGTGAAAATGATAAGATGATGTAATGCAAATGATTAAGAAAATAACTAAAAAGTTGCTAAAAATAGACTATAAGAGACAGATAGTGAGTTAAAATTGAAAGAAATGGAAATTAGAAGACGAAACTGACTTGTGGTAGAAATATGAGCTCAAAAAGGTAGGGACATGAGGTAAATGACAAAATGTTCCCTATGTAGAAATATGAGCTCAAAAAGGTAGGGATGTGAGGAAAATGACAACATGTTCCCTATGTTTTCAACTTAATTTTTCATAGATCGTCTAACTATACTTGATCTACCCAGATCTAATTTTATGGATCTATAACCTATTCCTTATGGAATAAATATTGTACTTCACCACAATGGTTGATTTAGGAGAAGAGAAAGAAGACTTGAATGAAAGATAGATTGATATGGATCTCCTTCCTTGATATAAAACTCCTTTTCTTGGTCTCCAATGGGGGAAAAAAGATAGATATATGGAAAAAAACACCTTGATTGCTTGAAAAGAAAGAAGAATTGAATGCTCTAACTTGATGGCTCTTTATTTTCTTTATTTAATATCTTTCACTTGATAGCTTGATCGTGATAATGGATGATTAGTTACCAATATGAGGAGAGATAGGGGCTTTATATACATCTCACATCATTTTAGGGAGCTAAGAATTAAACAAGCCAACATTGGGAACAAATCCCCCCCAAGAATTTGTATGGGTTTTCGAGCCAAATTTGGGCCCCAACTTCCTAGGACATGTTTCCAGGGAGAGTGAGCCCAGATTTGATTTGGGTGCCAGGGATAATGGGTATGTGCAAGATTTCCAATTACAACCCATTCTAGGGTCATAGCAGATCACAAAGGCCAAAAATAAGTACATAGGGTCTAGGTGATGAAATACATTATGGGATTGGATGAAAAAGAGAGAGACGCACCTAGAAATAAGGCCAACCTTGAGTTTAAGCAATATTGAAAGGAATGAAGGTCCCATATCTGAATTTAGGTATCCTTTAAGTGTCATATGAGGTCTTACTATAGAAAATACACTAAAGTAGGAATAAAGTGGTCCTTAAATTATACACAAATTAGGTGCTTACAATTTAGAATAGTGTAGTTATATTCAATTTGAGTCACATGTAATTGGATACAATTAACTTTTCCTTGATTTATCTTAATCTTTTAAATTTAGACATTAATGTCCATAAAAAGCTAAAAATAGTCAATGAAATTTAAAAATAATATATAATTAACAATTCACACAAAGGAATGCCCAAGCCAAGAATTTAGTCCAAGATTATCTCACACCATGTTAAAGGAACTTAAAAACCTCACCTATAACTTACCAAGGAAAAACAAGCCACGTCCTCATTCTATAAAATAAAAAATCAAACTAAAGCTATGTTAGACTCATTTGTGCTCCTAAGATGCCTAAGAATCAAGTTTCTCTTTAAACAAAAAAAAGAGGCTTGGTGGCACTAAAAACCTAGCACTAAAATAGTTCCCACTATCATTGAGAAAAGCTCTAAAAATGAGAATAAGCAACTGATCCTTAATTTTTTCCCTAAATCTTCAAAATAAATGTATCCCAACCTATATGTTCCAACCAAATTATGTTTAAAATGACTTTTTGACACTTAAATATCAAGAGAAAAAGGAAATAAAGGGAAAATGGGAACGTTAATAGATGAAACATCCATTGTCTTCTTCAACTAAATGTGGTGTAACAATAACGCTAATAACAAAAGAAACCTAATTTAAAATACGGTTCCTACAATAGAACAACTCATAACTCTAGCAAAAATGTCACAATGTTATAGTGTACAACTAAAAACTATGAAGTATGTAAGAGGATGATCTAGATTTATAATCCTTAAGATTATAGTACAATTCAATCTCAATTAATATCAAGTTGAAGGTGCTTTGAAACTCCATGAGTAATATAAAAATGTAGATATGTTAAAGGTTATAAATTAATTAGAAGAGGTTGTCATATTAAAGTAGAAAACTATAGATACATTAAAAAAATGACCTATTAAAGAAGCCAATGACTAAGTTGTTCTTTTTGATATTTGACTAGCTAATTTTTTTAAAAATAATAGATGTCCTCTATTAATTCTTTCTTTCAATACATAATAATAGAGCTGTCTAGAATGAAAAAGAAACATAGTATACAGAGTTCAGTGCCTTAAGATACATGGTTTAGTGCGGGATTCCTAAATCTAGGCACATATCTTTAATATTTAGTGTTATCTAACATTTCATTTATGTTCTATTCTGACCAATGTTGTAGTGTTTTGAGATTTCTACTAGGTGAAGAATAGACATATTTTAAGATATTTATTTGGTTGTAGGTTTATTTGATACTCTAGGCATTCATTATTTGGTAACTTAACCATAGAAAGGAAAATGAAAAATGGTAGACAAAAAGTTACCTATTTTCATTATTATGCCGAAGGAAATGACATTTACAGATTCTGACCATAAATATAATAAGTTCATATTCACACTTCTCATTTTGATAATTCTCTCACAAATATAGTAAGTTCATATTCACACTTCTTGTTTTGATAATTTTCTCACAAATATAGTAAGTTCACATTCACACTTTTTGTTTTGATAATTTTCTCACAAATACAGTAAGTTCATATTCACACTTCTTGTTTTGATAATTTTCTCACAAATATAGTAAGTTCATATTTCGACTTTTCATTTTGATAATTTTCTCTAGTAGTACACTTGTTCTTCTTATTTTATAGTACATAAAATTTTATAGTAAATGATCTGGACAAGAAACAATGAAAGTAAATAGAAACATATTCGGAAAGGATGAACAATATTATGCAAATCAACCATTTTAGAAGACCCTAGAGATTATAGTGGCATAAATTGTAATAGCCCTTGATTTTTGGATTCAAAAAATCACAAATATCAAGGAAATTAACCCTCAAATACTTGGCCTAATTTGAACATCATTGTTCTACTACACCAATATCCACAAAAATTAATTTTGGTGATGTTTCTTTATATAGAGAGCATGTATTCTACTTAGAATGAGAAACATATTCTAGTACTCTTGAATCAAAAAACTGTAGGTTCATCATATCTTTTTAGAGTTTTGTAATTCAATGTAGTTTAAAATTATCTATCATTAAATAATAGGCAATCCACGTCTTCCTCATATTAGTAATTAGAATGAAACAAATCACATTTACTAATGCTTGTTCATTTCAAATGTTATTATCCATCAACTATTTTTTCAAATTCTTCTTTCTTGTGATGATTTCCATTCATCAACAATATTAAAAGGCAACAATTTGAAGATAGGCAACTCAGTTGTGAGGACATGAGATGGAACAAAGAACAAAGTGTCATAGATCCACTTTAATGACTACATCAACAATATCCAAAAGCAACATTTTGGAGATAGACAACTCAATGGTGAGACATTAGATGGAACATAGTATAGAATGCCACAATCCACTTCAATGATTGCATTCAACGTATTACTCAGAGACTATAGGTTGTATTTTTTGAAGAGTTGTGTAAAAATACTATAAGTTTTTTTTTTTGTCAATGCTACATGAATTAATTAGAAAATATTTTAATTTTATAATTATTTCACATTACAAATTACTTCATTGTTGTCTAGTTACTTTGACTCTATTATTGTATGGTTACTTGCCTTTGTAACACTAATTTATATCCAATTAGTTATTTGTATATATATATATATATATATATATATATATATATATATATATATATATATATATATATATATATATATATATATATATATATATATATATATATATATATATATATATATATATATATATATATATATATATATATATATATATATATATATATATATATATATATTATTCTCAAGTTGATGTTTTGTTTATATATACTATTCTCAAGTTGGTATTTTTGTGTGTTTTTATTTTGTTATGTTTATCTACATATTTGTTAGACGCAACAAAATACTTTGTGCATAGTTGCGATGATATTTAGCTGCAACAAATTTACTTTGTGCATTATGTTTGACCCCAACTAATCACATTGCAAGAAAGAACAAAGACTTTCTATATTCCCAACCTCAATACCTTTCTCTATCTAGTAGAAACAAGTGAACTAAACTTCAATGCTAAAAAAATTATTTTAAAAATTGAACTTTATTTAAAAATATGAACCTATCGGCTCATTGTTACATGCAAAACAAACATGCAATTGCTAGTTATTATTTTTTATTATTTAATCATGTTTCAAGAAGGGGACATGATAATCCACTATTGGTGTATCCCTTGAACCTTCTATTGGTACACTTTCTAGTTAGTTGATTGGCTTCCCTTGCAAGAAATCTTGCAAAGAAAAAGTTGTCTCTTGCCAAAAATAGGTTGCTATTACACAATTTTGCATATTATATGTTATTATCTTCTATTTGTGTATTGAAAAAACTCTTGCACCTATTAATGATGCAAGTGCTAGTTGTATGCAACGATGGAATCTTTGTAATTTTCCAATTTTGCTTCCTTCATAACTGAGTTTGTTCCAAAAAAAAACCTAAACTAAAAAAGCACAAACCAATGTAAAATAGTGGTTAACAATAACATTCCCTTTTAGGAATCTCAAATGATCAAAGTTTGTAAGTACAAAAGTAATAAACTATATACACTTTTTACAAACACTTCTATTTTCAAGAAAATAAAGAATGATAAACTATTATGCAAAGAATGATAAAGTGTTATGTGATAAATTGGTAAATTGGAATGTTAGGAGGAGTCTTAAACTAAACTTGTGCAATAAAAAATTAATAAAATATACACTTGTTTTACAAAAAAGATTTTCATTTTCAAGAAGACAAAGAATGATTAAGTGTAATGTGATGTTTGGTCAATTGATAAAGTTGAATGGTTCATAAGGAGTCCCTAGTAATAATATCTTGTCAGGTACAAAAGTAATAAACTATATACAAGTTTTACAAAAGAAGATGTGGTTTCATGAAGATAAAGAATGATAAAGAGTTATGTGAGGATTAGTCAATTTGTAAAGTTGAAAGGTTCATAAAGTCCTAGTGGTCATGCCTTGTAAGGTGTAAAAGCAACAAAGCATGCATTTTTTTAAAAGTATTACTTTCAAGATGACAAGGAATGATCAATTTAAGTTCTAATTAGTAAATTGGTAAAATTCAATGGCTAACAAAGAATCCATAGTGATCAAGTTTTGCAATGTGAAAAAACTTGGTAAAATGTAACTTTATTAATACTAATTATTTTTTTAAAAAAATTTTATTACAAAATTTACATGCTAACAACTGATATCATTTGAATTCTTATATTTAATATATTAAAAACTAGTATATGGATATTTTAATTTTTTTATGTAAAATATGTATTTATCAAAAATGATTTTTTTATATAATATCTCCAAATTTGAAATCATCTTGTTCTTCATGCGTCTAATATATTTAATTATTTTATCTTTACACCCATAATTTATTTCCAAAAGCAAAAATCCAATATTTTATTTGGTACTTATTAGTATGCACTACTACAAAACTAAACAACTATTTATATAGTTTGTTGTTAATTTAGTCTCTAGTTTCTTTGATAGATAATTTTATTTTAATTAGCTAAAATGTTGTCTCATGTCACTATAAATACTTTTATGGTCATTTTTATTGTATCATTCTAAAAAGTTAGGTCTGATGATTGGTTGCTTTATTAGGGCCCACTAGACCCATTTTGGTGATTTTGAGGTCTGAATGTCCATTATGCTTGATCTTGGCAAGTTGAATCTCTATTTCCTACTCCTTTTCACTCTCCCCAAGCTCCAAAACACATTTGAGCTCATTCCTATAGGAACATGTCTCCAATGGAAACATGTCCCTAGGTTTTGGGGTCCAAATTTAACCTGGGGCTTGATGTGAGGGTTGTCTTTAGGGATTTCTTTATTTGGTCAGCCTGGATAAAATTTGAATCCCAAAATGATGGAGTTAGTATAGAAACCCCTTATCACTCCTCATTTTGACATCTATGATCATTATCAAGTGCAAGCATTTTGGCAATTAAGCTATCAAGTTTTCAAGCAAGCAAGAGCAATTGGATTCAAGATTTGAAGGTAAGCACCCGAGGTCAAGTTTTCCAAGTCTCCAATTCTTAAATATCATTCAAGTCCAAAGAAATATTCTCCAATTGATGCAAGTTTCTCTCGCATGATGGCCAAGTAGAGAAATTATCAATCAAGTAAGAAGATCCATCCTCCACTCCTCTCTCCTTCTTTGCAAGCGTTATCAAGCATATCTACATTCAATAACTAGGAGTAGCATTCATAGATCTATTTATTTGTGAGGGAATCCTTAATTCTACATCTCCTTTCAAGGTGAACACTTTGGATCTCAAGCACATTCAAACAACTTTATGAATATGAGTGATTCCTACATCCAATCATGAGGCTTTATGCAAGCTAAATCTATTATTGTCTTCCTCTTTACTTTATTTTATGAAATTTTATTTCATTTCTAAGGTTGATTCCTAAATAGGGTTTTGACCAAGGAAAACCCCTTTATCCAACCTTTTCCCCATTTTTTTTTTTGTGCAAGAACAAGTTACAGAGAAGTTGGATCAAATCTAGGAAAATCAAGAACAATCGTACAATCTTTGAAAAATTCAATCAAAAACATTGGGAACATGTTTCCATTATCATCATGTCCCAGGAACATGTCACTATTTTTTTCATGTTCCTAACATTCTAAGCTCATATTTTTTCCACATGTCAGTTTAGTCATCTGGTTTATATTTCCGTCAATTTAAGCTCACTGTTTATCTTTTACACTCCATTTTTAGCATCTTTGTATTGAATTTACTATTTTATCATTTAAATTACCATATTATATCATTATCATTTCATTAATTACATATTCTATTGAATAATAATTGTCCCCATTTAACACTTGAGTCACCTCTTAAGCCTATTGGGGGAATCTTCCTTCCTAGATGTGCAATTCATGAAAATAGATGTGATCTTTATATACGTTTTATGATTGCCTCTTATTTTCCCTTCTACATCTTTTGTGAGCCTAAATTATAAATTTTTAATTCTGATTTGGTGTTTAGATATACATTTTATGCATTATATACTTCTCATTTTGGTAGTCAAATCTAGATCTACCTTTGCATGCTTTACATTACATCTTTTAATTTGATAATTAGATGTATTTTTCATTAAAAAAATTTCTATTTTGGTTAGGTTGAATATCATATCTCTTTGAAATGTTGTAATTGTCTTAGATATATCTTTCTTCAATTCCCTTGTGCATGAATTTTATTACTTTAAGTCCTACTCATAACATTTTGGTTAGGAGAAGCCATAGACTTATGGGTTCCTTTGATCCTAAGCCTTTTATTTTTCTTAGGAGTCTTGATGAGACCAAAATGCATCCTAACTACATTTATCCTACTATGGAGAAAAAATCTTCCCATTTTTCTCGTGATGAAGATGAGGTCTTAAGAGTCCCTCCTATGCAAGTTCAAAAACTTTCTAATGACTGAGAAATTTGAACAATGGTTAGGAAAAGAGAATTCAAATCTTGAGGTCATTTTCATTATGGAAATTTTAGGTAAGTTAATACATAATGATGAACATGGTGTTAATATCTTTCACAATATCTCTCATATCATTGATAACAATGTCAAGCCTATTAGGGATTGTGCTCAAGATTTAGGTTTCATTCCATCTACTACTAGTGTTGAGACCTTCATGCCTATTTATACCTCCATTCCTATTGTGTCTACATATGATCCACCTATCATCACAACCTCAATTCAAAATCTCAATCCTACACATGTTAGTATGCCTAATCCCACTTTTTCCACTATTCCTTCAAGAGTGTCATGTGTTTCTTTACCTTCATTAATGCCCACTTACAATAATGTTTCTTTTTCATATTCTACCATTCCTTCCATTTCTCACAATGCTCCAAATATTTCACACATATATCCTCCTACCTCTCTTTTTACTAACTCCACTATTAGTATCTTGGCTCAAACCATGTCTTCTTTGTAGAAAAAAAATTCCTCTAATGACCCAATCCATGTTAAACATTCCTACTTGTGACATTTCTAGTCCATTGTCCTTGGATATAAATTGTGTTTTTATTCCAAAATACATGGAGATTCCCCATATTGAGACTTATAATGGCGAAGGTGATCCTTTGACCCATGTCAAAACCTTTCAAACATTGTGTAGTCATTTTTTTCATGATCATAGGTTCATGGCTAAACTGTTTACTATAACCTTTTGAGACAAAGCCTTGCCATTATATTGTTCTTGCCTCCTTATTCTATTGATTATTTTAAAAATCTTGTTAATGTTTTCATTCAAAAAATTTAAAATAATATTGGTCCTAAGATTACTTTAACTAATTTAATGCATTGTAAACAAGGAATTAAAAAAATGACTAATTTTACTAGTAGATTCAAGCATTTTCATGCTCACATTTCTTATCACGTGTCTAATATTGATGTGCAACACTTTTTTATTTCTAATATACAAAAAGACATTATAGATAATATTCTTCTTTCTGAGTTCTCTTTTTTGTGTAGTGCTTCCATAATTATCATTTTCAAGTGAATCAATTTGAGAGCACCACTCTAATGGCTCTGGTTGATAAGAGTGTTGTCACATCCAACAAATTTAACAAGTTTTAGAAACCAAAGAACTTCATTAAGATTAATAATTCATCCAACAATGTTGATGGACAAGTGGCAACAACATCCAAAGGTGTGACTCATTTTTCATCTATTTTTAAACCTTCTCATAATTTTACTCAACTTTTTGAATCTTTACATAATGTGATGTTGAAATTGATTAATGCTAAAGTGTTAAATCTTCCTCCTATTAAGCCAATTGACACATCCAAAACTTTTCTCAAATCCTTTGATCACAAATATTCTTGTCAATACCATCTATTAGGATTAACAAGACAGAAATAACAATTACATGCAAATATAACCAATATCAGAAAACAATAAACCACACAAAAGAGAACACAATACACAAAGATTTAACGTGGTTCACCCAATCCCTAGGCTACATCCACCAATAGAGAGTCCAATATTATTATTATTATTATTATCTAGTGATTACAACCTGATTACAATCCGTAATCCCTTACAACTCAATTCCACCACAAGTACTAAAATCATACATTAATGAAATCCCTAACCCTAAGCCATATTATACAATATTTTTCTGCTTTAGGGTTAGAATGAGTTACAACATGTCGGCCCAAAAATTACCAAAAATATGTTGGCCTCAAAAAAAGTGTATAGTACTTTCCCGATCAATCACCACAAGCTAACACCATCGTCAACCTAGTCATGATACTGAAAGGTATTTCCATTTTAAATTTGTCATTCAAGACCTCATTGATTCTAATGCTATATATATTAAGGGTGTTAATGATCATGAAAACATGTCTGTAGCAGCTCCCAACCAAAACTTTCAAATTTACACCAACCATTTTCCATCTCATTCAATCAACCATGTTGAGTCTACCAAATGTTTGCCTTCTTCTTCCACCCTTGTTGTTGACTATGATGATAAGTGTCATGAAGCCAATAAAATTGTCAACCTCATTGATCAATCTAAACTTAAAATCAAACCAAAACTTGATCTTTGTATAAACCTTTGACCCTAATGAGACAATTAAAGAACTTGATGGTCCTCTTTGCATTATTCCAAAGGTTAATGGTCTTAATTATTATGGTGTTCTTATTGAATCTACTTGCATGAATAATGTGATAACTAAAGAGAATATTTTCAATAGAAAATTGTAACATGATCTCTATGATAAATCTGATGCTATGATCCAAACTTGTGATGGGTTCCTTTATTCTACTCATAGATCTATTTCATTTCCTGTTGAAGTTGGTGGTAAATATTTAGATGTCACATTTTTTGTCATCCCAACTTCTGATCAATTTCAAATCAAACTCGGTCTTCCTTAATAATGGGCTCCTAAATAGCCATCTTTTTCACTACTTTTTATCCGCTTTCTAGAACAAGTTGATTGTACATAGACATGAATTTATGGTTTTAAGCATATGAACTTATGGTTTCTATGTATATGTTATATGTGTGTGTGAACATAAGATGGAAATATGGATACTTCTAAAGACATAATATCTGCTTAAATTCATGGAAAAGAATGGTGAATATAATAGTTATACGTGTTAATAGATGTTTTCTCTCCTAAGCTATGTTTTGGGTAGTTACCTCCTGTAGCCATAGGATTTGCAAGAGTGGTAATTAAGACTTACACCTTTTCCTAATATTGATGATGTGGATATATATGTATATGGTTGGATATGTGTGCATTGATTATTTTGTAGGAGTTGACCGTGGATATTCAAAGACCAGCATACTAGCGTAGGAGTCATCAAAGCCAACCGTAGATTGCAGAATCTCCACAAGCAAGTCAATACTTTCTGTTGCATGCAATGCGTAGATTTAGTGTGCGCTATATTTTGGGAATGTTTATAGTCAATAATGTTTCTGTTATGAAACTTTATGAGTTGTAACCGATCCTCAATTATGAAGTGATCGTAGATTTAGAAGTTAGTTGTAGCTTCCTTTTAAATAATCGACTGTTGTGACTCAATTGGAGTTAGTCGAACAAACTAGTTTTCAATAGAACTTTTGCATACTATTTCAATCAAGTGTAATCATTTTATGGATGAATAGAATGTTCAGTTCAAGTTTGCAACTTTCATCTTGATTGTACTTCTCATTCACTCATTCAAGGGGGCCCACTTGATGAGTGAATTGTTCTGTTAGTGTAGAATTCATTTTCCTATTCATTTATATGTTGTAGAACTCTGCTGTTCCTGCAGCTACTAATATTAGAATTAGTAGCCTGTTCCTGCAACACAAATAGTTAGAGTAGTTCCTAACTGTGATTTCTTGCTTTGATTAGAATACATATGCTTACCAGTTTTAGCATAGTTTTCTTGAAGCATAAGCATTTGAATTCCTTAGATAGGCTTAGAAGAGGAGGTTTGAAGCATATACTTTGCAAATACCATTCCAAGTTTATGTCCCTGGTCGATAATTAAATGAGACCAAATAATGCATTTAGGGATCATTTGGGGTGTCTAATCCTGAAATAGGCAGTCCATTGCTCTAGGTTTTTGATACTATTGTTTGGCTAAGCATTTTTGGCACCGTTGCCGAGGATGGTGTTAATTCAAACTAATCCTTGTAGTTGTAGTCTTGGTTTTAATCTAGTACTTAAGTAAGAATTTTTATGCATAGAAGGAGAGATCACCTTGGGAGATTTCTTCCCCATAACTACCAAGGAGAGCCATTTGATTTATTTAATCCTCAAGTTGAAGAACCACAAAGTGAAAATGAAGAAGAAAAACCCTTTGAAAATCCATTTGTTGATGCTCAGGAACACATATCCTCTTCATCATCTGAGGAATCACTGCATTTAAATGACCTATTTGCTGAACCTGAATATCAAGATAATTCACTTGCTCTTGTTGTATATTAGCCACCACCACAAGGTCCTCCTCCTAGAATGGCTACTTAGGTTCCCTTTCCTTTTCCTCTACCTCAACAGCAAGGCAGCCAAAATTTGAAAAATATACCTACTACTGCACTTCCCAAATTTTATGGCCTCCTTACAAAGGACCCTGAGACCTTCCTCTTTGAATTTGATATTCTTTGTCAAAGTTATGACTATACCACTGATGCCCACAAGCTAAAGTTGTTCCCATCAACTCTAAAAGAAGCTTCTTTGAGATGGTTCATGGGGTTAGGTGCCAATGCTATAGCAGATTGGAATGCCATGCACATAATGTTTCTTATGAAGTACAAATATTACTATAGAGGTCAAGATTTGAAAGGTGATGACATTTTTAAAATGTCTCAGAAGGAGGACAAAAAATTGGAGGATTATGTATCCAAATTTATGTTCAACCTATAGTGTAATACACAACACCAGCTAAATGAGGTATCTCAGAAACACCTCTTCCTAAAAGGTGTGAATGATGGAAGTATTGAGGCTCTAGACGTAATGGAAGGAGGAGATATCACACAAAAAGGTTGGGTTGACATAAAGAATATATGTCAAAATTATTTAAGGGCCACTTTGAAGAAGGGTAGGGGACTTAGAGACCTACCATATAAGTCCAATGGTGGTTCAGGAGTATCTAAAGTGGAGTTGTCTAACCTGCTATCTCACTTCAAGCAAGACATCATTAATGATGTTGCCACTCAACTGGATAGTATGTAAGCAAGGAGGAAGAAGGAAGAGGTAGATGTTGTGCTTGCTGAGTTTTGTTCTCATTGCAGAGAGAAGAAGAGAAACTACAAATGTAAGCTAGTTGCATTTGTGGACGTTAGCCCAATGCCCACCAAGTTCAAGGCCATAGATGAGGAGAATGGAGAAGTTTTCTACATTGCTCAAAAGCATCCATGGGCTCAAAGACAAGGTATGTCTCCAAACCCACTGAATAATTTTGGTTATAATAATAGCTATTGGCCAAACCAAAACCCCCAAAATTTTGCTCCTTAGGGTCAAAATTGGAATCATAACTGGTCCAATCAATAGCCATACTATAACCAAGCCTATCTGCAACAACCACCATTTAACCCATACCAATAGTAGTATAACTCTTATTAGCAGCCGTAGCAGAATAGCCAATGGCCACCCCAGGGTAGCTAGCAACCACAACCTTAGTGGGGACCCAATCAGCCTAATCAGCAACAAGCACTAATGCCTCCACCTCAGCAACAAGCTATTATGTTGTCACCTCCTCTAGCAAATAGCAATCCTTAAAAGCCAACTCAACTTCCAGCTCAGCCCACTCCAAATCCTAATAATAAGCAACAAGCTTATTCTTTGCACGTAAATGATATCCAACTTAGATTAGGAACTACGCTGCCTACACCCAAAGAGCCAATAATCACTGAAGTTGTTGATGCTGAAGACATACCCATGAACAAGCCTATTGATGTTCCACATGTTGCTCAAACTGCACCAGTGCCTAAGAATCCTCCTTATTCGCAAAGACTGTCTTAGGTCATTCCTACAAAAGAGAATCCTGTAGCCACTTATTTGATTGATCAACTCAAGCAAATGACAATGCAGATTCCCTTGTTGGATGCACTTAAAGAAATTCCAGTTTATACCAAAGCAATTAAAGAAGCCTGTATCAAATGACCTGGAAGGAAAAAGAATGAACCTGATACTATCCATGTCCTAGGCCAACTCTTTGATCTCATGCTAAGAAAAGTTGTCATGCCCAAGTATTTAGATCCAGGAAGTCCAGTGGTAACCATCTCCATTAATGGTATGCAAATTTAGAATGTTCTCATTGACTTGGGAGCATCAATTAATGTTATGACTAGAGAAGTTCTACTGAAACTTAGTATCATTGGTTTGTGGGACACACCAACAATATTGCAGTTAGCTGATAATTCCACAGTTAAGCCCAATGGTATGGTGGAGGATATTATTGTTACTTTGGATCCCTTAGACTACCCTTCTAATTTTATAGGCCTATCACCCAAAGCCACCCTAGGAGGATATCCACTAATCCTAGGATGACCTTGGTTAGCCACGGCTGATGCTTGCATTGTATGCCATTCAAGGAAGATGACCATATCAGATGGAATAAATACCAATAATTTAGCTCTATATTCTCCTGCAAAACCCCAAAGTGAACTTGATCAAATTGTCTTGCCAAACTTAGGAGATGCTGCCCTTGAAGTAAGCTCTATGCAAAAAATCATGGTCATTGACATAAATCCATTCATGGTATCACAAGAAGAAGATGATATACTATCAATAATCCTTACCAACCAATATGGTTCAGAGGAGTCATCTTGTGATGATCCAAATTGTTCCCTTCAAACAATACTACCCAAGCAACCCACATCTTAGCTTCCTGCAGCACCTGATTATCTCCATACCTTGCTACCCCATGAGATAAAGTCTCCATCCACAACATAAATTAAGATGTTAGAAATATTTAAGAAAGTTGAGATTGCTTCAGGAAAAGAGCTAAATGTTAATAAAAACCTCATAGAATCCCAGAT
Organism: Chamaecyparis obtusa; assembly: GCA_027943335.1. Classification (NCBI taxonomy): domain Eukaryota; kingdom Viridiplantae; phylum Streptophyta; class Pinopsida; order Cupressales; family Cupressaceae; genus Chamaecyparis; species Chamaecyparis obtusa. The sequence continues at coordinate 402,714 of BSBK01005377.1, forward strand.
GTCTAGTCTTATCAAGCTTTTACAGGATAGGCAGCAAGCCTTTGCATGGGATTACATTGACATGAAAGGGATGGATCCCAAACTTTGTACTCATAGAATATATATAAGCCCAAAATACAAGCCAGTGAGACAAGCTCAAAGAAGAATTAACCCTGCTTTAAGAGATATAGTTAAGACAGAGTTGCAGAAGCTTCTTAGTGTAGGTTTCATTTATCCAATTTCTGATAGTCAGTGGGTTTCTCCTCTTGTAATTGTTCCAAAGAAAGGAGGAAAGTGGAGATTTTGTGTTGACTATAGAGAACTTAATAAAGCCACTAAGAAGGATCACTTTCCACTACCTTTCATTGACCAAGTACTTGACAATCTTGCAGGTAAGAAGTACTTTTCATTTCTAGATGGCTTCACTAGGTATAATCAGATACAAATATCACCAGAAGACTAGGACAAGACACCATTTACCTATCCTTGGGGAACCTTTGCTTATTCAGTCTTGCCATTTGGATTATGTAATGCTCCTACTACTTTCCAAAGAGCAGTGCTTGGCATTTTCTCTGATATAGCTGCTGATTGTGTTGAAATCTATATGGATGACTTTACAACTCATGGCACAAGATTTGAAGAAGTACAAGAAAACTTGGAAAAGGTTCTTAAGAGATGTCAAGATTACAATCTCTCTCTTAACAGTGAGAAGTGCTACATGATGATGGAGGAAGGAGTAGTCCTACAACACTACCTTTCATCTTTTGGAATTTAGGTTGAACCTACAAAAATTGTAGTTATCAACACACTCCCCACACCAGTTAAGCAGAAGGATGTCCGAAGTTTCCTTGGCCATGCTAGTTACTACAGAAGATTCATAAAAGACTTTAGCTAACTTGCAGCACCACTATATAATTTGTTGAAGAAAGAAGCTGAATTTGCATGGACAGAGGAATGTGAAGCATCATTCCAGAAGTTGAAAGATGTGCTAACAACAACACCTATTATCAGAGGACATGATTGGAAGCTTCCATTCCATATCCACACAGATGCATCTGACTATGCTATTGGAGCAGTTCTGGGACAAAAGAAGGTATTATTGAACATGCAATTTATTACATTAGTACAAATTTGCAAGGAGCAGAATTGAATTATACTATTACTGAAAAAGAGTTGTTAGCAGTTGTTTATGCACTAAATAAATTTAGGCACTACATCACAAGCTATGAAGTATTTGTTTATACTGATCATTTAGCTATCAAGTACTTAATGAATAAACCTACCATTAGTGGTAGACTAGCACGCTGGTTACTCCTCATGTAGGAGTTTGATGTGAAGATCATAGACAAACTAGGAAAGGCTAATGTAGTGGCTGATTTCTTGTCATCACTGCAAGTGCTAAATGATCCTGCAGCAATTGATGATAGTTTCCCTGATGAGCACTTATTTTCTATTGATTCTTTTAATCCATGGTATGCAGACTTAGCCAACTACCTTGCTACAAGGAGAATGCCACCTCAATTTTCTCCTAAACAACATCGTCTGTTAGTTGAAAAGAGCTTTAACTTCTCTTGGATTTTAGGCTTCATGTTTTATATAGGACCAGACCAAGTCACAAGGTGATGCGTTTGAGAGGATGAAACTTATGACATCCTTTGGGCATGCCATGATGAGCCTTGCAGAGGACACTTTGCTGCAAAGAGGAAAACCTACAAGATTTTGACAACTGGGTATTACTGGCCTACATTGCATAAGGATGAAGCAAAACATACTCAACATTGTGATAGGTGCCAATGTATGGGATGACCTACAAAGACTAATGAAATGCCCCTGCAGCCTTAGGTAGTTGTCACACCCTTTGACAAATGGGGTATTGACTTCGTTGGACCTATTGAGCCCTCTTCTCATGGGAAGTCTTACATCTTAGTATGTACTGATTATGCAACAAAGTGGGTTGAAGCCAAAGCTATGAGATGTGCTAGAGATCTCAAAGTTGCTGGGTTTCTTTATGAATGCATATTCACTAGATTTGGAGTACCAAGGGAAATTGTCATAGATCAAGGGGCACAATTCATCTCTAATCTTATCATAGAGTTGATGCAGGAATACATGGTGCGTCATGGAAAATCTTCACCTTACCATCCTCAGGCCAATGGCCAGGTGAAAATCACAAATTGGGAGATCGAATCCATTCTCACAAAAATAGTAGATGTGCATAAAAAGGATTAGGCTACCCATCTTCCTGAAGCCATATGGGCTTACCACACCACATGGAAAACCACCATAGGGTTTACTCATTTTGATTTGGTATATGGAAAATCCACCTCTATGCCAATTGAATTCCAGCATAAAACACTTCGCACTACTTTAGAACTGGATATAGATATCACCAAAGCACAACAAGACATGTTACTGTAATTAAATGGATTGGATGAATATAGGAAGTCTGCTCTCCACAATACAGAGTTGATACAATAGAAAAAGAAAAAATGGCATGATAAGTTAATTCATGATAAGAAATTTTCTTTCAGCGATTGGGCACCGTTATATGATTCTAGATACTAGCACACACCTAGGAAATTTCATACCAGATGGCTTGGGCCTTATGAGATCATATCAGTATTTGACAATGGAGCAGTACAACTTTCAACAATTGATCCTGTTCAATTTAAATTACTTGTTAATGGGCATCATCTGAAACTTTACCACAAACCTATTAGCCATGATGAGTTCCTGAAGCAGTTCCAAAGCACAGCTAAAGTAAGCGATCCTGTAGTTGAAGAATCTGGGTCTTCCACCCAAGATTCTATCGATTCTTGATTCTATTCAAGAACACCATAATAAATATTTCACATCTTGTGGAATACATTCTCCATAATAAGTTTTCATCTCACCTTCTCTCTTTTTCCACCTATCCGCCCCATCCCATCACTTCATATGCAGGTGCAATTTTTTTGAACAACTCTTCCTGCAACGCTTCCAGGTTCGTGCCACATATACTCGTACATATATTATTTTTATTCATTAATTTTTAAGATTTTGTGTCATTTTAATTTTTCACTCTTGCTTAACCTGGCTTGGTGGGACCCATGCCATTACTTAGTTGGGGGGGGGGGGAATTATTCTATTTTTGAAATCTCAAATTAGCATGTAAAATTAAAGATCGTGTCTTTGAATTATGTCTACGACATGACTTGATGACCTGTCCTTTTGTGATTGCATCATCACATTTAAAGAAAATTAAAGATATTAAAATATGATCTTGATTTCTAATGATATGCTATGATGTGTTCAGGGTGGCAGCCTTGGCATGTGCGAGCTTTTATGAGATCTTATGTAAAACTCATATCATTAGATTTCGTGCAAACAAATCTTTAATTTTATGAATCAAGTTGTAGTTTGTACGTTGTCTTTTCTTCTGCAAAATTTTGTTCCATAATGCATTGAGGTCTGTGACTTGCCATTATTGAACTCTGTGAGAATTGTAGTTCTACATATTCAAAATTGTTTGAGAGTAGTAATGGGAGGTGACCTTTAAAGGCATGAACCAGCGGATCATAGGGTTTTATTAAATGATGCGCCCACTTGTGAAATGTTTAGAAGGAGAGGATGGCTAGATTATTGTTTAAGCCTTAAAGGGTTTAACGAGGAAGTTTCTCTGCAATTTATGTCCACCTTGAAGGACGGGTTTGTAGAAGTTAAAGGTTTGAAAATTGAGTTCATAGAAGATGTAGTAGTTGAAGTGACTGGTTTACCTCAGGAAGGTGAATAATGGGTGAAAGATTTCAACCTGCATTCAACGAGAGCACAGTTCACTTTTCACGGTGATCCTTAGTTAGATGTCAATAGGAAGCAAGGAACTTGGTGATTATCTTTGCCTCTGGAGTTCATCCAACTGACCGCATTTGTTATTTAGTACTTCACCTATGAGGGACGCTACAAATACCTACATGCTTTGCACTTCAAAATTCTTAGTCATCTCCGACATGATAACAGATCGGTAAATCTTCCCAGCTTCTTATTTAACATTGTGAAAAAACAAGCTTTATTAGTCCAGTCAGGAAGCAACCAGTCTATTTCACATCATTGCTTGATAAAATTAATTTTAGAAAGGGAGTTGAATAGACAAAAGGTTGGGACATGGGAGGAATTTTTGCAAATGAATGAGGTTGAACCTAGTATAGTCGGCCCTAGAGGTCATGGTGTTGGTCAGAAAGAGAAAACATCTTCTGGGGTTCATAAAATTGTTCAAAGAATTGAGAATGAACTTGAAGCCTCTCCTTCCATTTCTAGGTCACCTAGAAAAGGAATTTTCAATGCTGGAGCCTCTACTTCTTAGAGGAAGAAAAACAAAAGTACAGAAGCTCCTAATATTCCTGAGTCTTCACGGTCCGTAAGGATAAGGTCTGCATCTAGGAAGGGTAAGGGTAAAATAATGGAACCAGAAGAGGAAATATTAGAACCTCATTCTGGTGATAATCTTGATAATATGGAAGAAACCCTACATTTCCCTAGGGAAGAGAATCCTAAATTCCCTCCTGTAGATAATTCTGAGAACCCTAGGGAAGAGAATCCTGAATTCCCTCTTGAAGAGAATTTTGAGAACCCTCCTAAAGAGCATTCTGAAAACCCTCCTGAAGCAATGGCAGAGGAGGTAGTCATTAAGAAAAAGAAATAGAAGAGTCCTCTGAGCTCATCCATACCCCCTAAGAGAAGAAGTAGAAGACTTTCTAAGAAAGATGCTGAAGCATCTATTCCTATTATTAATGTTGAGTCTTCTAAATCTATAAAAATGAGTCTTTGGAAAACTCCTCTTCTGAGGAATTGTTCCATCAACCTGCAGCCAGTGACACTATATTAAGAGGGCAGATTCTAGAAATAGAGGTTAATCCTAGAGTTGGAGTTAACTACATTTTGATTGATAGTGACAAGGACTTTGAGGGCACAGAGGAATTTGAAGAAAATACTGCCGAGCAGGACACTAGTATGAATTCAAAAGAAATTCCTAACTTTGGAACTGAAATTATTGAAGAAGTACCTGAGCAGAGCAGTTAGGATAAGTTAGAAGCATTGGATAAAGTGGTAGCTAATGTTAGTGAGGAAACCAATGTAATAAAGGCAATTGTTTTATGGAAGGGGAAGTCCTCTACACCAAAGAAAATAATTAAAACTCCTCAATTTTCATCTAGATGGGTGGACATACTCAATCAAGAACCTTTACCCCCACTAGATTTATCTATACCCCTTGCCACAGGGATCAATTTATACCAGCAGTTGTTATGGGAAAAGACACAATGGAATTTAGAAAAGGAAAAATTGAAATGAGTCATTAGTGAGAAAAATTCTCAGTTGGAGTAGAAATCAGATGAGATTGAGATATTGAAATGGAGGATTGATCAGATTACAAGGTTAATTCCACAGCTGATGGAATGCAGATCACCCTCATCGGTGTATGCAATATTCCTTCAAGAGAAAATTGTTAATTTCAAATTAACAAGGATTGTAGAAGGCCTCCATCCATCCATATCAACTCCCCATGAATTTTACTATCCTTTCAGTCTGCCCCAATGACTCTGAAAAACCTATTGTGTGAATTGTACTTGCATAACCTAGCAGTACCTGATGACACAGAGTGGAATTCACTCCTCTATGTAGGTGATGTATAGTTAAGAGCAGTTATGTCATGGATGTAGAATGAGATAAGTAGAGAACACCAGGCTGCGCCATACAGAGACAAATAAATGTCAACTCCTTTGATGATGAGGCCTAAAGTTCAACACTCCAGTCGAACATATTTTGACTGGCTTTCTATCACAACAAACACTAGTGGAGCCAATAAGATCTATCCAGTGAGAGAACAAGCCTTTGCAGACTGGGACCAACATTCCTCATGAGATGTAGCTACAACAATTAATGCCTCCAAGTAGAGGTGGATAAGGATGTCACAAGATCTAAAGAAAATGGAACCGCATTCACCACATAATCTAACCCTTGCCACAAGAAGGGCTCCATGGTACATTATGTTGGGAAGGACACTCCTTAATTGATGGTTTCTATTAAGGTTTCAGCCTCCACTCTTCCTTCAACCATTACTGGCAATGAACGACAGTGCAAAAAATTATGACATGGCCTCTGAAGTTCCACGTTGGGAAAAATTCAAAGAGACTCATGGATAGTTTGATTATGTTCATGATGAGTTTGGACAGAGAATAGCTAGTGATTTGAGGGTCCGTGCTAGGATTCAAAAATTCATGATTGCTAGGGACCAGTAATAGTTCAGTTGGGGGGAATGATGGGCTCCTAAATAGCCATCTTTTTCACTGCTTTTTATCCTCTTTCTAGAACAAGTTGATTGTACATAGACATGAATTTATGGTTTTAAGCATATGAACTTATGGTTTCTATGTATATGTTATATGTGTGTGTGAACATAAGATGGAAATATGGATACTTCTAAAGACATAATATTTTCTTAAATTCACGGATAGGAATGGTGAATATAATAGTTATACATGTTAATAGATGTTTTCTCTCCTAAGCTATGTTTTGGGTAGTTACCTCCTGTAGCCATAGGATTTGCAAGAGTGGTAATTAAGACTTACACCTTTTCCTAATATTGATGATGTGGATATATATGTATATGGTTGGATATGTGTGCATTGATTGTTTTGTAGGAGTTGACCGTGGATATTCAAAGAATAACATACTGGTGTGGGAGTCATCAAAGCCAACCGTAGATTACAGAATCTCTGCAAGCAAGTCAATACTTTCTGTTGCATGCAATGTGTATATTTAGTGTGTGCTATATTTTGGGAATGTTTATAATCAATAATGTTTCTATTATGAAACTTTATGAATTGTAACCGATCCTCAATTATGAAGTGATCTTAGATTTAGAAGTTAGTTGTAGCTTCCTTTTAAATAATCGACTGTTGTGACTCAATTGGAGTTAGTCGAACAAACTGGTTTTCAATAGAACTTTTGCATACTATTTCAATCAATTGTAATCATTTTATGGATGAATAGAATGTTCAGTTCAAGTTTGAAACTTTCATCTTGATTGTACTTCTCATTCACTCATTCAAGGGGGCCCAATATATGAGAGAATCATTTTGTTAGTGTAGAATTCATTTTCCTGTTCATTTATATGTTGTAGAACTCTACTATTCCTGCAGCTACTGATATGAGAATCAGTAGCCTGTTCTTGCAGCACAGACAGTTAGAGTAGTTCCTAATTGTGATTTCCTACTTTGATTAGAATACATTTGCTTACCAGTTTTAGCATAGTTTTCCTGAAGCATAAGCATTTGAATTCCTTAGATAGGCTTAGAAGAGGAGGTTTGAAGCATATACTTTGTAGATACCATTCCAAGTTTATGTCCTTGGTCGATAATTAAATGAGACCAAATAATGCATTTAGGAATCATTTGGAGTGTCCAATCTTGAAATAGGTAGTTCGTTACTCTAGGTTTCTGATACTATTGTTTGGCCAAGAACTTGACTTACCTCCATGAAAGATGCAGCCTCTCATATCCATAAGTGTTTAAATTTTCCTCACAATGGACAAATCATGACTATTAACCATATGTTATTAACCTTTAGTACCTCAAAAATTACTTGAATTTTATTTCTTTTTGCCTTATATACCTCAACCCATCCAACCTCACAAAGATAATCTCTTTTGATCTTATTAGGATTACAAAATAAAAAATATTTGTGAGCTTCAACAATCCTAAGGATGTTCCATCTCCTTTCCCTAGACTTGGAATTCTTCCTACACTACTTACACCTCCTATATATGCTCTAGTTCCAGCTATATCATATAAACATGTTGTTTATGTTATCTCTCAACCCAGTGTGGTTCCTTTCATTCATCCTAATAAGGAAGAAAAGGAACCAATGTTGACTGATCCTAAACTGAACCAAGTTTGTAGTGTAACCATTGTGCTCATGACTATCATGGTAAACATTGTGATAGAGCACATCAACATGCTTCTCAAAACCTCTCTTCACCTAAAAAACTTATTGATGCTTTGATTCCCTTTGACCGACCTATGTTTGACCAAAGGGGGAAGTTAACTTGAAAAATATGAAATTGAACAAACATGATACTGTTATTTGTATGTTGGATTCTATTACAATTAATTTGGATGAAGAAGATACTCTTGATGATGATTCTTTTGATGCAACTAACAATAATATCCATGCTAGTGATTCTGATGATATATTTGAGCTTATTTATGTTAATCATGATTTACCAGCTATGTTTCAAAACAATTATCTCTTACTCCTAGTAACAAAAAAAGTGACCCATTTTCACAGCATGGTCCTTATTTGGAACTGACTATTTTTATATCTATCATGCTTGATGTTTCTCCTCTTGCATGTTTCCCACCTTCCCTAAACACCACAGAATGAGATGGGGGGCATGTGATGTACCAAATAGTGGTTTCCATTACAAAAAAATATCGACCTATTAATGCATGATACAACCACTAGTATAGAATCCATAGGAGGTGGTTAAGTCATGTCATAAATCCTGTGAGGGACATTGCTACATTACCAAAAATCCTCCTCGTAGTGTCACTTATCATAGCCTACATATATTTGAACTTGTGACCAAGCTCTAATACCACTTGTTATAAGTAGTGGTTGTCGTTGCACCAAAAGATTGGCTTGTCAATGCCTAATACAACTACTAGACTTATAGAATCCACATGAGGTGCTTAAGACATGTCACGAATCCCATGAGGAATGTTGGCACACTGAAAACATGTAATACCCTTGAATAGCTCCTCTTGTGTAGTGGATTATATGTTTTTACTTGTTGTATGTGCTTCTCTCATGATGTGTTGCGTGTTATATGTTTTATTAGATTTCTTTAGACAACCCTGTTAGGAATAGTCCCAAGAGATAACAAAGAGGGGGGGGGGGGGGTTGAATCAATTATCTACAAGATTCAATTCTTTATCCAATTAAGTATATAATAACATTAAGCACATACACAATAAGATAACACTTAACACAACACCACAATTTTGGTTACGGGGAAACCCAAATAGGTAAAAACCCTGGTGGGAACTAGCACCCACTATAAACTACACTAGAGTATAATGATCCCTGTTAGAAGATCTTATAACCCTATTAGGAGTTGATCTTTACAATGCATGAAGTAAAATGACTTGGTCAAAGGTCAAACCCTATTAGGAGTCTTTTATAATTAACCTTGTTAAAGGTGAGGACACACTGTTTAGAGCACACTGCTCAAATGGTGAAGGCTGCAACCTTCTGCATAACAGATACACACTATATCTAGATCTTAGTGAATTGGAAAGTAGACCTACTATCTTGATCAATTCCAATGAATAGCTTATACTCTCTTCTTCTTCACATAGATCTTCAATTGATGATTGATTGTCTCAGTACATTCACATCTTTTTCTCTCCTATCACAATCACACTTAGCAATCACAATTGACTGGCTATAAGTATTTTTCTCCAAATGATATACTCAAGTTAGCCTATTAGAACTTACTTGAAATCATAATAGAGAAATAATATAACTCCTTAGTAAAATCTCCAATGGCTAAACCAAGCACGCAACACAAATAGGACCACACAACTCAATATGAGTAGATGCGTTGCTTCACATAGTTAGCTCCACCAAATTAACTAAAACTTTATTCTTATGTTAAAATTCATTATGCACTCTTAACCAAACATTCTTAACTCATCACCAAACATGAAACCAAACACGCATATCAAAATGATAGGTGCAACTACTAAAATAATATAAACACTGTTAGCTCCATCAGATAATCTCAAGAAACTGTAATTGACAAACAAAAACATCATTACTCAACTTCAACTACACAAATAACTCTATGTACATGAAAATAGCATCATAAACATGTCTAAAACACAAATATAAATGCGCAAGGCTCCATCATAACCATACTGAAAATCACATACAAAGCTCTACCTGTAACACTATTAGGAACACTACTGATACAAACAACTACACAACTGTCTATACTCAAAATCAACCTTTGCGTCTATGATATCATGATGATAACATATCTAAGAAACATATGCTCAAGGATCTCTACATAAGACTTCAATGCATGCTGCTTACCATATCTTGTCATCAATGACAAACATATAGTCAACACTGGCTTGCTGGAAAATCTCCAACAATCTCCCCCTTTGGAATTGATGGCAACATATGGAATGAAAAACACCACCAATCCAAATGTACAATTATTTTATAACATTCTCCATTTCCTCAACAAAAATCCCCAAGGATGAATCCTCCATCTACTGGTAAATGCTCTAAATATCAACTGCTATATACTCCCCTTAGTACTACATACTCCCCTTTTCTAGAATGAATCAACTATTTTATTTTTCATGATTATACACTCCCCCTTTGACATCAATGGAAAAGGACTCCAAAAAAAATAAGCACTGGTACAACTCTTGAAGTAGAGTAGTCAACCATTTATCATTCACTGAGGGCTGATGCACTACTGCAAACTCTAATAAGATCCAGGAAGGGAATTAATCCCAGCTTCTCCCTGAGATACTCAAATGTATCCTTCGGTAAAGGATTTGTGAATATATCTTCTAGTTGTTCTTTTGTGCTCGCATAATCCAATTTTACTTCTTTTTTTGCAAATTTCTCTCTTAGGAAGTGATATTTTACGTTAATGTGTTTTGTCTTTGCATGCATCACAGGGTTCTTTGACATATTGATAGCGCTAGTGTTGTCACAATGAATAACAATAGGGTATTCAATCTGAATTCCAAAATCCTTTATCATTTTCTTGATCCACACAATTGTAGAACAATTTAATGCTACTGCTACATACTCTGCTTCTACTATGGACTGAGAAATATAATTTTACTTCTTTCTTGTCCAAGTAACAAGTCTATCTCCAAGAACTAATGCTCCTCCTAAGGTACTATTTCTATCATCCACACAACCTACCCAATTTGCATCTGTATATGCATGAAGTTCTACATTTTTCTAAATTAGGATACCATAAACCATAGTCTATAGTTCCTTTCAGATATTTGAATATCCTCTTTACTGCCATAAGATGACTTTGTTTAGGTTCTTTTGCAAATCTTCCAACAATACCAACTACATTAGAAATATCTGGTCTAGATTGAGTAAGATATATGAGTTTACCAATCATAGACTTATATAGGGTCTTGTCTACTATTGTAGAATCATCTTCTTTTGAAATCTTGCTTCTTGTTATCATAGGGGTACTTACTGGCTTGCAATCATCCATCTTGAACTTCTTCAATATTTATTTCACATACTTAGACTGATTAATGAAAATACCTTTGTCTGTCTGCTGTACATTTATTCCCAAAAAGTACTTGATAGGTCCAATCATGCTCATTTCAAATTCTCTGTGCATCTCTTTAGAAAATTCTGCACTAAGCTTGTCATTACCACCAAAAATAATGTCATCAACACAAATAGCAACTATTAATAATCCTTCAGGTGTCTCTCTTATGAATAAGTTACAATTTTCTGCTCCTTTCTTGAATCCAATCTTAGTCAAGTAACCATCTAGTCTTTCATACCATGCTCTAGGAGCTTGCTTAAGTCCATAAAGGGATTTCTTCAGTCTGCATACCATATCTGGTTGGTCTGATAAAGTAAATCATTTAGGCTACCCTATGTAGACTTCTTCCTTCAACTCTCCATTTAGGAATGTTGACTTGACATCCATCTGATATACTTTAAAGTATTTGAATGTTGCATAGGATAGAAATAACTTTATGGCTTCCAATCTTCTTACAAGGGAAAATGTATCTGAATAATCAATTCCTTCTCTCTATGCATATCCTTTACATACTAGTCTTGCTTTATTCCTCACTACTGCACCATCTTCATTCATCTTGTTTCTGAATATCCACTTGGTTCCAATCACATTCTTGTCACTAGGTCTAGGGACCAATTCCCATGTATCATTCTTAATTATATGATCTAGCTCTTCTTTAATTGCTTCATGCCAATCTGAATCATTACATGCATCTTCAACACTTAAAGGTTCAATTTGTGAAAGTAAACATACCGCTTCATCAACTATTGAACTTTTTGCCTTTGATCTTGTCATGAATTTGTTGTTCTGATCTCCAATGATATCTTCTTTTGAATGGTATCTAGATATGAATTTTGGAACATTAGGTGTGACTCTCTCATCTATCTTCTGTGATTCTTCTTCACTTGTTTCAGGATCATTGAATAATACATCAATGCTGTCAAACATTTCTTCAACAACTGTTTCTCTACTGATAGAACTATGTTCTTGTTCAATCATAGGTGCATAATCATGATATCTCTCTTGAATCATAAAATTTTCATCAATATTTACATGAGCACTATCAATGATCTTCTTCAATCTTAAGTTAAAACATCTATAAAATTTTCTTTTAGTAGAGTAACCAAGAAAATGATGAACTACAACCGATTGAGAACCTAATTGATGAACTTTAAGTGATTAGAGATCACCGAGCACTGAATGGATATGTAAGATAATTAAATTAATTTTTATGTTGTCATTGATGTTAGCTAGTTTTGACAGTACTTATCATGTTAGTTGTGAATATCTAAACATTTGTAAAGAGGAGAGAAGGGATGAAGAACAAAGATATCTACATGGAGGAAGATGGATATGATAGATGAGGATAAGGAATACTCTTGGCAACTTATTGATGAGTCTATGACTTCATATTGTTGACTTGATTATGTTGCATTAATTTGTTATGAAGTTGGAAGAAAAATGTTACAAAGCAGTGTGGTTGGTTAATGAACCATTTCGGTATACACTAAGCTAGTGTAGTGTATACCGAGTGACAGTATCAACCGAGCTTGTGTTGACCGACACATTTCTTTGTCAACTGAGTATGGACAAAAGAACTAAATGATTAGTTTAGCTGACATAAATTGATGAGCTATAAAGTGTATGATTTCGAGGTGGAAGATAAAGTTTGTTACAAGATCAATGGCTAAATTTTTTTGAAGAAGATCTAAAGGATAGAAATAAAACATGTTACTGACACATCAGTCGAGGAAGGTCTAAGCGACAAAATCAATGAAGGAGATTAAGCGGAAAAATCTGATGGATGAGAAGAAAATAGTTTACTTGTCTATTTAAGAGACATTAATTTCATTGTGAAAAGGATGCCGAAGGAAGGAGATTGCATAGATATCACATGAACATTGCTTCATGCTTGCCTAATCAAACTGGTTGAAGAAGAACCAAATTGCAGAGTTAACTGAGCATCAGAGAGCTTTTACCGAGGGACAGTAAGTTATTGAATGTTGATGAACTGAATAGAAATATTGATCAGAGGATTTGTATGGACTTAGAATAGATTTGAACATCTACAAAGTCAAGTTGTATTGTAATAAGATCATCTACTATTTTCAGTTTAACCATTGTAAATAGATAAAATTTCTTAACCGAGTGGACTTGAAAGTCTTATATGTCATTCATAGAATGTACATTATTATCCTGTCAACCCCATAGTGAATGTTGGTTGGATGATAACTTTTAGTGTTAAATCCTCTAACAAGGTCACACCTTACAGTGTGTTTGGTAACCTTTAACAAGGTTGGTTCTTCACCGAGCTCACTTCAAAAGAGTGAAAAGTTTTTGGGTTATCGGTCCTAGGTGATTTTTCCCTTTGCAGGGTTTCCATGTTAAATCCTTTGTGTTATATGTTTATGTGGTGATTTTTTGGATATCATACTTTACATATTGCATATTTGATTTGGTCGGTAATCTTTATGAGCAATTAACTGCTAATTGGTAAAGTCATAGACAATTTAGTATTTATTGTTTACCGAGCTGTAGATTTAGCTGAATTTGTTTTAAGTGATACATTTTGAAATTGGGACTATGGATAACTGATTCACCCCCCTCTCAGTTATTCTAACAATTGGTATCAGAGCATATTGGTTTCTTGGAATAGAGTTTTAAGGACTTCGGCATAAAGATCACATAATGTATAAGAGGGAAGTGCCAAAGCTAAATAAGGACAACTTTATAATATGGCAAAGCTAAATGAGACTTCATATATTTGGGATTGGGAATTCTACCCTCACCCTATTGGATAATGGCTACATTGCACTGCCTACATGACCTTTGACTCTTGATCAATTAAGAGATAGACATGAGCATAATATTACTATGATGGAGATTGCTGTTGCTCTATCAGATGCCAAGTTTGAAGATGTCAAGGATTGCCTTACTTCTAAGGACATGTGGGATAAACTTACTCAAGTTTATAGTGGTGATGCAAATTTTAGAAGAGTCAGAGCTGAAAGTTTAAGAGGGAGATTCGATGATATGAAAATGAAAGGAGAAAATATAGTGCAATATACAAACTGAATAAAGGAGGTATTTAATGCTATTAGAGGATCTGGTGGTGTCATTACTAAAGAAATAGTGGTAAGTAAAATTCTAAGAACCTTATTGCTTGTTTATGCAATCAGAATATCCACAATACATGAAATGAGGTCTGCACTTGACAGTACTCTCACTCTTGATAGTTTGATCGGTAAGCTAATAAATTTTGAAATGGACAACTTTGATAATAGTGTTGTACCATTTGTTGAATCTTCTTTCATGACTTCTCTGAAGATCGGTAAGTCTAGTAGTAGAAGTAATAATGATGATAGTGACAGTAATACTGATGATGAGCTTGATGAGCTTGAAGCTCTTATGGCCAGAAGATTACCTAAAGGTAAAGGTAGATATAGAGGTAAATTACCTTTAGCATGTTTTAACTACAAAGAAGTTGGTCATATTGCTGCTAGTTGTCCAAATAGGAAAGAAGATGATAGAAACAAAGACAAATCTAGTGAAGGAATCTATGGGAGAAGAGGCAACAAAAGTTACATACACTACAACAGGGATAACTGAGACAACAATGATAAAGGCAAAAAGGTATGCTATATTGCTAAAGAAAATGATACTGATTCTGATACAGATGATGATGTAGAAGTAGTATTTGTTGTAATGAAGGATGACTCTGAGGAATAAGAAAGGTATGTAGAGACAACACTCATTTATAAGGTTAATAAAAATGATACATGGATCATTGATAGTGGCTTTACACATCACATGACTGGTGATGAAGAAAAATTTGATCATCTTGAGCAATATAATGGAGGATCTATAAAAATGGGTAATCATACACCATGTATAATTAGAGGAAAGGGATCTTTACTGATAAATGATAAAATAAGATGTGATAATGCTTATTGGGTAGAAGGACTAAATTAAAATTTGCTAAGTGTGGCACAACTTAACAATTTAGGTCACCGAGTAGCTTTTGAGAGAAAGAAGGTAAATATATTTGATGATGGAGTAAATCTTGTTGGAACAAGAGCACACACGAAAGGTAACTTGTTTTATCTTGACAATGCTAAGTCTTCCTGTTTAATGATGAATGATGAGGATGCATGGTTGTGGCATAAAAGGTTATGTCATGTAAACTTTGATAATATGATCAAGATAAGTAACAAGAAAAAGGTTAGAGGTCTACCTAGCCTAGCAAAATCGGATCATGTAATGTGTCATCAATGTCAAAAAGGTAAGAAAAAAAAATCTAGTTTTAAGAGTAAAGACTATTCAACAAAGAGAATTTTGGATCTAGTTCACACTGACCTATGTGGTCCCATGAGAACATAGAGCTCTTATGGAGATAGATATTTTATTCTATTTGTTGATGATTACACTAGATTGATGACTATAATATTCTTAAAAGAAAAATCTAAGGCATTTAAGATGTTTAAATGGTACAAAGAAAAAGTAGAGAAAGAAACTGAGAAGGAACTGAAATGCTTAAGATTTGACAGAGGTGGTGAATTTATTTCTGATGAATTTAATAACTACTGTAATGAGCATGGTATAAAAAGATAGGTTTCAGCATCGAGGACACCTCAGCAAAATGGGATTGCTGAAAGGAGGAATAGATCAATTGTTGATTATGCAAGGACACTGATGATAGAAAAGAATGTGGCTCAGACATACTAGAGAGAAGTAGTCAGTACAACTGTATATGTTCTAAACTGAGTACAATTGAAGAAGGACACAAAAAAAATAACCTACCAGTTATGGTTTGGTCACAAACCGACTATAAGTTACTTTAGAATTTTTGGTAGTAAATGTTTTATTCTGAAAGATGAAAAAAATGTGAAAGTTTGACTCTAAAGGGGACAAAGGGATATTTCTTGGATATTCCACTAAAAGAAAAGCTGATAAGTGTTTGAATAAAGTTACTAATAAAATGATTGAAAGTAATAATGTCAAGGTTGATGAATTTGATACTAAGAATAGTGAAGAAAGCACTAGGGAGCCAGAAGACTACGGTAGATTCACTTACATTGAACATCTAGAGCACCTACCAAAGTCGCAGACTGTGTCAATCGAGCATCAGGAAAACAACACTGAGGAACAACAAAGAGTAATTGATGATCAGAAAGGAGCTATCAAGCAAGAGAATGAACCTGAACAAGATGAACAACAAAGAAGAGATCAAGTGCTAGCAAGATTTGTCAGAAGACATCATCTTGAGAACTAAATTATTGGCAACAAGCAAGTTGGCATAATGACAAGAAGTAAATTAAGATAAGGTACATGCTTAGTTTGTGAGTTTGAACCGAAAAATGTTAAGGTTGCATTGGAGAATGAAGAATGGGTAAATGAAATGAATAAAGAGATAGAACAGATAGAGAAAAATAAGACATGGACCTTAGTACCTAGACCAAAAGATAAGAATGTTATCAGTACTAAATGGATTTTCAGAAATAAGCTGAATGAAAATGGAGAAGTTACAAGGAATAAAGCCAGACTAGTTTGCAAGGGGTATGCACAGGAGGAAGGAATAGATTATGGTGAAACATTTGCACCTATTGCTAGACTAGAAGGAGTTCATATGTTACTAGCCTATGCAGCACATAAGAAGTTTAAAGTTTATCAAATGGATGTTAAGTCTGATTTTATGAATGGGATACTAGAAGAGGTCTAAATCAAACAACCAAAAGGGTTTGTTGATCTAGACAAGAAAGATATGGTATGTAGACTACATAAAGCTTTATATGGTTTAAAGCAAGCACCTAGAGCCTGGTATGAAAGGCTACATACTTATTTATTAAGTATTGGTTTTGTTAGAACTAGTGAGAACAACAATTTGTATATGAAAGGTGAGTCTGATGACACTATTTTGATTGCTAAAATATTTGTGGATGATATTATTTTTGGAGGACAAGATCATATTTGTAAATCATTTGCTGATGAGATGAGAAAAGAATTTGAAATGTCTATGTTTGGAGAGATTAAATTCTTTCTAGGCTTGCAAGTTATTTAGCAGAATGATGGAATATTCATCACACAATTCAAGTACATAAAGGAAGTATTGAGAACATTTGGCATGGAAGATGCTAAACCAGTTGAAACACTAATGGTCATAGGCTACAAACTGACTAAACATGATGAAACTACAGAGGTGAACAAGACATTGTACCGATCTATGATTGGTAAGTTGATGTATGTAGTGCATAGTAGACCAGACATTGCACATGATGTGGGGATGGTTGCTAGATTTTTTGCAAATCCTAAGGAGTCACACATGGTTGCTACAAAAAGAATCTTAAGATACCTGAAGAAAATTAAGGACTATGGATTATGGCATCCTAAGGAAGGGAAGTTTGAACTAAGAGTCTATACCGACATAGATTGGGCTGGAAATATAGATGATAGAAAGAGTACCACCGAAGGAGCATTTTTCTTTGGTGAAAGACTTGTTACTTGGACAAGTAAGAAACAAACTTGTATTTCTCAGTCTACTACCAAAGCAGAGTATGTTTCTGCTGCTACAAACTATTCAAACATTGCCTACATCAAGCAAGTGTTGGAAGGGATGAACGAGGTAATCACTGAGCCAATGATTATATAATGTGACAACACAAGTGCAATAAACATTTCTAAGAATCCTGTCATGCACTCAAAGACCAAGCACATCTCTATTAAGTATCACTACTTAAGAGAATAAGTATAAGAGAAGCAAGTTAAATTGGAATATGTTACATCAAAAGAGTAACTTGTTGACATATTTATCAAGCCTCTACAAAAGGAAACTTTTGAATACTTGAGGACTAGACTTGGGGTCCATCCCTTGTTTATCAGTCACTAATGTGATCAGGAGGTTGCATCAGTCTAATCTTATCAGAAGATCATTCATGTTGATGCAACATAGTTCACACTTTGGATTCTATCTAAGGTTGTGAAAAATTTCAGGAACAAAGATTTGCATATCAGTATTCAGAGATTCAGAGATACATTGTATACACCAGACAATAGAGAGTCACATGGCTAATACAGAGCTGTATGTTTATGTGTTTCTTTGGCATTATTGTCAAAGGGAGAGAAGTTAATGAAATATCATACAAAGATTGTTGTCAAAGGAAGAGCTGAAAGGAGAGATAAACTGAAGAAGTCAGGGAGAGTATTGAACAAAATAATTTGAGAGCTGAAAGATCAAATCTGCAGAAGGAAGTCTGCACTTGCAATGCTATCATGTAATGTAGTGATTAAACATATTAAGCTAGGGAGAGCTTACAACATTTTTTACATAGTTTTAGAATACATGTTTGGTATGTGTATGGTATATTTTATATTTCTTGATTTTCCATCAATGCAAAAGGGAGAGATTGATGAACTACAACTGATTGAGAACCTGATTGATGAACTTTAAGTGATTAGAGATCACCGAGCACTGAATGGATATGTAAGATAATTAAATTAGTTTTTATGTTGTCATTTATGTCAACTAGTTTTGATAGTACTTATCATGTTAGTTGCAAATATCTAAACATTTGTAAAGAGGAGATAAAAGATGAAGAAAAAAGATATCTACATGGAGGAAGATGGATATGACATATGAGGATAAGGAATACTCTTGGTAACTTATTGATAAGTCTATGAATTCATATTTTTGACTTGATTATGTTACATTAATATGTTATGAAGTTGGAAGAAAAATGTTACAAAGCAGTGTGGTTGGTTAATGAAACATTTCAGTATACACCGAGCGACAGTATCAACTGAGCTTGTGTTCACTGACACATTTCTTTGTCAACCGAGTATGGACAAAAGAACTAAATGATTAGTTTAGCTGACATAAATTGATGAGCTGTAAATTGTATGATTTCAAGGTGGAAGATAAAATTTGTTACGAGATCAACAGATAACAAAATTCAAAGAAGATCTAAAGGTTAGAAATAAAACATGTTACTGACACATCAGTCAAGGAAGGTTTAAGTGACAAAATCAACGAAGGAGATTAAGCGGCAAAATCTGATGGATGAGAATAAAATAGTTTACTCTTCTATTTAAGAGACATTGATTTCATTGTGAAAAGGATGCCAAAGGAAGGAGACTATAGAGATATCATGTGAACATTGCTTCATGCTTATCTAATCAAATTGGTTAAAGAAGAATCAAACTACAGAGTTAATCAAGCGTTAGAGAGCTTTTACCGAGGGACAGTAAGTTATTGAATGTTGATGAAATGAATAGAAATGTTGATTAGAGGATTTGTATGGACTTAGAATAGATTTGAACATCTACAAAGTCAAGTTGTATTGTAATTAGATCATCTACTATTTTTAGTTTAACCATTATAAACAGATAAAATCTCTTAACCGAGTGGACTTGAAAGTCTTATATGTCATTCATAGAATGTACATTGTTATCCTATCAACCCCATAGTGAATGCTGGTTGGATGATAACTTTTAGTGTTAAATCCTCTAACAAGGTCACACCTTACAGTATGTTTTGTAACCTTTAACAGGGTTGGCTCTTCATTGAGCTCACTTTAGAAGAATGAATTTTTTTTGGGTTACCGGTCCCAGGTGATTTTTCCCTTTGCAGGGTTTCCATGTTAAATCCTTTGTGTTATATGTTTATGTGGTGATTGTTTGGCTATCATACTTTACATATTGCATATATAATTTGGTTGGTAATATTTATGAGCAATTAACTGGTAATTGGTAAAGTCATAGACAGTTTAGTATTTATTGTTTATTGAGCTGCATATTTAGCTGAATTTGTTTTAAGTGATACATTTTGAAATTGGGACTATGGATAACTGATTCATCCCCCTCTCAATTATTCTAATAGAAAAATACTATTATTGCTTCTTGCATTAAACTTTCCAATAGCTTCATCTCTCTTGATGTAGCACTTGCTTCCAAAGATTCTGAAGTATTTTGCTATAGGTACATTCCCAAACCATAGCTCACAAGGTGTCTTGTCTGCGCTTGGCCTTAATTGAATTCTATTGATAGTATAGACTGCAGTATTGACTACATCTGTCAAATAGGTGTGTGTAAATTTTCCTTCAATCATGATAGTGTGCGATGTGTCAAGTATGATCCTATTTCTCCTTTCTGCAATTCCAACCTGCTAAGGAGTTCTAGGTGCACTTAGCTATCTCTTTATCCCATGTTATTCACAATACTCATAAAATCTGTTAGAGGTGAATTCTCCTCCTCTATCTGATCTCAAAAATTTAATCTTTAATCCAGGTTCATTTTCAACTTTAGCTTTGAATATATTGAGCTTCTCAAATGCTTCAGATTTATCTTTGAAGAATGCAACCCACATCATTCTAGAATAATCATCAACAAACAAAATAAAGTACCTTTCACAATAGTATGATCTTGTTTGAGTTGGTCCACATAAGTATATATGCACTAGATCCAATTTGTTCTCTATTGAATTATGCTTGCTTCTGAATGAATTCCTCACATGTTTTCCCATCACACATTCTCTGCATATTGTATCAACTAGTTTTTGCAATACTAGGAAGGTCTCTAACTACCTTTACATTGCTTATCTTTACTATATTGTCAAAATTGATGTGACATAATATTTTGTGCCATAACCAACTATCATCTACTTTAGCAACAAAAAAAATTGCTTATGAATTGAGCTGAAAAACATTACCTTTTGTCTTTGAACCTAATGCAATCATTACTCCTTTATTATTAATGATGCACTTAATGTCTTTGAATTCCAACTGATATCCTTTTTCAAGCAACTATCCAACACTTAGTAAGTTATGCTACAAACCATCAACATATAGAACATCATCAATATTATTCTTTCCATCCAAGGTGATAGCTCCTCTACCTATGATAGGTTTAGGAGTGTTGTCTCCAAATCTAACCATGCCACCTTTGTACTTATCCAAATGTACACATCTATCTTTTTCTCTTGTCATGTGATGTGAACAACCGCTCTCAATGATCCAGTCTATTTAAATGTCTGCTTGTGAAATTAATGCCAACTCTTGTGCTTTCTTTTTATCTTAAATATCCATTTCATCAAACATTTTCTCCATATCTTCAATAGAAATGAATCCAATTTCATCTTCTACTAAATTGTCATCTGATACTCCATCTCCAGCATAGTAACATTCTTTTGTATACTTAGGCTTGTAATTAGTTTTGAACTTCTTGACTCTTGTAAGACACTTTGATGCAAAGTGACCAATCTTGTTACATGAAAAACATTTGAATGGTAACTGACCTTCAGATTTTCCTTTTCCTGTTCTTTCTTTCTTAGCAATCATAGCAATGAAATCATTTAGTTCTTTATCCTCATCATCATCATCAAAGTTACCATAAGTGTTCACAAATTTCTTACCATGGACTAAAGATTTGAAGGTTGTCTCACTTTTAGGCTCTGTCTTCAAACTTGATATCTCAAATGCTTAAATCTTGCTGATTAAAGTCTCTCTTTTGAAGTCTTTTGAAAACTGCATAGTCTCATCTAGGATGTTTATCTTGCTCTCATATTCTATTGTTAGAGTAGTCATCAACTTATCCATTATGTCTTCTTCCAAAATTTCTCCACCATTGTTTTTGATTCCTGCAACTACTTCATTAATTCTTTGATTGTAGGCTCTGATGTTCTCTTCAGGAAACATCTCCAATGTATTGTAATTTTTCTTCCATGTCTTTCTGCGGGCATTCTTGGCTTTGATGTCTCCTTCAAACATGTCTTCTAGATACTTCCATATCTTGTAGGCTTTGTCTACTTTCTTGATCTCTAAAAACTCACTGTTAGACAAGGTGCTGATAAGGGCTTCTTTGGAAATTGCATTTTCAGTGATCAATTCCTTTTGCTTAATAGTTGCATCTTCCTTTGCAAGATCTGATAAAGAGGGAATGTGAACTTCTCTAGTAGCTACTTCAAAAATCTCAAAAGAAATGCACTGCAAATGTGTTGTCATTTTGTTCTTCCAATCTAGATAATTCTCTCCATAAAACTTAGGACTTTCTTTTCTAAAGAATGCCATCTGATCAACCTCAAGTTGTTAAACTTTCTCTCCGAGGCACTTGGCTTTGATACCAATTGTTAGGAATAGTCCCAAGGGATAACTTAGAGGGGGGGGTGAATTAGTTATCTACAAGATTCAATTCTTTATCCAATTAAGTATAGAATATTATTAAGCACATACACAATAAGATAACACTTAACACAACACCACAATTTTGGTTATGGGGAAACCCAAATAGGTAAAAACCCATGTGGGAATTAGCACCCACTATAAACTGCACTAGAGTATAATGATCCATGTTAGAAGATCTTGCAACCCTGTTAGGAGTTGATCTTTACAATGCATGAAGTACAATGACTTGGTCAAAGGTCATACCCATTTAGGAGTCTTTAATAATTAACCTTGTTAAAGGTGAGGACACACTGTCCAGAGCACACTGCTCAAATGGTGAAGTCTGCAACCTTCTGCATAACAGATACACACTATATCTGGATCTTGGTGAATTGGAAAGTAGACCTGCTGTCTTGATTAGTTCCAATGAATAGCTTATACTCTCTTCTTCTTCACATAGATCTTCAATTGATGATTGATTGTCTCAGTACATTTGTATCTTCTGCTCTCCTATCATAATCACACTTAGCACTCACAATTGACTGGCTATAAGTATCTTTCTCCAAATGATATACTCAAGTCTTCCTATTAGAAATTCCTTAAAATCATAATAGAGAAATAATATAACTCCTCAGTAACATCTCCAATGGCTAAACCAAGCATGCAACAAAAATAAGACATCACAACTCAATATGAGTAGATGCGTCGCTTCACACAGTCGGCTCCACCAAATTAACTAAAATTTTATTCTTGTGCTGAAATACATTATGCACTCTTAACCAAATATTCTTAACTCATCACCAAACACGAAAACAAACATGCATATCAAAATGATAGGAGCAACTACTAAAATAATATAAACAATGTCGACTCCATCATATAATCTCAGGAAACTTTAACTGACAAATAGAAACATCATTACTCAACTTCAACTACACAAATGACTTTGTGTCCATGAACATAGCATCATAAACATGTCTACAACATAAATATAAATGTACAAGGCTCCATCAAAACCTTACTAAAAATCACATACAAAGCTCTGCCTGTAACACTGTCAGGAACACTACTGATACAAACAACTACACAACTATTTGTACTCATAATCAACCTTTGCATCTATGATATCATGCTGATAACATATCTAAGAAACATATGGTCAATGCTCTCTACATAAGACTTCAATGCATGTTGCTTACCATATGTTGTCATCAATGACAAACATACAGTTAACTATGGCTTACTAGAAAATCTCCAACAAACCCTTATTACTTTGTTGGTGTAAGGTGATAAAGGAATCATCATGTCATGACATTCCCCTATTTTTACATCTCACTTCTTCTATATGTTGTTACCTATTATGTTTTGCATGTGCCACTATTTGTAAAATTTTCTTTGTGTTGTCCAATTGGGGATGATGCAAAATGGTAGCTACCTATTCCTTTTGATCTCCATGATGCCAACCCAAAAAGACTCTTCTTCATCACTCTTATGTGACATTTTTCCATTGTATTTTAGTTCTACTAACTTTGGGGGATGATGACATTTTATTTTGATATATCTGTTGGATATTTTCTAGCAAGCCAGTGTTGACTGTATGTTTGTCATTGATGAAAACATATGGTAAGCATTGGGCATTGAAGTTATATGAAGAGATCCTTGAGAAAATGTTGTATGGATATGTTATTAGCATGATATCATAGATGCAAAGATTGATTTTGAGTGCAGATAGTTGTGCAGTTGTTTGTAACAGTAGTGTTCTTGACAGTGTTGCAAGCTAAGTTTTGTATGCAATTCACAATATGATTATGATGGAACCTTGCACTTTTTTTAAAATTTTTTAGACATAATTATGAAGCTATGTTCATAGACATAGAGTTAGTTATGCAGTTGAAGATTAGTTATGATGTTTCTATTTGCCAGTTACAGTTTTAGGAGATTATTCATTCAGAGCCGACAATGTTTATATTGTTTCAGTAGTTGCACCTATCATTATGATATGCGTGTTTGGTTTCATGTTTGGTTATGAGCTAAGGTTGTTTGGTTAAAAGCACATAACATATTTCATCTTGAGAGTAAAGTTTGAGTTAATTTGGTGCAGCCGATAGTGTGAAGTGATGCATCTACTCATATTGGGTTGTGCGGTCCTATTTGTGTTGGGTGCTTAGTATAGTCATTGGAGATGTTGTTGAGAGTTGTATTGTTTCATTAATATGATGTCAAGAAGGTTCTAATAGGCTGACTTGATTACATCTTTTGGAGAAGGATACTTATAGCCAGTCAGTTGTGATCGCTAAGGAAGAAGTATGGATGAAGAGTAAGAAGGTGCGAAAGTATTGGGCCAGTAAAGCTATATCAATCATTAGTTGAAGATCAATGTGAAGAAGCAGTGAGTGTATGCTATTCATTGGAGCTAATCAAGACAGGAGGTCTAATTCACAGTTCACTAAGATCTAGATATAGTGTGTATCTATTGTGTAGAAGGTTGCAGCCTTCACCATTTGAGCAGTGTGCTCCCAAACAATGTGTCCTCACCTTTGATAGAGTTATTTATAAAAGGCTCCTAATAGGGTTTGACCTTTGAATAGGTCATTGTACTTCATGTATTGTAAAGATCAACTCCTAACAGGGTTATAAGATCTTCTAACAATGATCATTATACTCTAGTGTAGGTTATAGTGGGTGCTAATTCCCATTGGGGTTTTTACCTATTTTGGGTTTCCTCATAACCAAAATTTTGATGTTGTGTTAAGTGTTATCTTTTTGTGTATATGCTTAATGTTCTTCTATACTGATTTGGATAAAGAATTGAATCTTGTAGATAACTGATTGATCCCCCCTCTTAGCTATCTCTTGGGACTATTCCTAATGATTGGTATTAGAGCCAAGTGCCTTGGAGAGAAAGTTTAACAGCTTGAGGCTGATCAGATGGTGTTCTTTAGAAAATAAATTCCTAAGTTTTATGGAGAGAATTATCTAGACTGGAAGAACAACATGATAACACATTTGCAGTGCGTTGGTTTTGAGATTTTTGAAGCTGTTACTCAAGATGTTCATGTTCCCTCTCTAAAAGACCTTGCCAAAGAAGATGCAAACATTAAACAAAAGGAAATGTTCACTCAAAATGCAATTGCCAAAGAAGCATTTATCAGTGCCTTATTTGATAGTGAGTTTTCAAAAATCAAGAAAGAAGATAGAGCCCACAAAATATGGAAGTATCTATAAGACATGTTTGAAGGAGATATCCAAGCCAAGAATGCACGCAAAAAGACATGGAAGAAAAGATATAACTATTTGGAGATTCTACCTAAAGATAACATTAGAGCCTATAGTCAAAGAATTATTGAAGCAGTTGTAGGAATTAGAAACAATGGTGGAGAGATTTCGGAAGAAGACATAATGGATAAATTCATGACTACTCTGATAGAAGAATATGAGAGAAAGATAAAAATCCTAGATGAGACTGCAGTTTTCAAAAGAATTCAAAAGAGAGACCTTAATCAGCAAGATTTCAGCATTCGAGATATCAAGATTGAAGACAGAGCCTAAAAGTGAAATAGTATTCAAAGCCTCAGTCCATGGTAAGAAATCTTTGAACACCTGTAGTAATTTTGATGATGAAGATGATGATAAAGAACTAGAAGAATTCATTGCTATGGCTGCTAAGAAAGAAAGAAAAGGAAAAGGAAAATATGAAGGTCAGTTACCATTTAAATTCTTTTCATGTAACAAGATTGGTCATTTTACATCTATGTGTCCTACAAGAGTCAAGAAGTACAAAACTATTTTCAAGCCTAAGTATACAAAAGAACGTTACTATGATGAAGATGGAGTAATAGATGATGACTCAGTAGAAGATGAAATTGGATTTATTTCAATTGAAGATATAGAGAAAATGTTTGATGACATGGATATTGAAGATGAAAAGAAATAAGAGGAAGCATTGATTTCACAAGAAGACATCAGGATAGACTGGATCATTGACAATAGTTGTTCACATCACATGACATGGGACAAAGAAAAATTTGTACATTTAGATAATTACAAAGGTGGCATGGTTAGATTTGGAGACAACACTCCTAAGCCTATCATAGGTAGAGGAGGTATCAGTTTGGATGGAAAGAATAATACTAATGATGATCTATATGTTGATGGTTTTCAACATAACTTACTGAGTTTTGGATAGTTACTTGACAAAGGATATCAGTTGGAATTCAAAGACAATAAGTGCATCATTAATAACAAAGAAGGATTAATGATTGCATTAGGTTCAAAGACAAAAGGTAATGTTTTTTAGCTTAATTTAGAAGCAAGTCATTTTGTTTTAAAAGTAGATTATAGTTGGTTATGGTACAAAAGACTATGTCACATCAATTTTGACAATATAGTAAAGGTAAGAAATGTAAAGGCAGTAAGAGACCTCCCTAGTATTGCAAGACCAATTGATACAATGTGCAGGGAATGTGTGATGGGAAATCATGTAAAGAACTCATTCAGAAGTAGGCAAAATTTAGTAGAGAACAAATTGGATCTCGTACATACAGACCTATGTCGACCAACTCAAACAAGATCATACTATGGTGAAAGGTACTTTATTTTGTTTGTTGATGATTATTCTAGAATGATGTGGGTTGCGTTCTTAAGAGATAAATCTGAAGCATTTGAGAAGTTCAAAATATTCAAAGCTAAAGTTGAAAATGAGTCTAGATTAAAGATAAAATGTCTAAGATCAGATAGAGGAGGAGAATTCACTTGTGACAAAATTTTTGAGTATTGCAAAGAACATGGGATAAAGAGACAACTAAGTGAACCTAGAACCCCTCAACAAAATGGAATTGTAGAAAGGAGAAATAGGATCATACTTGACACAACGTGCACTATCATGATTAAAGGAAAAGTTGCACACACCTATTGGAGAGATGCAGTCACTACTACAGTCTATACTATCAACATAATTCAATTAAGGCCAGGAACATTCAAGACACCCTATGAGCTATGGTTTGGGAATGTACCTACAGTAAAATACTTCAAATCTTTGGAAGCAAGTGTTACATCAAGAGAGATGATGGTGTTGGTAAGTTTGATGCAAGAAGCGATGAAGGTATTTTTCTTGGTTACTCTACTAAAAGAAAATATTATAGATGTTTTAACTTGAGATTAAAGAAGATCATTGAAAGTGCACATGTAAATATTGATGAAAATTTTATGATTCAAGAGAGATACCATGATTATGCACCTATGATCTAAGAAGAACCTAGTATTATCAGTAGAGAAGCAAATGTTGAAGAAATGTTTGACAGCATTGATGTATTAATCGGTGAACTTGAAATAAGTGAAGAAGAATCACAAAAGATAGATGAGAGAGTTAGACCTAATGTTCCAAAATTCACATCTAGATACCATTCAAAAGAAGATATCATTGGAGATCACAACAGAAAAGTCATGACAAGATCAAGAGCAAAAAGTTCAAAAGTTGATGAAGCGGTATGTTTACTTTCATAAATTGAACCTTTAAGTGTTGAAGATGCATGTAATGATTTAGATTGGCATAAAACAATGAAAGAAGAGCTAGATTAGATAGTTAAGAATGATACATGGGAATTGGCCCCTAAACCTAGTGACAAAAATGTGAATGGAACCAAGTGGATATTCATAAACAAGATGAATGAAGATGGTACAATGGTAAGAAAAAAACCAAGACTAGTATGTAAAGGATATGCACAGAGAGAAGGAATTGATTACTCTGATACATTTTCACCTGTAAGTAGATTGAAAGCTATAAAGTTATTTCTAGCCTATGCAACATACAAAGATGTTAAGGTATATCAGATGGATGTCAAGTCTGCATTCTTGAATGGAGAATTGAAGGAGGAAGTCTACATAGAGTAGCTTGAAGGATTTAGTTTATTAGATAGATCTGACATGGTTTGTAGATTGAAGAAAGCCCCTAGAGAATGGTATGAAAGAATGGACTTGACAAAGATAAGATTCAAGAAAGGAGCAGAAAATTGTAACTTATTCATAAGAGAGACACTTGAAGGATTATTACTAGTTGCTATTTTTGTTGATGACATTATTTTTGGTGGTAATGACAAGCTTAGTGCAGATTTTTCTAAAGAGATGTAGAGAGAGTTTGAAATGAGCATGATTGGACCTATCAAGTACTTTTTGGGATTGAATGTAAAGCAGACAAACAAAGGTATATTCATTAATTAGTCTAAGTATCTAAAAGAGATATTGAAGAAGTTCAAGATGGATGATTGCAAGCCAGTAAACACCCTTATGATAAAAGGAAGCAAGATTTCAAAAAATGATGATTCTATAATAGTTGAAAAGAATATATATAAATCCATGATTGGTAAACTCATATATCTTACTAAATCTAGACCAGATATTTCTAATGCAGTTGGTATTGTTGAAAGATTTGCAGTTGAACCTAAATAGAGTCATCTTATGGTAGTAAAGAGGATATTAAGATATTTGAAAGGAACTATAGACTATGGTTTATGGTATCCTAACTTGGAGAATGTAGAACTTCATGTGTATACATGCAAATTGGGAAGGTTGCGTTGATGACAGAAAGAGCACCTCAAGAGGAGTAGTATTTCTTGGAGACAGACTAATTACTTGGACAAGCAAGAAGTAGAATTTTATTTCTCAGTCAATAGTAGAAGCAGAGTATGTAGTAGCAACATTAAATTTTTCTACAATTTTTTGGATCAAGCAGATGATAAAGGATTTTGGAATCCAGATTGATTATGCTATTGTTATTCACTGTGACAACACTAGCACTATCAATATGTCAAAGAACCATGTGATACACACAAAGACAAAATAAATTGAGATAAAATATCATTTTATAAGAGAGAAAGTTGTAGAGAAAGAAGTAAATTTGGATTATGTGAGTACTAAAGAACAATTAGCAAACATATTCACAAAGCCATTATTGAAGGATACATTTGAGTATCTCAAGGAGAAGCTGGGAGTAATTCCCTTCCCTAGATTTGATTAAAGTTTGCAGTAGTGTATTCATCTTCAATGATTAATGAATGGTGGACTAATCAACTTCAGGAGTCATGTTAGGAATGGGAACACTAAGAGGGGGGGGGGGGGGGGGGGGGGGGGCGGTGAATCAATGTTCTATACTTTATTTCTTAAACTGATACTTTGAAACTTAACTTAATTGCTTAGTTACTGAAATGAACATTAATGCAAGTAAGATAAATATTCATAACACATGACACAAAATATGATTATGGGGAAACCCAAATAGGTAAAAACCCCGGTGGGAATTATCACCCACTAAGAATTGCACTAGTGAATTATGATCCCTGTTAGAAGATCTTGTAACCCTGTTAGGAGTTGTTCTTTATAATGCTTTAGTATAGTGACTTGGTCAAGGGTCAGACCCTGTTAGGAGTCTTTTAAAATTAACCCTATTAGGGGTGGGGATGCACTTTCCTAGAGCTCATTGCTCAAGTGGTGAAGGCTACAACCTTCTGGATCTCAGATACACACTATATCTGCAAGGTGAACTATTGTTATGACACTGCTTGTCTGATCAGTTCCTTTTGTGCACTTATGCTTTAGCCTCTTGTAAAGCACTAAAAAATACTAAATAATCTTCACATACCTATTCTCTACTCTTACCAATTTCTATATCTCATGCCATCCATAATTACAAGGGCACATGTCTTATTTATATGCGCATACAAAACTTTTCATCAAGTCAGCCTATAACTAGTTACATACAACGCTTCTAATTGAATTGGCTCAAGCATGTTTATATATAATCATATTAACATGTCTATGAACTAAATAAAATAGGTGCATAGCCTTTAAAAAAAAATATTACAAGTGCTAACCAAAATACAAACAATCGATTCTATGCTATGTTCTGTTCTGCCACTCACTATTTGTACCACTTCATCTGACTGCAAATTCCTCATACTGACTCATATCATCATGCACTCTTAGACTTAGCATGAATACATACTTAGAATCTTATCTTCAAGGGTGCATGTCATAACTCTATCATACACACGTGTACTGATGCTTTGTTCACCCGGTGCTCTGCTATCTGTCCAGTCTTTCATACTTAGCCATATTTCTGATCTTCTACATTATGGTCTGACTCCAAAACTTCATATGACTTTGTTTCCATAATGAAAACACTAAATATAGTCATATACTTTAGTATAGTCAAGTTTCCAACAATCTCCCCCTTTTTCATTAATGGAAATAAAGGAATATGGGGAAGTTACTAATTGTATCCTTATACAAAATTTTCTAATACATACTCTAACTTATATCTCCCCTTTCACTATGTACTATACTTTTATTTACATCATATGAAAAGCTCCATATTATTTCTTCTACATACTATACTCCCCCTTTGACATTAAAGACAAAGGTGCTCAAAAAAATGTATTTACAAGTACTCACAAAGTAGACATCCGAATATGCTATCTTTAGGTTAGCAATCTCATTTTGCCAAAATTTCTTCAATGAGTCTATTGTCTGGAGATGGGTGCACAAAGCATATGTTAAATTCTCCATCTTCTCCAAATTAGTACTTGGACCTTGATCATATGTCACCATAGTGGCATCGATCTCCTTGATGTTCTGGTTCAAGACATCTAATGAGGGCGCAAGATCATTTCTTAGCTGTGTTTGCCTTGCCCTTATCTTGGACATTTCTTTCTCTGCCTTGTCTATTTGGTCCACTTGACCTTGGTATACATTTTTGCACATGTTCACATATGTAGAAGGGTCTTCTACTGATTTCCTCACATTTTCTAACATATCTTCTACCTCCTAAATTTTCTTATAGAGGTCTGTAGTCAGCTTGTCTTGGCTCATGTAGTCTGCTATGATTTTCCTTCCTTTTGTTGCAAATTCTTTCAATGAAGCTTGACCAACTTTTAGAGAGTTAAGGTCAAGTGCAAAGTTTATAGTTAATTCATTCAATCTTTTCTTAATGTACTTCTCTTCTGCTACCTTCGCTACTAATTCTTCTAGGCAAGAAAAGTTTTCCTTGAAGCTTGTCAGGATGTTGCTGACATCCTCCACTGAGTGCACTTTTGGTACCTTCTTCTCTACTGGTAGTAGATTGTTCAAGATGTTTACTGACTAAAAAAAAAGAGGATTTCTCATCACTTGTTTCTCCTTGGCCTTCTCCATAGCAAGGACACTGATCTTGATCAGGTCTTCTTCTCCCCAAGAGTCCAAGCTCGTAGTGTCAGGAGTCAAACTTGACAACAATGTTGTTGATGGCATGGGAGTGATAGGCATAATATCCATCACTTATGTCTTTGTCTTTGCAGATATTTCAACAGAGAGTTCATCTGTTGGTTCCTTTTCTTTCTCCTCTTCTTCTTCTTGTCCTGTTAAGTCCTCAATCAACACATCTTCTTGTTGCTTATGTGAATTGTCACCGCATAGTGTTTCTACCTCTTGTGTAATCACAAAGGATTCCTTAAATTTTTCTAAGTCTTTGTTAGTGGCCACCATTGATATCTCCACATTATCAATCATTATTGTGGCATCTTCTTGTGTTTCAAGTATGGGCACAGATTTTGTTTCAATTGTAGGCACTGTCACTGTGGGTGCTGAGTACTGTGGACCTATCATAGGTGCTTTTGTGACCTCGACTACTTTATCTTGCTCAACAAGTGCTTGAGTGATGGGAAAAGATGTAGGTTGCATGCACTATTCAAGGAACACCTTCTCAAAGGCTTTCTTTGTCTCCTTAGCTATTAGCTCATAATCCTTTCTCATTATATGCAATGTTCTCATCTTTTTCCTTAAGTGCAGCTTCACCAAATCCATTAATAATGGTTTTTATTCTACTGAACACACTAGTAGATTGTCATCCAGTGTTTTCTCTCTTATTCTAATGTCTTCTTCAATTGCTTGTCTTTTCAAAGTGTCTAGAATATCCCATACCTTATCTAGGATGACTATTTTTAGTTCTAGAATTGTCTTCTTGAACTTAATCATATGTTTGATCAGCATCTCATGGATCTCAAATTTGTCAATTTCATGATATCTATCATAGAACTTAGATATCTAATAAAGTCTTCCTTCATCAACTACTCTTAATCTCATCACTTGTAAATTTGGTAAGAATCTTACCTCAGGAGGTGGTTGCACATTTTTGCCTCTACTTCTTGTGGCTCTAGCTGATGGATGACTTGTAACTGGCTTCTTTTTCCTTTTAGACATCTTAGGAGAAGCATTAGTGGGTGCAGGACAAATATCATCTGTCTTACTCTATTTTTCCTTTGTATCATTAGTTTTCTCAATTTTTATCTTCTTCATCTTAGGATCATCTATTTTCTCTATCTTGGCTTCCACTATGGGTGCACTCTCAATTTACATAGCTATCTTTTCTTCTCTAGCTTTATCCAAGTCTTCTTGGGTCACACCATGGATCTTCAAAATATCAGAGGTGATTTTGGTGGCTTTCCTCTTGGTCTCTACACTATTTAGGACTGCATCTACTTCCTTGGTCTTCTCTTCATGTTTTCCCCATCTAGGCTCATTAGGATCCTTGGGCACCAACAGTAAGACTTGTGCATAAGCTTCCAAAACTTGCTCCTCCACTTCATAGCCAAGTGGATGAATCCACTTAGTTCTAGGCTCAACAACCTCCATACAAGTAATGTCAATTTCTATGGTAAAATAGATGCTGTCCTTTTATTTTTCAATAATGTTTTTAGGTATCCTATACCTCATCTACATCTTTATCCTAAAGGTTTTCAACTCTAACTCCATATTGTCTTTCTGTGTGCTCTCAGTTGATTCCTTAAGAGATATTTGAGGCATTGTAGGTAGAATTTTATCTAGGTATAAGTCTGATACCTTCCCAACTATATGAAAGTACATGTAGATTATCAAAGACCCAAACCTAAATATTTTGGTCTTGTCATGTTTGATAGCTCTTATATTATCTATCAATTGTGTGCGCAAGATCTCACACAAATTGAATTCTCCATTTTCTCTCACCAATCTGATGGCTATAAGAATAGTGGCTGCGGACACACTATTGACCCTCTTACCATGTTGAAATCTATAACCAAGAATCATAGACATCAATTTGATGTCCTTCTCCGTAATTGGATCAATTGTCATCCCGTGCTTATCACTCCAGGATTCGCAGGCTTGTTCAACCAATTTTCTAACATCCTTTCCAATTGGAAGAATGGTGCCTATCTTTGATAGACCTTCCATCTCATGAATGAGATCTTCTGTGATTCTAACTGGTACTTCACCTATCAGAAATAGATCATCATGGATCCTACTCAATAAGATCTTAATCCAGTCGGATCCATAAAACTCATGTGCATTAGCATACTCAATGATTGGGTGACTCTCAATATGCGCAAACTCTTCAGTAAATGATTTGTCTGGATTCATCATGGTTTCTAAGTGCGACCTAATCTTGTCTAGACCAACCGGTTCCTTCTTGTAATACACATATGTGCATATGTCTTCTACATGCATAACACCCATTAGGGTTCTAGAAGAAGGATCCTTCTAGGTCATCTAAGGTGGACTTGAATGGATGCTTCTTAAAAACATATCTCTTTCTTTTAGCAACATCAAATACAAATCGTATAGCCATGACTTGAATTATTGCTTCACAAAGGTTTTCAAGGGTTTCCAAATCATCATGTCTAAACTAGGGCTTCCAATGATCAATCTTTCTTCTTCATTGATAAATTCAACTGCAACACTTCTTAACTCAACTACTTGATCTTCTGTGCTCTCCAAACACTCAACTTAGAATGCAATATGTGAATAGTGAATATCTAATGGCTATAAAGTAACTTTTTTGCTATTAATGCTTGCCGCGTAAACATAGAATGCAATAGGAAATTTCATTCTTTGTCTCCACTATCAATTAGGCAGTGCACTCTCACATACTACATCATATAGTCTCCAAATAGTTGTAGTCCAAGATGCATACTCTGAGAGTGAGTATACCAGCCGCATAGGGGTCTAGAGCTAATCTAGCTCCTCGTATGACTAGGAAGGTCATTTAACCATAAATAGGAGGTGCGTCCATTATGAATGCATCCTCAAGTATTTCATCAACATTATCTTTCTTTTCTTCCTTCCAAATCAAGCTCGCATCTTCTAAAGCTTGCACAAACTTGACTTCTCCTGCTTCTTCTAATATTGAACTTTCTATATTTTTACAACTTTCCTATCTTTGTGCTCTTGTTCTGCAAAACCTAGAGATGCGTCCAACCTTGTTGCATGAGTGACAAATGACTGGAGGCCTGATATTTCTTGGCACATTCATGTGAGTTACCATACTGCACTGTTTGGCTATGTGACCAACATAATTGCATATCTGACATATAATGTCCTAAGAGTTTCTTACATTCTGTTGTGGATGACTTCTCTGATTTTTCTAATTTTGATTTGATCTACAATTCATAGCTCTATGAACAAACTTATTACATGAATAATAGTAACCATTGAATGGTCTTACCTCTTTACAATTTCTTGCTATGTGCCCATGTTTGTTACAAGCATAACAAGTCTTGTTTACTGACTTGTTCTCATCCTTGGGTGGTTCAGCTTCAGCTTTTGTATGATTTCCTATCTTTTTAGCTTTTGAAGATTCTTCTGATGCTTTCTTTCTTGCTCGCATGTCATTGATCTAATTTTGTGCTTCATTGAATCCAATATCGCTGGTGTCTCCTTTAACTTTCTGTGCATATAGTTTTGACTCTATTAGATCCTTTCTTGTATGCAAATTGTCAATATGATTCTTTGCTTCAATCAATTTAGATTCCACTTGCTTCTTGATGTTTTCTAATTCCAAGATTTTCATGTTAGCTTGCCTTAGTTCTTCATCCAACTGCTTGTTTTCTTTGATTTGTTCTTCATAGGCTTCTTGATTATCAAGTAACTTTTCATCCAATTCTTCAATTTGATCTTTCAAAGATGTGTTTTCCTCATTTAGCTTTTTAACCATTTTCCCAAATCACTAGTGGGATAGTCTTTCAAATCTTTTCTTAGTTTTTTGATGACTGCATGAGAATCACTAACCTTTTCTTTTAGTTCTTCAAGTGCTGCTTCAAGATTCTTTTTCAAATGTTTCATTTCTCCCTTATCCATGATCTCCTCAAGTGGTTAAACTTATCTTTAGAGGACCAAATATTTGATACCAATTGTTAGGAATGGGAACATTGAGAGGGGGGGGGGGGTGAATCAGTGTTCTATACTTTATTTCTTAAACTGATACTTTGAAACTTAACTTAATTGCTTAGTTATTGAAATGAACATCAATGCAAGTAAGATAAACATTCATAACACATGACACCAAATATGATTACGGGGAAACCCAAATAGGTAAAAACCCCAGTGGGAATTGACACCCACTAAGAAATGCACTAGTGTATTATGATCCTTGTTAGAAGATCTTGCAACCCTATTAGGAGTTGTTCTTTACAATGCTTTAGTACAATGACCTAGTCAAGGGTCAGACCCTATTAGGATTCTTTTACAATTAACCCTATTAGGGTTGGGGGAACACTTTCCTAGATCTCATTTCTTAAGTGGTGAAGGCTACAACCTTCTAGATCTTAGATACACACTATATCTGTAAGGTGAACTGTTGCTGTGACACTGCTTGTCTGATCAGTTCCTTTTGTGCACTTATGATTTAGCCTCTTGTAAAGCACTGAAACATACTAAATACTCTTCATATACCTCTTCTATGCTCTAACCAATTTCTATATCTCATGCCATCCATAATTACAAGGGCGCATGTCTTATTTATATGCGCATACAAAAATTTTCATCAAGTCAACCTATAACTAGTTACATACAATGCTTCCAATTGAATTGGCTCAAGTGTGTTTACATATAATAATATCAACATGTCTATGCCCTAAATACAATAGGTTCATAGCCTTTACAAAATAATATTACAAGCGCTAACCAAAATAAAAATAGTCGGCTCCATGCTCTGCTCTATTTTGCTGCTCACTGTCTGTGCCACTTCACCTGATTGTAAATTCCTCATACTGACTCATATCATCATGCGCTCTTAGAATTAGCATGAGTACATACTTAGAAGCTTATCTTCAAGGGTGCATGTCATAACTCTATCATATGCACGTGCATTGATGCTCTATTCACCTGGTGCTTTGCTACTTGTCCAGTCTTTCATACTTAGCCATATTTTTGATCTTCTACATTATGCACTGACTCCAAAAATTCATATGACTTTGTTACCATAATGAAAACACTAAATATAGTCATATAATTTAGTATAGTCAACTTGACAATAAGTAGTACCTATGCTTATTTTTTTTGGCACCCTTTTCCATTGATGTCAAAGGGGGAGTATATAGTCATGAAAAACAAAACAGTTGATTTATTCAAAGCAATTGATTTATTCAGTGCATTCAATAGTAGATGGAGAAATAATTTATGGGGGAGTATGTTGTTGAGGAGATGGAGATATTTTTGTAATTTTGGATTGGTGGTGTTTTTCAATTCATATGTTGCCATCAATGCCAAAGGGGGAGATTGTTGGACATTTGCTAGAAAGCTAGTGTTGATTGTATGTTTGTCATTGATGACAACATATGGTAAGAAATGTGCATTGAAGTTATATATAGAGAGCCTTGAGCATATGTTGTATGGATATGTTATCAGCATGATATCATAGACACAAAGGTTGATTCTGAGTGTAGACAGTTGTGTAGTTGTTTGTAACAACAATGTTCCTAACAGTGTTGCAAGAAAAGTTCTATATGTAATTCATAGTATGATTATGATGGAACCTTGAAAATTTATT
This sequence comes from Chamaecyparis obtusa, assembly GCA_027943335.1. Lineage (NCBI taxonomy): Eukaryota > Viridiplantae > Streptophyta > Pinopsida > Cupressales > Cupressaceae > Chamaecyparis > Chamaecyparis obtusa. The sequence goes on from BSBK01005377.1 coordinate 440,011, forward strand.
TTTGTGTTGTAGACATAATTATGAAGCTATGCTCATAGATGCAGAGTTAGTTGTGTAGTTGAAGATGAGTTATGATGTTTCTATTAGAAATAGGGAATACTGAGAGGGGGGGGGGTGAATCAATATTCTACAAACTTTTACTTTTGCCTAATTATAGATATAAAAAATTAATTTGATGCTTGCAAAAAAAAGTAAACTAAATAACATGCAAAGCAATAAAGAAAATGAACTCATAACACCATCTTTGTTCTTGAGGAAATCTTGGCTAAGGGAAAACCCAGTGGGGATGATACCCACAACCGATCCACTAATCAAAAGTATCATGTTAAGGATGTTGACCCTATTAGGAGTCTATTACATACATATAGTGTCTTTGTCCTAATTAAAGGACTCTAGGCCTTGTTAGAAGCCTCAACCCTGCTAAGAGTTGGTATTATAGAATAGAATGATTACAATATGAGATCACTGCCCAAACATGTAATATATAGTGATATCTGATTACAAAAGGTAAAGTACATAACATTTCACTATTGCCGAATAGCTTTCCTATTCTGATTTAGCTTTCTAGCTTCTTTGCTTTCATATACAAAGTCTGCTTTCTTTTCTTTTACAACATATATCTTTGCATCATATCATTACACTAAATTATTACATCATGCGTATGTCTTTGCATCACATACTTCTTATATTTATACAAGTTATTAAGAATAATAACTTTACAATCAGCTATACAAAACTTAAACTCTTTTCAAAATACAAAACTAACTTCTACTTCCCAAGAGTTAACATCTAGGATGTCATCCCCTGTATGGTTAATACATTATTTTGATAAACAAAATAATCCCTTAACTATTATACTTGTTCTATCTTCTTACTCTGCTCAGTCGACTTCAACTCTATCTCAGTAATCTTGCAATAACTCATTACATACATGCCGTACAAACTTGCGCTTGCAGATGTGTCTTTTTCATACATAGAAGTATCCATTTTCAAGTGTGCATGCACTGAACCTACTTTTGTCAATATCGCTATCCAAAACTATCTCTGGTTAGACTGGAAAATGCTACTATACTTAGACAATTTTACTTGCGCTCTAAAATAAATGCTTGCTATCATAGTACAATCTTTATACTGATTATATGTCTCCATAATGAAAAAAACTTGATATCCTACTTAGCCAAATTTCCAAGAATCTCCCCCTTTGTCATTGGTGGCAACATATAATAAAATTGGCTAAGTCTTACAAAAACTCCAAAATTGTGGCCATAACATAAATTCTTCAATATACTTATATCTCTGAATATCTATTGAATATCGATACTCCCCCTAGGAGTATGCCTCCATACTATCTATACAATATATCATACTGTCTATACAATTTTCTTCTATCACTTTGCCTTTGACAACAATGACAAAAAGGGTACCAAAACTATTCAGCAAAAAGGTTTACCTTTGGATTCAAAATTGCAAAGTTGGTATGCTTGCACACAATCTAAAAAGTTTATCTTTATGCTCTCTATCTCCTTCTCCTATGATTTCTTAATGGCATATGCAAACTAAGGAGAGCACATAAACCATAAGATGCTATTTCACATGCCTGAAGATTTGCATAGTGAAATTTCTCATAAGATGTCTTAGAGGTAAGACATTTTTCCAATTGAATTTCAACAATACTTATTTTAATTGAAACATGCTCTATTAATAGAGTGAATCTTCTCAATTTATTTTCCTTTTCATCATTTAGAATCCTTATTTCATCATTCAATTTTCTTATTTTCTTCTCAACATCTGAGATCTTCACATTCGGACTTGATAAGAAATTTGCTTCTGTTTGAATTTTTGCCTCTTTTCTTTTATCTTCTTTGTTATTTTAGATACATGATCTTTAGATTTTGTACATTATTTATACAGAGCTTTTCCTCTTTCCAAGATTCTTCTTAGTTCCTTTATGCAAAAATCCAAATTATCATTATCATTTCTGATATTCTGACATATATCCTAAAATATCTTGGTTTCATAGGCTGCTTGAGCTTTGCCTGTAGCCATGTCTGATAAGTTTGTGAATTCATTATCAAATGCTTTCACAACTTCTTTTGCTTTGACCTGTGGATCTGCTTTAGTTATCTAATTGGTTATAATATTCGACAATTTCTTTGTTACTTCAAGAAAAGATCCTTCAAGGCTTTTTACCTTCTTATTCTTGCCAATGATTTTGTTCAAGGATGAGATCAACTCTATTTGATCATCATCATCAACTTCCTGTCCAAGACTAGAAAAGATGGATTCAATCTGTGGCTTTTCTATTGCTACCTTGGGTGTGGGACTGATTGCTTCTTGTTCTTGTGTTTCTACCTATCTAGCTACCTCTATATTAACTTGTATTTCAGCTTGTGTCTATTCTTCTTCTTCTTCTTCTTTTCTTGTTTCCTTTACTTCTTCCTCATTAACTGTCATATCCTACTGCTCAGGAGCCGAATTGTCAATAATGTTCCCAATATTTCTAAAAGGGTTATCTTCACTATCCAAAGTGATATTTGGTCCTTCCACATTCATGGTTTCATCTTCAATTTTGATTGATGGTGGGAGTGATGGTGAAGGAATTTTCTGATGCTCATCTTCCAATACTTGATCTGATGCACTTGTGTGCTCACTAGGGTTGGAGGTCATTACTTTTATAACTGCTTGTTCAGTTTCTTTATTTATTTCCTCATAACTTCCTCCCATTATCAATATGGTTCTCCTTTTCATTCTTACATGAGTATTAAGATTTTTTATGATTTCTTTGAAATGATCTTCATTTTTAATGTCACAGAGCTTCCTCACATAGTTTTCTCTTATGTTTTTATCTTCTTCAACTGCTCTTTTCTTTCTGTTCACTAACTTTTCAAAGAGTTCATCAGGAATCTTTCCTTGAATACTATCAAACTTTTTATCTACCAATATCATATGCCTAAAAATTGCATTTTCTAAGTTCAAATTCTCAGAATAATTGTACAACTCATAGTATTTATTCATTTTAGAGAAATCTCCTTCATTAATAATTAAGGCATTAACTTTCTCTATCTTTGGTTTCCATTTCTTTTTAATGCTTCCTATTTCTTCATCATCTTTTACTTCAGATACCTTTCTATGTGCACAATTCTGCAATTCACTTTCACACAATCTTACATTTCAATTACACATTACAAAAAGGAAATTAATCCTTCCTTTATACCACACTCAAATAATTACAAATGAGTTGGCATACAAATTACAACATAAAATCTTCCACACATTACACAAATTTCCATAATTACATAAAACTGTCAGCTTCCAGTTAAGATAACTCTTCACTCATGTGACCTCTAACCTTTATGTCATGTCCACGTCACAATCATCATGTCTTCATCATCTGTACAACTTTTCATGCTTAGATTCTATCCCGATTAGGAGATATCATCCAATTTCCACAAACCGCTACTCAAGAACACTGCCTGAATATTGCTTCCATTGAATTACACATAACTATCATGAATAAATGAATTTATATATGCACTCTTAACCATGATCATATGAAACATCATAAATTAAGTCCTCAACTCCGCATAGCTTGATCTTCAATAACCCATGTGGGCTAATACAAACACTGTATGCTTCTCTGGTAAACTTCATTAGATCATTGTGTTGACATCAATGACAATCACAGTCATGAATGTAACAACAACTATTATAGAATGACTATGAATACTCCCCCATAGGATATATTCAACATTCATTCTTAACAATCTCCCCCATTGGCATTGATGGAAACATAGATGAAAAAACATCCAAGTTCCATGAATACCAACACTGCAACACTACTGCTCTAAAATGATTTCCAAATCCTCTTCATCAATCAAATCTTGCTTTGTTTTCCTGTTCATGCTTCAAATATTTTTAGTTTTTCATGTTATATTTCTTTTATCCTTCTCCCTCATGTTCTCTTTAACTAGATGGTTTTTCATGTATCCTTCTCCCCTATTGACATCAATGACAAATGTTACATCACTATGTCAACAAAAAATTCAATGTCAAAAATCACTTTTTAGAAAATACATTCACTAGAGTCCTCATGACTCAACTCAGAAACATATAATCCTCCATAGAGAAAGTACCAACATCTAGTCCAGAAGAAAGATAAGGCTCATATACCACTGGACTGATGCAAAAAACTACATCACTTCTCAAAAGTAGGCTGGGGCATAACCCCAAGCATACCTCTTAGATACTCAAATGTATCCTTAGGCAAAGGTTTTGTAAATATATCTACAATTTTCTCTTTTGTGCTTATGTACTCCAGTCTAACTTCTTTCTCTGCAACTTTCTCTCTCACTACATGATACTTTATTTCTATATGCTTTGTCTTAGAATTTAGTATAGGATTCTTAGACATACTAACTATACTAGTGTTATCACAATGTATACCAACAGGCTCATCAAATTTTATTCCAATATCCTTCAACATTTGTTTCATCCAAATTATCTGATTACAACTATTTTCTGTTGCTACATACTTTGCTTGTACTGTGCTCTGTGAAATATAGTTTTGCTTCTTCCTTAGCCAAGAAACCAATCTTCCTCCAAGGAAAAATGCTCCACCACTTGTACTCTTTTTTTCATCAACACTACCTCCCCAATCTACATCTATATATGCACATAGGGTAAAGTCATCATTTTTTTCATACCATAATCCATAGTCAATTGTGTCTCTTAATTACCTCAGTTTCCTTTTTACTATTGCATAATGTGATTCTCTAGGATCAACTTGAAATCTTCACAACAATTCCAACCGCATGTGATATGTCTAGTCTTGTATGAGTTAAATATTACAATCCTCCAATCATAGATTTGTACTTCTTCTATTCAACTATAGGAGTCTCACTGTGCTAGATAACTTGTGTCCAGTTACCATAGGTGTTCCAACTGGCTTACAGTTCTCCATTCCAAATTTCTTCAATAAGTCATTCAAGTACTTTGTTTGACATAAGAAGATACCATCACTATTCTTTGTTAATTGCAATCCTAAAAAATATTTCATCTCACCAATCATACTCATTTCAAATTTAGTCTTCATTTCATTTGAAAATTTATCACTAGCTTCATCTTCTCCTCCAAACAAAAATAACTACAACCAACAAACCATTTTCAATTTCTTTTGTGTAAAAGTTGTTTTCCATTGTTCCTTTAGTAAATCCTAATTTTATCAAATACTTATCGAGTCTTGCATACCAAGTTCTAGGTGCTTGTTTAAGTCCATATAAAGCTTTCTTCAGTTTACATACCATATCTCCTTCATGAGTCAAGGGAAAACCTTCAAGCTTCTCAATGTAAACTTCTTCTTCTAACTCTCCATTCAGAAATGCTGACTTCACATCCATATGATACACTTTAAATTTCTTATAGGCTGCATAAGCCAAAAACATTCTTACTACTTCAATTCTTGCTATAGGTGCAAAAGTTTCTTCATAGTCAATTCCTTCTTGCTATGAGTATCCTTTACATACCAATCTTTCTTTATTCCTTACAACTTCTCCTTGTTCATTCATCTTGTTCCTAAATACCCATTTACTTCCTATAACATTCTTATCTTTAGGTCTAGGGACCAATTCCCAAGTCTTGTTCTTTTCAATTTTATCTAGTTCTTCCTTCATAGCTTTAATCCAATGCTCATCTTCACAGGCTTCACTAGTAGATTTAGGTTCAATTTGAGAAATTAAACATAATTGTTCCTGTACCTTATTTCATGTCAGAATTCCTCTATCTATGCTTCCAATAATCTACTCAATAGGATTATTTCTTGATAGGTTCCTGTTAGGTGTCATTGTCTCAGTTCTTGCTTCATTTATAGGTTCTTCTATGATTTCCTCAATGTAGCCTTCATTCTAAAAATCCCTATTAGCTTCATAGAATAATTCAACATTCTCTAGATTAGTTATGGGATGAGTTCCTTCATCTGATTCATAATCAAGCATTCTTTCTTGAATTTTGAAATTTTCATCAACTTTAACATTTGCATTCTCAATAATAGTTTTAGTTCTCTTATTATAACATCTATAAGCTTTTCTCTTCAATGAATAACAAAGAAATATACCTTCATCACTTCTAGGATCAAACTTTCCAATGTCATCATCTCTCTTAATATAACATTTTCTTCCAAAAATTCTAAAATACTTAACTGATGGTGCATGTCCAAACCATAGTTCACAAGGTGTCTTGTTTGTGTCTGCTTTGATCTGTACTCTATTCATTGTATATATTTCTATCTTCATTGCTTCTCTCCAGAATATCTTTGCCAAATCATTTTCAAATAACATAGCTCTTTCTGCTTCAATTAATGACCTATTTCTTCTTTCTGCAATACCATTTTGTTAAGGTGTTTTAGGGGTTGGAAACTATCTCTTAATACCATTCACTTCACAAAAGGTGTTAAATCTTTTGAAGTAAATTCTCCACCTCTATTTGATCTCAAACATTTAATCTTCATACCAGATTTATTCTCAACTTTGTTCTTAATTACTCTAAAATTATCAAATTCTTCATATTTTTTTTTAAGAAATGCAATCCACATCATTCTTGTAAAATCATCAACAAGAATCATAAAATACCTTTCTCCATAGAATCCTCTAGTCCTTGTGGGACCGCTCAAATCTGTATGAACAATTTCCAACTTCTCTACTGTTGTAAACTTCTTGTTGGGAAATAAGCTTCTCTTCTGCTTAGCCATCAAACATTCCTTACAAATCATGTTAGTAGGTTTCATAATCTTAGGCAAATCTCTTACTGCAAGTGTAGTACTTTCACAATATTATCAAAGTTTATATGACAAAATATTTTGTGCCATAACCAACTATCATCAATCTTAGTAATCAAGCATGTTATCTCAGTAGGATTCAACTGAAATACATTACCTCTGGTTCTTGATCTACTACCAATCAAATTACCATCCTTGTCTTTGATTACACAAGTTTTCTCAGTAAACCAAACTTGATATCCCTTATCAACTAGCTGTCTAAAACTCAAAAGATTATGTTTCAATCCATCCACAAAGTAAACATCATCTGTATTAGTCTTTCCATCAAGAGTAATAGATCCTACACCTTTTATCAAACAAGGTGTATTGTTTCCAACTCTAAAAATTCCTCCATCATAATTGTTCAACTTTATGAATTTCTTCATGTCTACAGTCATATGATGTGAACAACCACTATCTATAATCCAATCAGATTTCTTTTCTACTTGAGAAACTAAATCTTTTTCTTCCTTAACTTTTGTTTCAGGATTTTCCTCTTTTATTGCTACAAATCCTATATCATCATTCTCATTGTCACTTTCACTTAGAGATTTCTCCATACTAGCTTCAAATTCTTCATCATTAGCATAATAACATTCTTTAGATCTTCTAGGTTTAAAATTCTTTCTATACTTCTTTACTCTCTTAGGACATTTAGATGCAAAATGACCATATTCTTGACAAGTCCAACATTAAAATTTTTTCTTACCGTCTGGTTCTGTTTTCACAAGAAAGGCAATTCCTTCTTCAATATTCTTTTCTTCTTCATTCCTAGATATGCTACTACTAGCATAATCTCCACTCACACTCATGCTTCTTGAAAAAGTAGGGTGAATACTCAATGCACTAAATGTTGTCTCCATTCTAGGTAGATCTCCTGATTGTCTCAAGTTCATCTTTGCTACTTATAATCTTCCAAGAAGAGTTTCTCTGGTGAAATTCTCAATACAAGGTATAACTTTCTCAATCATCTGCATTGTCTTCTTAAATGCAGGAGTCAATGTCCTCAAAATTTTCCATATGACTTCAATCTTTGTCTTGATTCCTTCACAAGATTTTATACCTGCAACAATTTCTGACATTCTACCAATATAGCTTCTAACAAATTCATCTTCCATCATTATTATATCTTTAAATGCACATATCTAATTATGTAATATGACTTTCTTTGCATGATCATCACCTTCAAAAGTAGATTGTAAAGCTAACCAAATTTCATGAGATGTTTTTAGATATTTTACCTGACTGTACTCATTTTCCAAAAGGGCTAAAAAAATGCTTCTCTAGCAAGTATGTTACACATGAATAGATCTCTCTCCTCATTAGTACATTCTTCAATTTTGTCTTCATCAATGATAGTCTTCTTTTTCTTTGTGATTAACCAATATCCTGGTCCTAAACAAAGTAAATGTGTTTTCATCTTTTCTTTCCAGCTGTCAAAGTTCACTCCATCAAACTTAGGGCTTTCTTTCCTGAAATGACTCGCCATGGATCTCCTCAAGTTGTTAAACTTTTCCTTCAAGGACCTACTGCTCTGATACTAATTGTTAGAAATAGGGAATACTAAGAGAGGGGGGGTGAATCAATATTCTACAAATTACTTTTGCCCAATTATGGATATAACAAATTAAATTGATTCTTGCAAAACAAAGTAAACTAAATAACATGCAAAAAAATAAAGAAAATGAACTCATAACACCATGTTTGTTCTTGAGGAAACCTTGGCTAAGGGAAAACCCTGGTGGGGATGATACCCACAACTGATCCACTAATCAAAAGTATCCTGTTAAGGATTTTGACCTTGTTAGGAGTCTATTACATACATATAGTGTCTCTATCCTGATTAAAGGACTCCAGGCCTTGTTAGAAGCCTCAACCCTGCTAAGAGTTGGTATTACAGAATAGAATGATTACAAGATGAGCTCACTGCCCAAACATGTAATATACAATGATATCTGATTACAAAAGGTAAAGTACATAACCTTTCACTGTTGTCGAATAGATTTCCTATTCTGATTTAGCTTTCTAGCTTCTTTGCTTTCATATACAAAGTATGCTTGCTTTTATTTTACAACATATATCTTCACATCATATCATTACACTAACTTATTACATCATGCACATGTCTTTAGATCACATACTTCTTACATTTATACAAGTTATTAAGAATAATAACTTTATAGTCAGCTTTACAAAACTTAAACTCTTTTCAAAATACAAAACTAACTTCTACTTCCCAAGAGTTAACATCTAGGATGTCATCCCTTGTATGGTTAAGTCATTATTTTGATAACAAAATAATCCCTTAACTATTATACTTGTTCTATCTTCTTACTCTACTCAATCAGCTTCGACTCTATCTCGGTAATCTTGCAATAACTCCTTCTGTACATGTCGTACAGACTTGCACTTCCAGATGTGTCTTTTTCATACATAGAAGTATCCATGTTCAAGTGTGCATGCACTGAACCTACTTCTGTCAACATCGCTATCTAAAACTGTCTCTGGTTAGACTGGAAAATGCTACTATACTTAGACAATTTTACTTGCGCTCTAACATAAATGCTTGTTATCATAGTGTGATCTTCATATTGATTATATGTTTCCATAATGACAACAACTTGATATCCTACTTAGTCAAATTGCCAACAGTTTCTATTTGCCAGTTACAGTTTCAAGAGATTATTTGTTAAGAGCTGATAGTGTTTATATTGTTTCAGTAGTTGCGCATATCATTATGGTTTGAGTGTTTGGTTTCATGTTTGGTTATGAGCTAAGGTTGTTTGGTTAAGAGTGCATAATGTATTTCAACTTGAGAGTAAAGTTTGAGTTAATTTGGTGGAGCCGATAGTGTGAAGCGATGCGTCTACTCATATTGGGTTGCACGGTCGTATTTGTGTTGTGTGCTTAGTATAGCTATTGGAGGTGTTTTTGAGAGTTGTATTATTTCATTAATATGATGTCAAGAAGGTTCTAATAGGCCGACTTGATTACATCTTTTGGAGAAGGCTACTTATAGTCGGTTAGTTGTGATTGCTAAGGAAGAAGTATGGATGAAGAGTAAGAAGGTGCGAAAGTATTGGGCCAGTAAAGCTATATCAATCATCAGTTGAAGATCTATGTGAAGAAGCAGAGAGTGTATGCTATTCATTGGAGCTGATCAAGACAATAGGTCTAATTCATAGTTCATCGAGATCTAGATATAGTGTGTATCTGTTGTGTAGAAGGTTGCAGCCTTCACCATTTGAGAAATGTGGTCCTAGATAGTGTGTCCTCACCTTTGACAGGGTTATTTATAAAAGACTCCTAATAGGTTCTAACCTTTGACTAGGTTATTGTACTTCATGTATTGTAAAGATCAACTCCTAACAGGGTTGTAAGATCTTCTAACTAGGATCATTATACTCTACTGCAGTTTATAGTGGGTGCTAATTCCCATCGGGATTTTTACCTATTTTGAGTTTCCCTGTAACCAAAATTCTGGTGTTGTGTTAAGTGTTATTTTATTGTGTATATGCTTAATGTTCTTCTTTACTGATTTGGATAAAGAATTGAATCTTTTATATAACTGATTCACCCCCCCTCTCAGTTATCTCTTGGGACTATTCCTAACAATATCATGTATTATCATATGATCATACTAACTCTAGAGTTAGTAGATCTCTTTTATGCTCTCTTTTTCATGTGCTCATTTCCCTTGATTTTTCCTTTCTTGGGGGCATCTCTATTAGAAATAGGAAATACTAAGAGTGGGGGTGAATCAATATTTCAAAAACTTTAACTTTTGCCTAAGTATGGATATTATTAATTAGCTTGTAACTTGCATAAGAAACTAAACTAATTAAAATGAATAGTAAACACAACCATTAAAGAAAAAAACTCATAACACCATATTTGTTATCGAGGAAACCCAGGAAAAACTCAGTGAGGATGGTACTCATTAAATGATCTACTAATCAAACGTATCTTGTGAAAGATATTGACCTTGTGAGGAGTCTATTACATCCATATAGTGTCTCAGTCCTTGTTAGAAGCCTCAACCTTGTTAGGAGTTGGTATTAAAAAATACAAAAGTATGTATGCAAGCTGATCTCATTGCCCAAACATGCAATGTACAATGATAATATTCAATACAAAAGAAAAATGAACAAAATCTTTCATTGTTGCTGAATATCTTCAATATTTTAATTTTCCTTTTATGATCTTTACAAAAATTATCACAAAATTGAACTTCTCTGATCATACATTAGAATTCTCATAATACATCAATATAATAACTTGCTACTACTTTGCATTACAAGTTTCTTTCCTTTATACAAGCTATTACAAAAATAACCTTCTAGTCGGTCTTCAATTCATTATAGGCTTCTCAAAACATAAAGTTACTTCTTTCTCTTTTAGGGTTAACATCTAGGATGTCATCCTTAATTAGTTAAGTCATTATTTTGATAAAAAAAATAATCCCTTAACCCAAAGTATACATTTTCTTTTTGTTACTTTGTTTTTTCGGCTCAACATTGTTTCTGTGAAATAATAATAACTCTGTCCGTACAGGTCGTACAGTCACACACTTTTAGCTGTAGGATCTACAAACTCCGTACTATCCATAAAAAAGTGTACACATATTAGAAATATCTCTGTGAATTGTGGTAACCAAAATAATCTATGTGCTGATAGATAAATCATGTGATACTTATAACATTTTCTAAGTCCTTATCCCAAAAATTCATCCTTAAGTCATGCTGACTTAATACTAATAATATGTTGCCATAAATGACAACATCATGATATCCTACCTAGCCAAATTGTCAACCATCTCCCCCTTTGTCATTGATGGAAGTCCCAAAACATCAAAATTCAAAACTTCAAAAACTTGTAATAGTTTGTAACATTGTATTATACAACCATTACAAGATTCTCAAAAGTTTGTGGATCGATCATTTACATATACCATCTTTACATATGGATACTCTCGCTTTGGCTATACTTTATCTTTTATAGTTTTCTATATTATTTGTTTCCTATTACACTTTACATCACATACTTGACAATTTTATACTATTTCTCCCCCTTTGACATCAATGACAAAGGTGATGTCAAAATATTTATATGCAGGTCAAAATTTGTTACCTCTTATATGCTGGGTTTGATATTCTTGAGATGCAATTAGAAAAATTCTTTGTCAAGCTCTTGAATTAATTTTCTTCATGTGATTTGAACTACTTCAGATAAAATGATAAGGGCGCATAGCCCATAGGATGCAACTTCAACTACATTCAAATCTGAATATGCAAACTTTTCATAAGATGTCTTAGTCTTAAGGCATTCATCTAGTTTCTTTTGTATAATGGCTATCTTTACAGTTAAATACTCTCTTAGCAATGAAAATCTTTTGATGAATTTCTCTCTTTCTGGCTCAATCATACTTATGGCATTATAAGTCTGCAATTTTGCTTCCCAAATCCTCAATCTTTATGTCATGTTGCTGAAGTTCTTTGACCAAGTTATGTAGTTCTATTTGTTTCTTGTTCAGCTCCCCATTTATGTCTTTGAAAAAATTATGTGCTAATGTGCATTGTCCATATAGTGTCTTTCCCTCAATTGCACATCTCCTTAATTATTTTATGCTAGTGTCAAGCACAATTAAGTCATTTCTGATATTTTGAAAAATAGTGTCAAACAACTGTGCATTATGTTTGGTTTGTTCTTGGGTGGTTGCTACCTCAGATAACTATGCAAACTCATTTTCAAATTCCTTAATGACTGCACTTTCTCTCTCTTGTGGAAGAGTCTCAGATACTTTCTTTGTTATAATATTTTGCAGCTTCTTTGTGACTAACATCAATGATTTTTGCAAAATTTTTACTTGCTTATTATTTTCAAATATTTTTATTAATGATGATATCAGTTCAACTTGATCATCATCATCTTCTAATAGGTTATGCAATGCTTCTTCTATTTTCATCTTTGTTTTCACTGGTGTTTGGAATAATATGTCAGCTTCATACTAGAAAACAACCTTATCAACCTTAGTTTTGATGTGCTTTAGATGTGGTAGAAGTGTTGATTCTTGTACAATTAGATTCCATTTATTTTTCATTTCCTCTGTAGATGCTTTAATCCTATCCTCCTTTTATTTTTCTTCATCTCTTTTTCTCTTTTCTTCCTCCTCTTTTTATTTCTTTTCATTTTCTTCCTTAATATTTTCTTCTTCTGGTCTCCTCTTCTCATCCTCTTTAGATTTTAGTATTTCTTCTTCTTCCTTCTTCTTCAAGTATTAGTATTGCTCTTGTTCTAGTTCTCAAGTGAGGTTCAAGTGTCTTCATAAGACTTTTAAGATGCTCATCATTGTTCACTGCACATAGTTTTCTGATCATATTATCTCTAATTTTCATGTCTTCATCATGAACTCTCATCTTCCTTTTTACAAGTCTTTCAGTCAAATTATTAGGAATTCATCCTCTAATATCCTCAAATTTATTATTCTTTAAAATCATATGTCTTATTATTGCATTCTCTAACTGAAGTCTATCAAAGTTATCATACAAACTGTAAAACTTGTTCAACTATACAAAGTTACCATTATAAATGATTGCGCTGTTGATATTTTCAATCTTAGGCTTCCATGGTTTTTTGTCTTTTCTTGCACTCTTTGATTCTATCTTTCTCTCATCTTTCTCAGGGGTTATTTAATTTTTCTTTTCAATAGGTGTTAACACTTTCTACCTCTTACCGGTTTCAGATGTCTTTTGTTCTTGGGAGTCTTTGTAGGTTCTTTCTTTACTTCAACTAACCTTGTTGATCTTCTAGTGGATGGTGAGGTGTCTAAATCCACATCAAAGATACTTACATCTTTTCGTTCTTGGTGTATGTGAGTGACTTGTGGTTGTTCTTGTGATACAATTGTATATGGTGTTGCAGGTGATTGCATGGATGGCACTGCAATTGTCATAGCTTCAATTTTGATAGATAGTGGTTTGACTAATATATCTAGTTTCCCACTTTCTCTTACTACACTTTCAATCTTCAAGGCTTCCTTGTATTCCTCTTTGCTCATTCCATTTTCCTTCAAAACGTTGTCAATTGTTTTATCAATGTTTCTTCTAATATCCTTGGCATATAATTCTTGGTAGACTTCTTTAATATTTTCTTCATAGATACCCCATCTAGGACATTCCTTATCTTTATCTAATTCAAGGATTATCTTTGCATATCCTTCAATTACTTCCTCAGACATTTCATAACTCATAGGATCAAAGAATTTTACTCTTGTTTATATTGCTTCCTGTAGTACTATGTTACTACATCCATTGTGCATCTTTTTAATTTCCATTCATAGTTCGACATACCAAGGAACTTCTCTATCATTTGGAAGAATAGGTGTGTCAATAAAGACTCAAATCTAAATGTTGCATTCTTTGTCTTCTTCAATCTATCTATGTTATCTAATAACTATCGTCTCAAAATCTCACACATGTTCACTTTCTCTTTCTCAACAATCATCATGTATGTTGCATGTATGAATCCTAATGGGATAGAGTTAAATATAGAGCTATAATTCATCTTATAACCTATAATCTTTCTTACCAATATGATGTCAACTTGCTCTATCATTTCTAATTTAATGTTCATTCCATTAGATTTTATCTTTAGGTTTGATTCAACTAGTTTCTTAACATTTTTGGCATTAACAGGGTTACTACCCTCATTGCTTAGACCAGTGAGTTTATGAATCATTTATGTAGGATTTGAGCAATACAAATCCACAAAACCTGAAGATCACCTGCATACAAAAATCTGTTACAAGGAAGTAGAGACAAGAAGAGGGCAAGAGTTTGACTCAAAAATATGAAGAAGAAAATATCCTCAAATAATGAATGAATAAAATATACAATGGATCATCCTTATAAAGGAGATCGAAAGCCTTGAAAGGAAAACCCTAGTGCATGTAATAATTAGTTAAATTATTACAAGACTAATTCATGCAAGTTTATATTTAAAACAACTAGTGCATGTGTGTTTAAATATAAACAACTAAAGAAAAAGAGTTGACATATCAAGAAGGGAGTAAAGATTAATTAACATAATTAATACTTTACTCTAACACCCCCCCTTAAGATGAGAAAAAATACAGCTACAAACAATGCAAGAAAAAAGCAAAGGAAACTACAGTGCTGAAAGCATAAATGGGTCTCGACAACATGGCCTGATGAGGTACCCAAGTAAAAAGGAGAGTCTCTATAAAGTGGAGAAATAGAGAAAACCACATGGGAAAAACTCCACTCTAGAAGGAGACAAAGACTAATTTGAAGGACTGAAGAAGCCTCCAAAACTAGGAATGTTCTAGAAAATAGGAACAAAAATGAACATGTAGAACATCACTAAAGCAAGAAGATGCAAACTCTGTCAAGAAGTAATTGCTAATCTAAAGATCCTCCACTAAAATATGACCAGGTAGATAAGACTGTAATATGTATGAGTGCTCTCAAATGACACTACTCAAATCAAGAGGCAAACAAAGGCAAACAACTAAACTCAAAGATACAGATGGTATAAAACACCAAAGCCTAAAGAGATGATCAATCAAATATGGAAGAGTGCCTCTAAAAATAGGAAAGAAAGAGTGTCTATATGGTAAATGATCTGATGCAGGAGCATCTTGGGTGTAAGAGCAATTTTGCATCACCCAAAAATATTTCTATTTTTGTATTCAATAAGGGCTATCTTGTGCAGAGTTGCTATTTATGGAAACTTGCTATTTTAGTAAGTTGGTCTTACGATCTCAGAATGTCTGATTTTACATATGGAGGTTCATCTCAGTCATATCAGCCTACCAGCAAAGTTTCATGGCTAGATCAGGTGTAGTTTTGAAGATATTGAAGATTTTCGGTATTGGCAGCAAGGTACAGAAACTTCAAACTCAATTTTGAAGGCTTTAGAGGCCCCAGATGAGGTTGAAAACTTGGGTGACAGATGCTTTGCACGGGCCAAGCCTGTAGAGTGCTTCGTGGTGTTTCCAGAATGGGGTTATAATAGCCAATCGGGTCAACGGGCGATGACTTATGGTCTTCGGAAGTTGGGTCACCTAAAATGGCAGAAAATAATTTTTCTTCAAAATTTCTATTTGGGTTTCAAAACTCATTTTGAGCTGAATTTGATGTAATAAATTGTAAAATAAAATAATTCTAAGTTTGGTCGGCCCTAAGGGCTAAATTTCTAGAACCTTCTCGGGCGGTGGAAATTGCCTATATAAAGAAGGCCCGTAGTGTTGTCTAGGGCAGTTCTGGGTAGTAGATCTGGGTATTGATTCAAAGATTTTTTCTACAAAATATTGTAAGGGAATGCCCATGTGGCTTTGCATATTGTAATTTTGAAAGTTTGTAATTCCACATTTGTGGAGATAATAAGAAGCCAATTTTTTGTTCTTGCATATTATTGCTGTTGTTTCTCTATTTCTATTATGTGTTTGTGGTACTAAGGGGAGCACCCTTCATCATGATCCATCTCACCGAAATGCATAGGTACCTAGCCACTACATCCACCTAGTACATAGGAACAAATATTGAATACATAGCTCACACTATCAAACCAAGGAAGCAGAAGAACAATCAGTAGAAACCCCCCCATAATGCTAACAAGGGAGAGGTGACAGGTACACTAAAAATAGTGCCAATAAGAACTGCATTGTGAAGAACCAGGAACATCAGAGGTGTAGTGAAAGTACAAACACAAATAAAGATACCCTGAGGCTAATGTCATGGAAGGAACACTCACTTGACAAAGGTAGATGGAAAATAAGGGCAAACATCAAACCCCCCATGGCACTTTATAATGGAGTGCGAGTAGAAATAGCACAAACATGTTCAAGATTCCAAACATGCAATAGAATGACACTTTATCTCAGTGCATGTGCATAAAAGAATGCTACAAAAGTGAAGTATACACTACTCAAAGAAGAGCAAAGGTTGCTGAAACAAAAGAACAGCCTAAGAAGAGCCATCCCCTAAAGGGAAGAGATCCCAGGACTTGTAACATCCAAGATATCCACCAGAGTGTATAAATGCAAAAAATTGAATAAAATATACCTAGACTAGAATCTGAGAAAATAACTCAGAGAACTAGAAAGCTCTCAGAACAAGATTTCCAATGATATCTCACTTTCCCAAAATGGAGTCCGGATGTGCAAGATAGAGCTTTCAGAGTGCAAAACTGAACATTTGGCTTTGACATCAAAAAACACCATTAAAAAAGAGAAATAAAAAATTCAAACTTCTAGATTTGGATAGAGCTTGGAACCAGCTTTCTGATGATATCTTGTTTGCGTGATTTTGACACCATATGCTCAAGTTATGAGCAAAAAACCATTGATTTCTCTAGAGGGCCCAAAATGGTGTTTAGATGTGCTGACATCAGCACTTCACGGGCTTAAAATTGATGGCCAAATGACCATCGTAGCATACAAGCCCCTTGGGGCTCAAATTCTAGGCCCCTAGTCACCATATGACAAGGGGCTAAAACTGCATTCACATGGCTTAAATTTGATGGCCAAATGGCCATCGCCAGCAAAAACAAAAAAAACAATTTTTTTTCAAAAGCATATGCATGCATAGAGATTCATGCCAGACCTTATAGATTTTTGCATCGATTTGCATGCCAATTTTTGGTCTTAATTTGCATGTCGGACAACAAATTTTTTTGGCTAGTTTTACATGCCAAATATATATATATTTTTGCCTCAAGAAGCGTGTCAGTCAGTAAAATTTTTGCCTTGGAAAGCATGCTAAGCTGTCTAGTACCAAAAAATGCCCCAAAATGCAAAGTTCTCCAAATTTGACATGTTTTTTTTTAATTGAAATAGGGGTTTTTGGGTGCTGCGAGCTCAACGGTGAGGTCCGTTTGAGCTCAAAGTGCACCAAAATTTAGGGACCCCCTAATTTCAATAAAAAACAAAAAAAAGCCCTAATCTGAAACAGATGAATTTCCAAACTTAGAATCCTTGAAACGTGAACAAGCTGTAGCAGATTAGGCTCTGATACCGTGTAGGATTTGAGTAATACAAATCCACAAAACCTGAAGATCACCTGCATACAAAATCCTGTTACAAGGAAGTAGAGACAAGAAGAGGGTAAGAGTTTGACTAAAAAATATGAAGAAGAAAATATCCTCAAATAATGAATGAATAAAATATACAATGGATCATCCTTATAAAGGAGATCAAAAGCCTTGAAAGGTAAACCCTAGTGCATGTAATAGTTAGTTAAATTATTACAAGACTAATACATGCAAGTTTATATTTAAAACAACTAGTGCATGAGTTTAAAACAACTAGTGCATGTGTGTTTAAATATAAACAACTAAAGCAAAAGAGTTCACATCTTAAGAAGGGAGTATAGATTAATTAACATAATTAATACTTTAGTCTAACAATTTCATTATCAATAAAAATAGGTACATCTCCTACCCAAAACATATCTTCATGAGTGCAGCTCAAAATGATTTTTGTCCATTCATGATTATCAAATTCAGTAAAGAAAATATGCTTGGTAATGTTTAAATCATCTAAATGCTCAAACCCTTCCTTGAATGACAATTTGTTATTATACACAAGATTCAAATCTTTGTGGATGTCACTATCACCTAATGACTCAAACTTGTAATGGATATATGCACAGACATCTTCGACATGTAAAGCTCTATGTGATGCTTGTGAAAATGCTCCTGTTGGATGATCCTTAGCAGAGATGTATGGATGTTTCTTAAACTTATACCTAGGTCTCTCACTCACATCACTAACCATAGATGATTCCATTTCTTTGAATTAAAACTTTCAAAATACAGTTGTGCAAATTATAAATACCTTAGAGTTGCAAAATTAGGGCTTGCTGAGAAATGCTTTCAAATATGCTCTAAACACTTTAATTCTGCTCTTCAATTTTCTCTAAATGCTTGTTTATCTCTTTCTTGATCAAATGGTGCTTACAAATTTGATTTTGATCCATAAATAACCTCAAATTGATCTTCGCATTAATTGCACAAGTACACAATTTCCAAAAAGGTTTTCTCTATTCATCAGTGAACTTCTTTTTCTTCACGCACATTCATACAAGCTCAAAATCTCATGTGATCTTAACCATAACTTGCTTACATCATTTACTTTCACATACTAACTACGCAAGACTTGATTCAAATTCTTCTATGTCCTATACTATCCTGATGCTTATTATGTCATTTTAATTAATGGAATATGATGCTTAATCAGATTGAGAAGGGTTTAGGACTGGTTCCAACTTACTCTCAAATGCTTCACTTGATTGACTTCGCGATACAGTGGATGTACTTGCTGGATCTATAGCTTTGACAAATACAATATCTTCCTTGATTTTGTTATTTCATTTCTAACTATTTCTGTTATCCTCATTCCTATTGGTGTAGTTCATATTTGTTATAGGATTAGGATTCCTCATATTATTCATCTTACAATATCTTTCTGTGTCCCATGTTGTTACAAATTTGACAAACTATAACATTGTTTCCATATCTCAGTCCAAACTGACTGATCTGTGATTTGCAATTTCTAGCAATATGTCCAAAGTTGTTGCATTTAGAACACATAACTCTATTTCTTATAATATTGGTTGCTTAAATAGGTCTCTCATCTATAGGGTTAGCACCTCTAAACATTCTACTAGTATATTTATTACTATATCTAGGTTTCTTACAATCAATAGCTCTATGACCAAAACCATGACAATTATAACAATAACCAAAGATAGGTTTAAATTCCTTACCTGTACAATTCCTTTTCACGTGTCCAAATGAATTGCATGCATAATATCTACCTTTGAATTCATTCCACACTTCTTTAGGTGATTCAACTTGCTTAGGTACATCTTCAAACTGATTAGACTCAATTTTG
Organism: Chamaecyparis obtusa; assembly: GCA_027943335.1. Lineage (NCBI taxonomy): Eukaryota > Viridiplantae > Streptophyta > Pinopsida > Cupressales > Cupressaceae > Chamaecyparis > Chamaecyparis obtusa. The sequence continues at coordinate 459,735 of BSBK01005377.1, forward strand.
TTTTGTTTTTTTTCTTCCTTGTTCTTAGGATGTTGGATTACATGATCTAGTTCTTTACATTCTATAGTCTTCTTTGATAATTTTTCTTCAAGATATCCAAGACCAGTCTTATCATAAGAAGGTCTCTGAAAAGAAATTTGCTCATAAATCAATTCATTGCTGGAATATAATTTCTCAAGATGTTGCTTAGATTGAGTTAGCTCTCATTTTACAATAGTATTATATTTCTCAAGTTCAACATACTACAACTTTGTAGTCTCAAGCTCAGATGTTGATTTGGTAAGATTAGATCTTAGATCTACATTTTCAGGCTTAAAATCTGATTCAATTTTGTTGTTATCATCTTTCAAGCTCAACTTTAGATTTGTAATCTTTAGTTCATGCTTCAGGATCTCATTCTCCTTTTTTAGTCTTGAAACTTCATCATTATCCTTGATCTGATTTTTAGCCTCTTTCTTTGATATAAGATCTTCTATCTTATCTTTCAAATTCTCAATGTAGTCTTTTGCACTTTCATACTTGTTCTTCAGAGTATCTCTTTCTTCAGTAAGGTTATCAATTTGCTCAAGAGCTTCTTCTAGGTTCTTCTACAACTGATCCATATCCATAGAGATCTTATTGATGTAGGAGCATATTGGGTCCTTGGAAATCCCATGTCACCAAAAACATATTTGAGTTTGTTTGTGTTGCTCGGTTCATTCTTTGATCGAGTTGGTTCAGTGTTGCTCAATTTTTCTTTGTTCACCGGTGTTGGTCGGTTATCTCTCTGGTGCTTGGTTATCTCCCTGGTGCTCGGTGATGCTTGTCTAGCACTCAGTTGGCTTTGCTTACCGATGGGTTTCTTTTGAGTTTCTATTGAGGCTGACTTGTACATTTAATTTGGGTCACAGATTTAATGTTGGTATCCATCATTGGGAAGCATGTGGACCTAGATCTGGTCATTTTTTTCTATTAATTATGGATCTGAAGGCTGAATAAGTTCGGTAGCCTCTTATATATATGTAGTTATTTGGTTAGAGTTTAGGGAGTTAGTTTTGGGGATAGAAGATAGAAGATAGAGCTAGAGATATTTGATAGATCCCCACATGTTTGAGGACTTTTGTAATTCATTGTAATATTTGGCCAAAATTGGGAAGGCCTTACAACCTGACATGTATGAATTTATTTAAAGAAATATATGAATGATCCTACATTTTCTCTCTCCCACTGTGTTGTTGTTTCTTCCATGTGTTGTTGAGCAAGGTGGATTAGCTTAGGGTGTGCTAGTTTTGGCCCCTCCTATATGCTACCTGTGTTAGGTGGTATCAGAGCGAGGTGAGATCTTGATCTAGGTTTGCGAATCTAGATTTGAAGGTTCCTTCTTGTGAAGCTCTAGTTGATTTGTTGTGGGGTAGCAGATTACGATTTGACCTGAAGTTGCAGAGGGTTTTCAAGATGGTTCATGGGAGGTGAGATGCGGATCCAAGATTGGTAGACATGTTGAGACAACTTGCTGCTAGATTAGAAGTTGTTGAAATAGCCCAGAGAAGAGGAGGATATATTGAAGATGTTAGTGATGATGAAATTAAGGAAGAACAAGTGAATGTGGACCCTGTACCTATGATGGATCAGGGTGAGGAAATATTCTTGAAGGCTTTAACAAGTCTGAAGTCTACACTACATTTTAATCCTCTTGAGTATGGTGGGAAATTGGATTCTGATGAATTGGTGGATTGGATCACTGAGATGGAAAAGTACTTTGAGTATGAAAATGTACCTGAAGACAAGAAAGTGAAAATTGCAAGGACAAAGTTGAAGAGTCATGCATCCTTATGGTGGGAACATCTGCAACTGGACAGAAAGAGGAAAGGCAAAGAAAAAATCAAGGTATGGAGAAAAATGGTGAATAAATTGAAAGGAAAGTTCTTACCTTGTGATTATCAAATTAACCTAGTTAGGCAAATGCAAAGTTTGAGGTAGAAAGATAGCTCGGTAAAATAATTTACTGAGGAATTCTATAGATTAGATATTAGATCTGGACATGATGAAGATGATGTGGAAAGAATTGCTAGATACTTGCACTAGTAAATTTTAACTCAAATTTTGATGAGAATTGGTCAAATTTTCAACAATAATTGGTCGAATCCATGACCAAAACTTTCGTCATTCTTTTTTCGTCAAATTTTCTACGTATTCCTTATTGGTCAAAATTTCGACCAAAAAATTGGTTGAAATTCTGACTGCAGCTCTTGCTTGAAACTGGAAGGATCACCGTCATTTTTTTTTTCCAATGGTCGAAATTGAGACCATGCATTGGTAGAAATTGAGACCATAGCATTGGTTGAAATTGAGACCAATGCTAAAATCATATTTAATAAACAATAGATATTAAATATATTATATATTTAATATCATTATTTATATATCGATATTATGCTCTTTAACAATTAAATATTTTGTTTGGCACACTTGATTTTTCCGTCAAGGCCATAATCTTAACAAACACTAGGTAGGGTCGATATAAAAATGAAGAAAACAAAAGAAAAGTGTTTTAAAATAATCTTGCCAAAAAGCCTTATTTGAGAGTGAAGAATGTTTTCGTCAGAAAGTTAATTAATGAATGAAAACAACAATCAAAATTCTTGGGCAAGTATGCCCTTAATCAAATGTCAAGATAGAGTTGATTCTGTTGAAATTATCATCGACAAAGCCCTTTCTATATATATGTCCTCCAAGTCATGACCTTTTACTCTCCATGATTGTTCATATAAAAATTTATTGCATTGACATTAAATTTTAACCTCAAACTAGAAATTTACCTTTTCATCAAACCATCGATCTCGTTGAAGCCAAGCAGTGATTAGAGCAAGTAATATCCTTGCAGGTGTCAAGTAATTAACTGCTTTACCAGTGCCTTTCATAGTCTGCAATCTAGGAACCAATGCCCTTGCAACTGTCTCGGGAAGCTCACAAATTATGTTAAACATTTTCTTATTTTGAATTGATGCACCACTGCATGCCACAATGTGAAAAATAGTATCAACAAAATTACTAGCACAAGTATAAGTCATCAACATTATACAGAAGATTCACCAATGCAAGAATTTGAACAAAGTTGGAAGATAAGTGATATCATTTTGTTCGAAAGAAAAATAAATATCAGAATAACCCTTGATTTGGAAGATTCTAAAAATTTCCCCCATATTTGGTCAGACATTTTCTTAGCCTTCTATGAACTAGCAATCACACTTTGGTGTGCAATGGGTACACTGTATTTATGAACTAGCAATCACACTTTGGTGTGCAATCACACTTAAGGTTAGACCCAATAAAACCAAGAAGGCAAGCTCTCATTCAGAATATCCATAACAATAAAAGTTGTTATATCTTCACTTATTTACTGTCTCCTATTTTAGGGACGATATAAAATATCTATACTACTAAGCCTATGTCCAATGTACAAATGACATTAGAGGATTCAACATAAAATACATGATTCTCAAAAATCATTCAAATTACTATCTAAGTCAATTCAGCCACCCTTTTAGTGCATTACAACAAACAAAGACAATTAAAAATGAAATTTAAACCTTCCTCTTGGACCTTTGTAAAACTGAGCTAGACATCTTCAGTATATGTTAACGTTTATGTGGCAGGATTTTAAATGAAATTGAAATAAAAGGGGCAAGAGAAGGTCCATTTGTGCATGATATGTAGCTTGTTCCTTACATAAGAACAAAAGCACTCTATAAAATGAGCAAAAGTTTTCCACAAAATGTGCAATTCTAAATGGCTAAAACATGCTTGCAGGCATTAACACACAAAATCAAGGGGCCAAAGTAATGTGTGTGAGCAATTTAGTCCAGCCAGCCATGGCCTAGAGATATGGTGGAGCCTATGGCACAAGATATCAGAAACATGAAGGCAACAACAACGTGGCAAGAAATAAGGTTGGGAAGCTTTTGGAGCAGGAAACGTGGGTGTATGTGAGTGTCAACATATCTTATATAAAACCTAAAAAATTGTCATAAAAATTCATCACTCTTAAACACTGGATAGTTGAAACATTGTCTCAAGAAGCCAAAGGATGAATTGACTTGCAAATACTCATAAGAAGTTGGAAGAATGAAAGGCATGTAAATAGTTAGAAAATTTACTGACAACAAAAAATGGCAGATTCAAATACAAAATCTATTTTGTAATGCAAGCCTCAGGTTGCATGTTTTACAACCAGGTATGGAGTAATATCAATGATGACCCATGCTATTCTTGGTAGAATAGATACACCTGGGACACAACCTTTGAGGCAAAGGGTAATCTAGGCTTGATATAGCATTCTCCATGCACTATTGAGATTATGGGTGTGAGCATGTGTGTCTAGGAAATATAGCACTCTCCCCACATTAAGAAGATAGTGGGTGTGTGTGCATATGTGTTATCCAATAAGAGTTTGGCTCCAAAGCTACACAGTTGAATCTTGACAGCAATATCACAATATCCAACTAATTTAATGGAAAGAAACTGAGGATGAGTTTGACATAAATAGAAATCCTAATGTATTTTGCATGAGAAATAGAAGCAAAAAGTTGCATACCATTCATATTCTGGGTAGAATTTCCAACAGAATTCCCCTCAAAGTGGTCTCTCTGTGTTGCAGTCCCTTCAGTTTTGATTGATTCTCTACCCATAACCTACAATTGAATGAGGGATCAATGACTACCCACCGGCAAATCTTCAAATTGGTTCATTTTACATGTAACACTTAAATCCTAAGGTAGACAAAGCCACCAGATTTAGACACAGACCACTATTTTGCAAAAAACATGAAACATTCAACTTTCCTGACACAATATTCAAATAACCTACTAGTACATCATCAAATTGGTGAACTTCACATCCAAGCACTGAAATCTTAAGGCTACAAGCCAACATATTTAATCAAATCCAGGCTAATAATTCTAATCTAGATTTTTAGCTCTAATTCATAAAAAATAAAATCCCAACCCTTCATGTTTCTCGACACCATAATTAACACTCTCTAAAACATCTTCAAATTGGTTAAATGTATAGACCACCAAATTCAAAATGTAGGTTGCAAATTCCTATCTAATGTTTAGGCCCTAATGCCCATAGAAGAAAACTCGAATAGTAAAAGTCCCAAATATTCATCTTTCCTCGTACATAATCAATTAGAACCCCATTATCTTCAAGTTGGATAAATTTATACAATCCATCAGATTCAAAACAAGGGTTACTAATGCAGATAGAAAAAATGAAAATGGAAAACAAATACATGCATACCAACACCGAAATCCAAAAAGCATAAACCACCAGAATCAAACACAGTTATGATCACCGGCGGTCTGCTCAAAAGCAAGAGTCAGCAGATTTGAGCGGCGGTAATTTCATCTACCATTTTCAAATGACTTGACAGGCAAAAATGACGTGGAGGCAAAAATGGCCGCTGATTTCATCTACCGTTTTGTGTGCATATATATATATATATACAAAAAAAATGCAAGAAATATACAAAATTAAACATTTCATAGTATGATACTTCATCATTGTTCAAGATAAATATTAAATGCCAATTGATAGTTCACAAATATTCAAATAAGCCATATCATAACCGTCTATGTTCACGATTCCAATGAAGAACAGAAAGTCATTACAATTACAAAATCAAAATGTGGGTCATGATTCAATGTTCATCAATCACGATTCACTAGCCAAAATCATAAGGATTCTCAAAAAAAATAATAAAAAACTGAATATAGCACATGTTTTGAGTGATTTGTTTTAATTTTCAATTGCTTTTTGGCATGTTTTCTTTCCTGGGCATTTGGATGCATCCAGATGTGTTCGGATGCTTGAGGATGCTCACAGGGAGCATTACAGCTCCCCGAGGATGTGCATCCATAGGGAGCTGTAACACTCCATGTGTGCATCCCCACACACCAGAATCAACTTCCGCCTCCGCACACATCCAGATCCAGATCCGGGGCCTCAGTAAGAGCATCTGGTAAGTTAGATATACATAGATGGATAGATAAATGTATATACATGTGTGTGTGTGTGTGTAACTATTGATGTCAATTTTGTACCACTACATAACATATAGCAATTGAATATGTCATAAAGCATACCAAACACTCAACCCTCTCTTGAAAAGTATATACTCATGAATACGTGATAAAGCATACCAAACACTCAACCTCTCTTGCTCAAGATTTGATTTTCAAAAGACAAAATCATTATTCATGCTCATGTTTTTCCAATTTAGAAATTTGCAAACCACAAGATCCATTTCTCACATTTCCAATTCCAAAATCAAGGCAAAACAAAAATCCAAAAGCAAAATGAAATCCAATTGCAATGCCTGATTGATCTTAAAGTTAAATTAACATTTGCAATTAAAATTCAACCACACTGAAAAAATCATAAACATCTCCATCCAATTAATGAAATTCAATCCGATAAAAGCCTCACCTTGCATTTCACCAATTCAAACCACATCAACTCATCGGGACCTAAGAAATTGTCCAAGGCATCAGTTCGAACCGAGAGGGAAGACAAGGTACCTAAATTTCAAAATAGGGGGTGCCCAAGATTTGGGGCGATGATGTGAAACCTCACAACAGTAACATGGACAATCAAATTAGCAATTAAATTAAGGATATCACCCATTCATGATCATTTTGTTGTACAACATGTAAAATCTCCAACTTCAAGAAGTTCCCTCATTCTCAAGAACAAAACAAAAAAGATATTAAGCATTACCATTAGATGATACAGTTAGCCTATTTTCTATTATCCTAAACAAGCTTGAACAGTTAGTCACATTGATTTAATCTTGCCTTAATATTTTCAAAATTTGGTGCACAATGTTGCAAATAAGCCAAGTCGAAGGTCGTAAATAATCATCATATTCAAATTAATCAACATGTAATGTCTCATGTTGGAAAGAGTTGTGGTTTGTTATGCCTTAGCTTTACCTATTCCACAAGCATACATTTAAAGAGGGACTTCATTGTGAAAAATAGTTGAGTTTTGGTTTGACTAGGTCAATGGTATTAAATTTTGTTATGCTTTGGGTTTATTGATTATTCATATCTCTTTTTCCTTGAGTATCATGGTGGCCAAGGGCTTGAGGAAACAATCAATAAAGCTTTGTGTTGACTGAGCATCCAAAATTTAGTTGGCAGCTGAACAAGGATTCATGTAGCTTAGAGTTCCTTATTCCCATCTCCAAAGCTTTGAAGGGCTTTGGCCATGACCATATGAAGCATGTAATGCATTCAATTTGTGGAAGATGGAGTTGAAAATGGTTCCACAGTTCCTAGCAATCACCTTTCTTCTTCTATGCAAGGTCTTGCACTGATAGGTATATAGGGATCTATTTTTGCCATCAATATTCAAAAGCCTACACAAGCTCTGTTGTAATGAATATCATGTGCATTCCCTTTGTTAAGTCTCCAGTATTAGTCTCTTTTGTCATGATGATGATACGAGGCAAGTTTTTCATTATGGTTTTATGGAATCTTTATTTTATCTTGAGGGAACCTTGTAGTGACTGATGTTAATCCATACATCTGAGCAATATGGAATGGTTTAGTGTGTTGCAACAGTCATGAAGGATTCTCCTGGGAGAGTTTTTTTGTGATCATGAAAGTGTAAATCCTCCTATGTCAACATGTCAAGGGTATATTTACATGTAAGCACTAGGAAAGTGGCAAGTGTCTTGGAAGTCTGTAATGTCCCTTTTTTTTTATGCCCTAGTTGCCCAAAATCATAATTACCAAGAAAGAAAAGGAAGTAGAATAGAATTAGTAATGTGATATACCATGTTGAGATCCTATAATATATTAGGAAATCATTGAAAAATTAATCCACAAAATATATTTTCCTTATTAGAGATATTAAATACATAGATTATTACAACTAGGGTTAGGACTTTAATTAACCACAAGGTATATTTAGTTTATTGCTGGAGTCCAACCATAGGAGAGGAAAGATAAGGGGTGTATTAGGGTGACTTAATAAATCCTCTACCCTAGGCCCAAGAGCTAATTATTATCCCTATTGGCCTCATGACAATCTTGCCATTCATTTGAGAGCGTGTACCTAGTGAGGTGTCCATAATCCATTAATCATCTACCCTAGGCCCAAGAGCCAATTATTATCCCTCTTGGCCTCATCTGGCTCTTGCCATCCATATGAAGCTATGTACCTAGTGAGGTGTCCATAATCTATTAATTATCTATACTAGCCCCAAGAGCCAATTATTATCCCTCTTGGCCTAAGCAATATATTCAAGATTGAAATGCCTAGAATTAATTTGAATGACCTTTAGCATATAATAATTAAAGTAAATGAAGCATATAATCACACACCCCAGCCTTGAATTTGTATTTCTGTTGGAGATCATTTGATGTGGATGCTACTAAGCTTCATTTTCATACTTCTCAACATCTCCAGATTTCTAAAAGATTATTAGTTTTATGCAAATCTGCATCAGTTTATTTCAGTAATACTTTTGTACAATATTTATTTTAAGCTTCTAGTCACAAATTTCATGATTAAAACTCAAATGGATGTACTAATATATGCTAACCTAAATTTTGTATTCTTTTGCAATGTTTTAATTCTAAGTGGATTTAACCTTGGAGAAAACTCTGCGGGTAAGCGCACTTGAGTTGGAGTCGTACTGGGATGGGTGACCTCTCGGGAAGGCTCAACGCTTTAGCTCTGTGAGCATCAGCTAGATGTAATGAGTGCTAAGTGTTCCATTCATTCTCATAAGAGATGGGTTCTTGTGAACCACTCCTCATGAATCATGGGTCAATGACTTTGACTCGCAAACTAGACAGTTGAATCTTGATAGCAATATCACAATGATTTAATTCTGATTGCTGTTTGAGTTTTTTAATGGTTTCCAGCATCTCTAGGTACACTAATGGATGTTCTTGTTATAAATATCTATGGTTACCAATTATCTCATTCTAAATATAAGAGCTATCAATATTTTCTGTCAATATACATCCAAATTGGACTTTCATTGAACAATTTTTGTTAATGTCTCCGAGAATAAATTGTTTTCAATTTACATCCAATCAGTCTTTCATTGAACATTTTTTGTTAATGCCTCCAGGAATAAGCAGGTTTTGGAAGCCCTCAAAGACTCAACATGTATGAGACCAGCAATCTTTGTAATGTCAAACCCAACAAAAAATGGTCTGTTCCATTCCAAATTTGTCAGAAAGTTTGATGGTTTTCTCTTGTATATTTTAGTTATAGCATATAAGACTGAGCTTTACTTATGGAAAAGTTCTCTGATTCTGGAATGACAACTGAATGCATGGCTCAACAAGCTTTTGAGACTGTGGGGGATCATATAGTTTTTGCTAGTGGAAGCCCATTTCCTGATGTAGATCTTGGTTTGTAGCATTAACTGGAACTTTATGGGTGTTGATAAATTTAGAACAACATTTTCTTACCTTGTCACTATGATCTTGATGCCAATTCACTCGCTCATGTTATTGTGTTTCAAGAAATGGTAAAATAGGTCACTGCAACCAAGGCAACAATATGTACCTTTTCCCAGGGTTAGCTTCTCTCACTTGATTTACAAAGATTCTCATTACATAGAGCTATCCACTTAATATCTACACTTTTTCCATTGTGGTGCATTAGAATTGGGTTAGGTACACTTCTCTCTAGCTCTCACATCATTTCAGATGGAATGCTTCAAGCTACAGTAGAATGGTAAATATATTTGTAGAATTGGACCACTTAACCTGCATCTAGTCCCCAACATTTAGTGTTACTATTTTATTATCCAAACATGATTATTTTAATTTATGCCATGTTGAATTTCACAAACCCATTGATTGACTTCTCATAGGAGAATTGTTATTAGTCTTTGCCAATGCCTGTGGAGACTAATGTTTTCAATTAACAGTTTTGGCATTAATCATTATTGAAATTCATGCAGCCTTAAATATGAAAGGGGAAGTCAAATGTTTCTCAATTTAATAAATTTGTAAAATTGTTTCATAAGGCTAGAAAATATCATGATTAGCTTTTATTATTTTTGCTGGCATTTCTCTATTTGAAAAAACATTCATCCACCAATTGCATCATGTGAGATGCATTATGAAATATATATCCTAAGTTTCTTAGTCCAATGTTTTGGAAACTAGCACCAAAATAGTTGGCAATGCTAAATGACACACAAGTATACAGGTGTCTTCATAATGTGAGAGGTTCTGTAGGTGGCATTCTATA